>NQII01003233.1:437987-497225 GCA_002778355.1 Clitarchus hookeri | reverse complement strand
CCCGAGAAAACCCGCCGGTCAGCGGCATCGTCTGGCACGATTCCCGCGTGCGGAAATCCGGGGAATGACCCCGCCGGGAATCGAACCTTCGTGGGAGGCGATCGTTCCAGCCACTGCACAAACCATGGGCATCCGGCGCACGTGACATTGCTGTCCTTATTTCTCTCGCGCTTCTTGAACTCAAATAGGCGAGCTCTTTAAGAACATTAGCCACGAACAAATTTATCATTTTACAGTGAATTTGTACCACATACTTTTCAACTTGTAGAAATTATCTTTGACTACTTTTTCTTCAGATTAAATGTTATTTACTTCCCATTATTTTTGCAAAATGACTGGTCAAAGTTAAAATGTTACTACTTTTGTAATGTACAAATAAAACAAACCGATCTTTTTGCAGAAAATTTAACAAGAGCAACTGTAAGTACCAGTCTTAATTAATTTTAAGGAATGCTCAGTAAAAGTTAGTTTAAAAAAATGCAGAGGCAGGTACAAATCTAAAATATGCAAGAATTTCCTCATTTTCAGCTTTTTTTTTCATTGCAAAATCATTTTCTTGTACTATTTTATAGATGTCTTGAAGTAGCTCTTGGCATCTTCTTTCAGTGTAGATTATCTCATTTCTATACGTTAGTTATTTTTCATTTAATGTTCATTTCTAATACAGAGAAATTGTGATTATGAAATGTATTTACGCAAAATTTATGCGTCGATCTTTTTTTGCGATGAAAGAGTAATCACTTATAATATCTAAATTTTCAACAGTAAGTAGTGCAAATATAAAATAACAAATGTTTTCATGGCCAAAGCCCTTAAGGCTCCCGTCTACATGGTGATTAAACTGCGTTACAGAGTATTTCAAATACAAGTTTTCCCACGAAACTATTTAACGTGCGTCAATGTGCTTACCTAGTAAAGGAACACGCACTTCCGAAGAGGGCTTTTGAGTACTTAAAAAATGTCACGCACGCTAGAAACACCATTTCAGAGTAATCAGAAACTATTAAAATCGGCTGTTTGAAAGCATTGTAACTCAAAATATACGCTTTAGATCCATCTGAAAGTACTCAAGGTTCCTTCATTGACCCTTCCTACAGATTTTTCACCAATAAACTGATAGGGTCACCGCTGAAAGTCCCACAGGTACACGCAGTGCGACTAGAACACTGCGCACCAGTTCAGAGCCTTGCGCTTAGCGGCGATGGCGCACTTGATGCGCGTGCCAGTGTCGTCCTTATCGCTCCCGCGCTTCTCGGTCCCAAACGCGGAAGAAANATCAGTTCAGAGCCTTGCGCTTAGCGGCGATGGCGCACTTGATGCGCGTGCCAGTGTCGTCCTTATCGCTCCCGCGCTTCTCGGTCCCAAACGCGGAAGAAAGCTCCAGGTAGGCGGGAACATTGANCCAGTGTCGTCCTTATCGCTCCCGCGCTTCTCGGTCCCAAACGCGGAAGAAAGCTCCAGGTAGGCGGGAACATTGACTTCGCTGGGAATCAGCGTTTACGCAGGAGTCATGTGTTGGTAGGGCGCTGACCTGGAGGAGGTAGTCTCTGCCGACGAGCCTGGAATGTTGCAGGTTCTTGGAGGCGTTGCGGGGGAGGGTGAGGCTGCGGAAGCTCGTGGTCCCCCAGCCCAGAACCGAACACCGGCCCGCGGGCTTCAAGTCCTCCGCAGACGTCCTGTACTCCGGCAGTCGGCTGGCTCCCGTCCACGACCCGAACGGCTGCTTCATCTGCTTCACACATATACCGAGTGTTCACGAACAAATGAGAATATACACCAGGGTGGAGTAGATCAGTACCAATTGAGTATATGGCAGTGGTAATGTGCATGGTAACTATGCTACAGACAGTGCAATTAAATTACACTTTATTTACACGTTTAGGCTGAAGGCATGGGGACAGAGTGTATGTTCAAAGTGTCTGTTCAAACTGTCCGCCACCGTCGGTCACTGAAGCATGTTGCGACGCACATGTGCACAGGTTTCCGGCGTAATGAACTCATCCCTCGTGCCAAGTGGTGTGGCGTACACCATCGATTTGATGTGGATCCACAGCAAGAAGTCACGTGGTGTGATGTCAGGTGAGCGTGGTGGCCATGCTATGGGGCCTCCCCTACCTTTTCCACCGGTTCTGGAAGTGAATGTCGAAGTGCAGGCGAACCGCAATGGCGAAATGAGGCGGGGCCCCGTCCTGCTGAAACCACATCGCCTCACGAGCATCTAAAGGAACTTCCTCCAAGTATTCTGGTAACACATCCTGCAGGAACTGTAGATACGTAGCACCTCCGAGAATGCGACCGTCGGTACTGAGCGGTGTTATCGGGCACGCAGATCTGAGCACAGGCTGGTTACATTGCCACATACACAAGGTTGCATACCCACCCCTGTACATTGCTACTGCCATTAGCAGGTTAACTATGGACGTTATAAAAAACCCTGCAAACGAGTCTATAAAATTATACCATAGGGACAACGCACAGCATTAGTGCGCATTTAGTGTAATATTATTTTGCATAAGAACTATTTATTTCTAGGCATAGCCAACACACATATTTTCTCCCTGTTTTCATCATATTAATTATTATAAATACAATATTATAATATACGGACGTAATATAATTAAAAGTTAAATTTAACAGAAAAATATTGTAATTCTGTGTTGACAGAATTATAAAACGCTTGTGATACACGATGTATTTAGGAAACAACCAAACACGTCATAAATGGGGTAATTTTTGGCTCAATTGCCAGTGATCTTCCCTGTTGGTAACTGATTCGTAAACCATGCCACGGGTCTCAGTTATAATTGCCGCATACACCGCAAAACGCTACCCGCACACGCCAACAAAATGACGTCACTAACCTGCAATGTGCCGGAGCGCCGTTTGCCAATCAGCACGAGCTAACCTACTCGCCAGCTAGCAGCCCAGCCACTAAGGAATCTCTCGCAGCACGTGGCAGTCGGTGAGACACGACCCCTGTTCCCAGAGCATCGGGCAGCCAATTAAAGAATATGTACGCCCACGCCAAAGGTACCGCCACGCCATTTCGTCTCTGCGTACTTGTCTGTACTGTGTACCATATAAGAAGGCCACATTCTTGACAGTTGACAATCGCCGCGCCTTTTCGTTTATGTATCCATTCGCCATCAACTGGTGTGCCAAGTATAGGCTTTGATGCGGCGAGTCAGCGCGTCCAGGAGGTGCTGCTACGTGTGGCAATTGGGTGGCGCTGCATTCGTAAAACGGAGCTTGGTGTACGTGTGTAGGGTTGTTCGTAAACGCTGTACACGAAATATATCTTACTTTAAAAATTATACAGAGCTCGCGGGAAAATAAAACCATTTGTATATGCGCGTAAATACGGTATTTTGAAAACAATAAAACTCTGATATGTTTCTGGGTGTAGTTCAGGATATGGATAACGGATAGCGTGGTAGGGCGTGTTGTAAAAGATGGTGCGCCTATCCCTCACAAGATGGCAGCACATGGTTTGAGAGTCTGGAAACTTGAAAAAGGTTTTTTTTTTTTTTCGTTACATTTGGATACGGATCGTTTTATTGTGCAGCTCATTTTGAACACCTATACATTACTATTTTATCACGAAGTTTTGTTTCTAAAACTAAAAACTGCTGTTTTATGGCCACGTAAAATAAAATGTATTAATTAATCTACGAACTCTTTCTTATCCGCGTATTTTCTGCTTGTCTGATGTGCGTCGGCACTGCTCTCAGAATAGCCAACGTAATATTAATTTCTGTTCGTTCGTGCATCAGCTGATACAGGATTTTGTAAATGGCAAGTTGTTTGTGTTTAATACATTAAGTTGCCACTTACTGACTGTCAGAATGTGGCCTTCTTATATGAAATGAACTATACTATGTGATAAACGAACACACAAACTACAACTNCACTGACTGTCAGAATGTGGCCTTCTTATATGAAATGAACTATACTATGTGATAAACGAACACACAAACTACAACTCTTTTGTTGCTACAACAGAACAATTGTTTAGTCGACTTAAGCACAGCACGCATCATAATTTATCGTTTGCAACATCTGAAACTATAAATTAAAGTTGGTCTGAAAGGATTAATTCCATTTTAAAGAACACCGACGCTGAAACACAACACGCAATACACAACAATGCTAGGCCCTAAGATGCGGCGTGGCAGAAGAACGATAGAATGCAAAATAATGGTAGACAGGGAGAGAAGGGGGTTCAATATACCTCTGTTTATATGAGGGTGACTTTGCGACAGCTGTAGTACGTGTAACGGGTTTTCTGGGTAGAGTGTCAACCCTAGCTGCGCATCACGACTGTCCAAACTGAGTGCCAAACTAGTGTGCTTATTGAAAACCAGAAATACTGGCCCTTTAACTATTTGGTAATTCAATCAGTGTGAAAACAGGAAATTGCATTCACTGTAGTGACGCTTGAAGGCAGTCTGAGAAGTTACTATGCCCGGCCGCGTCC
This sequence comes from Clitarchus hookeri, assembly GCA_002778355.1. Lineage (NCBI taxonomy): Eukaryota > Metazoa > Arthropoda > Insecta > Phasmatodea > Phasmatidae > Clitarchus > Clitarchus hookeri. The sequence continues at coordinate 492,748 of NQII01003233.1, read as the reverse complement.
AGACTGTATGTAGGAAAGAACATAAACTTGGTGTTACCAATCTGAAGTAACTTGTACCATTCGTACACCCCGCAACACTGCAGTCTGGTAGCAAAATAATTGTGGANGTGTTACCAATCTGAAGTAACTTGTACCATTCGTACACCCCGCAACACTGCAGTCTGGTAGCAAAATAATTGTGGACAGGAAAAACACATACACAAATAGGAACACTAGGAGAAAACTTGCTACGACTGCTGAATGACAACCATAGGCGACAGCATTTAAAATTATGTGTAATTTTAATTGTGCTTAGAATTACTTGACTTTTACCAGGAAACAAAATACTTCGTCCCGATGGCATTACAAATTAGCAGATTATCTGTTGCTTCCAAAATATTAACAATATAATTGCAATATTATTCTGATTGGGGTAAGTGGCGTTTGAAACACTAATGCCCTCGTAATAGTTGAAAAAAAAAAAAAACTACAACTTAAAGAGTTTGAAAATCGCTCCAAAAATCTTTAATAATCCTTCCTGTGTTACAACCGAGTGAACGGACGTCAGCACTGTAATAGCGACAACTGCGTACTTAGTGCTATACAAACGTCTCGCAGTGCACTAATTCTCAAAAAACAAAATTAAGAGCAAAATTTGAAGTATTTGAGTTAATATATTTTTGTGGGCTGTAGTTATGTTTAGGATATTCGAATGTTGGTAACTAACATATACAGCAATAGTTTATGTAGTCTATAATTTAAATTTAAAAAATGCTACCTTATTAAGGATCTAACTTACAATATCAGCAAATATGCAAAAATAATTGTATTAGAAGTGTGTGTGCATGTATATATATACATATACATGCATATACATACATTTACATACATACATGTACATATATACACACATTAACATATCGTGAAAAAGTTACAAAATCCTATAACCAGGAATTTAAAAAAAAGTTAAATAAAAAAATATTAAGTTATTTTCATTCTTAGCTTACTTTCGTTGGCAAGAAAGGCCCGTGAAATCATCTGAATGTCTGTCTGGATAAGGCGAACTGGGTTCAAACCCCGGCCGGGTCACGCCCGGATTTTCGCAATTGGGAATCGAGCCAGACGATGCCACTGGTCGGCGGGAATTTATTAGGAATCTCCACCGGCTTCCCCCTCCTTTGCATTCCGGGGCTGCTCCATTCTCACATAATTTCATCCTCATCGGCTCTCACGTCTTCGTTGTTAAATAGTCGCCCAAATAACTCAACTCAACTCTGTCTGGATGTATATCCCACCCTTATAGCATTGGAACCCGTATAACGAATTTCACCAATCTCGGCACACATATAGTGCTTAGTAGGAATATCCCAATTTTAAAGTTTTTTATCAAGCGCGGTGCTTATTTTCAAAATGGTGACCAATTTTATAATTTAGGATGCTGTATTATATCTCGGGAACCATTTAACCGATGTTATACAAATTTTGTATGTTGACAAATTTGGGGATGGACACTGTCGTATGTCCACACTTTTGGAAGAGCACTACATGAAAGATAACGCTTTTACATTATATATAGAAACTACTCGCACAATTCTCGCCAAATTTAGCACGTTAGTAATACTATGATAGGCGCTGTAAAACATGCGATTTAAATTCGTTAGGTACTTATTTTCTAAATGGCGATCATACAAATATGTTAGATTTATTTACGATATATACAGTATCGTTTTGAAGGGCACACGCACACACAAACACACAGACACACAGATGCAGAGGCAGGAAAGTGATCTCATAAGTTTTTCTTTCCTTCGGAAAGAAGGCTAAAAACACCTACAATATAGAACTTATGGTGTTGTTGGATCGGTAGGTCAAAAATATAGGAAGTTACTACCCTTCCGAGCTCTCTTTTAACATTCTTCCTCCGAGTTTATTACTGTATTAGGCAATAAACTTAATACGGTATTTATTTTCTGTTAAAAAGAGGAAATATTTATAAGGATAATGGGAGAACCCGTGGCGTTTTGTAACGTACACTGTTAAAAAATTGTTCCAAATCATGGAAAACTTGTTGCTAATATAATATCTCTAACACTTCAAGTAAACGAGAGTGAATTATACAACACGTTATTGTGGAATGTGAAAAATTGAAGTTAAGGAAAAATTAGGCCTTACACGGTTCAGTTTCTATTAATTAGATATATGAAAATATTTAGTAGAAGCGGGACAATGAATACATTATTTTTCGTAGAAATGCCAAATTTTTTATTAATTCGAAAGACCTTCGCTCTGTGTTAAATTGGAATCCACGTAGTCGATCTCCGCAGTGTGTTTGATTTGAACACTGGTACGTGTTTTGCGAGTACTTGGCTCGAATCCCGACTGACGCAGGTGTGTATTCAGCACGTGAGTTTTTTTGGACATCCGGCATAAACAGGGGGCTTTACAAAAAAAACTGCTACAATTTTAATTCGACCTCTTTTGTAGTACGTGACAGACGAAGACAAACAAGGAGCCACGGTGGCTGAGCGGTTAGATTGCTCGCCTCTCACCGAGGCTAACCGGGTTCAATCCCCGGCCGGCTCACTGCGAATTTTCGCAAGTAGGAATCGTGCCGGACGATGCCACTGGTCGGCGGTTTTTTTTTTCCGGGGATCTCTCGTTTATCCCGCCTTTTCATCTCAGCGCTGCTCCCTAATCGCCTCACTTCACGCTCATCGGCTCCCAAGACGTCGATGTTAAGAGCCACCCAAATCTCTTCACTGGCTAACTCACGAAGACGCGTAAGGGTGCTGCGATTGCAGTTAATATGTTCGAAAATCTCGCTTTCACGATAGCTACGCAGACCGAGTCGAGCAAGCCCGCGGTCAGTCACGTCGCCAGATACTGCGAAACTTCAACCACGACCGCAAAAAAGTTGCACGTGAAGCCGATAGCGACCGGAGCGAACCGGCTTTCGCCAATTCGTTTGCTGAACGCTGCAACTGTACACGTTTGCGTGAAACGTATTGCAGCAACGATGTTCCCGCCAATCTCGGATGGCGCAACTGAAATGTTGCATGAACTCGCAAAGTGAGTAGAGCGTAGAATATATGTGGAGGCTCACCACGATACGAGAAGAAGAAACGTCACGAAAGATTAATCTTATCCAGCTGGACTTTGCTGTTGTGTAAAGGTTTTGACTGAATCCCGCACAACTATACTGATGCAACGAAGAAAATATAAATTTTCCATGACTCACTATAAAGTACCTATATAATAATTTGTTTATAATTTATGTATTTATATTGTTTACTTAAATAAAACTTAGTTTTAATCAGTGAAAATGAAACGACATCGTCCAAAACCAAGTCGCTGTGTAAGTTACTTTAATCAGACTGTTTCAAATATCAGTGCCGGACCAGTATGCATTAAGTATTAATAAAATGTAAGCTGTATAAATAAGTTTTAAAAAGTAATATGAATATACGAGGTTTATGAATTTATGCTGGTTTATTAACAATGTTTTTGGTTTCAAGAATAATTTCAGGTTATTAAGTAGAAACTCAAGCTCCGAAATAGGAATATTATAGCCAAGGGGGGGGGGGTGTGGCTGAAGCCCTCTTAGCACCGCCTTAGTTCCACCACTATCATCGATTTATTAAGGGTTTGTACTCATTTACAGTGAACTCGACTGGTCCCAATCACTGTTTGTGCATTTAACCAACGTGCAAATGCGAGATGCAGAACAACACAATTCACATTATCTATAATGCCATTGATTCGAACTAGCGTTTAATGCGTAGACAGTAAAAGAAGCATTGATATAGCTATAGTTGGTGTTTATCAAACAAGCTGGTCGGATGGTTGCACCACGTTCCGAGTGAAAGTTTCTTGTAATATCGATAAGCAGTGATAATGATGCCGGGTATCCTTGGCCTCGTATCAGAGCGAAGGGACGTGGAGCTGTCTTTCTCAACGCCTTCGTTGTCAGAGGATGCCGGCATGTCGGTTCGAGTTCATTCTCCCCTACTGCCTGCGACGAGTGCACATCGTTTCGTTTAAAACCGTTTTGCCTAATGTCTAGAGACCGGCAAATTCGCCTTATTATTTGAAGACAGAATAAGACTTCAAACGCACGTGCGTTTGTACGGCTATTGTCATTTGGACTAACGTTGGTTCCACACGCCCTGGTTCGCCTTAAAGCAATCGGAAACAAGTAACGACCGAATAGCACAATCACGTCCAATCAAGTCAACAGGGACTAGGGAGTATGGGTCCTCACTTTTGTAGAGACCAATAAACAAACGACACCGACTCTAATGCATACAGGATGGCTCAATCAAGTGTGCCGTCAAATAATAAGGCGAATTTTGCAGGTATCTGCTAATGTCGTTTCACCAAAAGTCGTTTATCTTAATGGCGTTTCGTCTATATTCACCTAATGGCGCTTGCCAAACAACTCTTCGCCAAATGATGGTTTGTTTAACATTAGGAAAATCATTGCTGTAGTCAATTCACGGTTACTTACAACTTTTCTGAAACCCCACTAAAGTTCTACTTTTACGCTATTCCTCCGCCTCGTGCAAACAAAGCTTAACTAAGTCTATAAAGTGGTACCAGAATTAAGGACAACGCACCATATTCGTACCCACTATTTCTTATTAGGCATTGCCAACACATTTATTACCTCCATATATCTATCCGTACTAATTATAATGAAATATTATAACTTGTTGGTGAAATTTAAGTAAAAAATAAATTTAACCAAAAATTATATACTTTTTGGTGAATGCAAACGTTTGTGATACACGACATATATATGAAACAACCAAACTCGTAGAACTTTGAGTGATGTTTCAAAGGTTTGATTCAAAAGGTGTGAAGATACTGCGAATATACTGTAAGAAAAAAACTGCGTGCTTCCGTAAAGATACCTGCCCCCTGGGCAAGAATATTCTTACAAATAAGTGGTTTTTCATTTCGAGGTATATTTCGTCTATGCTGAGCTTACTTTCCTACATAAATTATTTACGAATACTTGAGATAGTGGAGGTGTCTATACACTCTGTGGCATTTCAATAATTGCACTCATTTACGCCATACTCACTACACATGTTGCAATTTATTATTGAAGTCTCATGCTTACACTATTTTACAGTGATTGTGTGATTATATATGTGTGCATACATACACACATATATATATATATATATATATATATATAGAGAGAGAGAGAGAGAGAGAGAGAGAAAGTAAACAAATCCTTCAGAAGATCAAAATTTAATTAATATTTAAGTTCTTTGTTTATATTTCAAGTACGTACGTAAAAATTTTTTTACATTGTATTTCCGGAACCTTATAACCGATTTACACTATAGTCAGTGCACGTGCAGAGTACTCAGAAACACTATGACTGAGTATGGGTCTAAGTGAAATCGTTTACCGATTTGAAAATAACATTATAGTTGAGACTAACCTAGCGAAAGCATTAAGCTTTTAAATAATAGGTATGCTCCTTTCCTTAGATTAAAAAAATAATTTCCGTATTTATATAGTGCCACTTACATTATATCCAAGTAACTGTTTAACTGGCTGCCAAGACTGTTACGTAGAAATGCAGTATAATAGGTCATTAATTTTTTAGTCGTAATCTTAAAATTTTTGGAATCATTTGACCCACGCGCATGTGTTTGAGAGGTTATTATGAATTAGGATGTTAAACAAGTGAATTTAAAGTGGCAGTAAATACGTTAAGTCAGTGAAACGCTTAAACAAACACTGACTAGAAACACAAATGTCTCAAAAAAATTTTTAACGAGTAAAGTTTTGGGTTCGAATCATGATTGAGCAGTATACACATAAGACTTTTTCTTCTGTACGGGGTAGGTTAAATTACAATGCAAGTGTTCCATAGTATTAGCAACAGCATATACGATAGAATTTGTATGAAACTAAGAACAGGATTGTTCTCACCCGTTTGCCTGGAGCTATTTTGTAGTTTTGAAGCATAGAAGCAAGAGAGCGCTGTCTGCGATCACTATATGCAGAACTGTAGCAGCAAGTTAGCCGCGCTTCGTGTAACACTGTATGCTATTTTAAGGTGCAATGATAGACTTAAAGGTATGCTGCAAGTCACAGAGCTACTTAAAGATCGCTGGAATTTTAGTACCTAAGAATGAGATTGAAGACGCTCATATTCCCATTTGTGTTCTTTAAAAATCACTCCGCAAGCACCGAATACATTCTCACCTGTTCCCCCGCTACGTGCGTGGCGCAGTTGGCAAATGTGTTGCCTACCGCTGCAGGAGTACACCGTGACTTCGAAACTTTCAGTGGCGTTTTCTCGAAAACGGTTCGCCGGAGCGAGTTCGGATAATAGGACCTTTTGTCTTCATTGTACCATGGTGGTTCATAATGTGCCTAGACTTTTTATTTACCGCCTAGTGTTTCAAACTTCCCCGAGAAAAGAAGGCGACTACCCCAATTACATAATGAAGTGGGACGATTTGATCAACCAAATTTACACAGATTTACGATCTACGATTCATGAAACACCATCCCGATTTTGGTCGCTCCATTTTAACTACTTCTTGCAATATTTACATTCATGCATTGCAAAATTCGATTTTCAACACAGCGTACTTCCCTTAATATTCACCACATGATAGTGTCTACAATGTATAACATCCCCCCCCCCTTCCCCTTATTTTACACGAGGAATCACCTCCTGGAGTATGGCACATGAATTATAGTCCACATTGTATAAAACATGTTATATGGAAGTCCTTTGCACAATATTCTAAACGGCAGCGTTGGGAATCCAAGCAAATGCCATATTACAAAATAATAATTTTCATGAAAAATAATTTAGCAAGTGAGATGAAATTACTGGCCAGTAGTTTCTTATTCCGCATTAATGAAATTTTTGTTGCGGCTGAAGAAAATATTTGAAATTAATGTGCCTGAATGAGAAATTGGTTATAAGAAACTTTATTATATGGATATTTTTTAGGGGTTGGGGGATTTATTTCAGCTTGTAACTACGCACGCTAACATTTTAATTACAAAGAATGAAGCCTACGGTAAAAAAAACTGCAATAGCAACTGCGTGTCGTGTTGATGGTCTGTTTCGGATCCCTAAAAAAAAAAAACTCTCCGCTAGGCGGTTGCGGACAAATGTGTTGACGTGTTTCACAAACAGCTGCCTTGCCTCCGGTTCTGGTATTAATATGGCAGTTGGCACGTGACTCGCGCTGGAGTGTCACGCAGCATCTCTCACCCACTTGGCAGGGCAAATAGCACCTCGAGGGTGTGTGTGCGCGCGCGCGCGTGTGGATCAAGCCTGGAGTGGGACCTGAGAGAGAGAGAGAGAGAGAGAGAGAGAGAGATCTATAGCGAGGGATCGCTCTCTGTTTACTGGCTGGATTTATTTTTAGAGTCGCTTCCACAGTCCCCTGCACGTGCCTAAATGCATCTCGTACGAGCCGCTATCAACACACGTATTAAACTAGCCAGATTCAGTGTGTCGCCACGTGTGACGAGCCCAACATAAACTCTTCCTCCCCTATCGGCTTGAGCACGTGTAACCCTCGCGTGCTCGATACCAGCACTACTCTGGGTATCAATAAATACCATATGTGATGAACGAGGCTCGTATGAAGGCTTGCTGGAGGGAAGCGAAAAAAAAACTGAAAGTCAGACGGCAGCACTCGCGACATAAATCACTCTGCTGCTGGCGTATATGTATGTTTATATAGAGGCTTAGATGTGGCGTGGTATTCACTTCTTTACATGTTGATGTGTGTACAAGTGTGCTTGCATATGTGGAAGCGAAACTAATTTCGTAAGTAATTGAAAACATTTCGAATTAATTCACATCTCTTCCATCATCGTGCAATTTGTTATAAACTAGGTACAAATTATAATAATATTGCACATATTCAAAAACCAGTGAGTTTATTTTCTCGCAATTTTTATAAAAGAGCTGTTATTATTTATTTGTGGGATTTTTTTTATGTGTGTAAGCTAAAAAAAAAAAATTAAATTGGTGAAATTTTTGTGCCATGGAGATTTACTAAACCCTTAGAAAACCTAGGCAACATACGAACATGTGTTATGTCCGTATTCTGTTTATGAATTGCGACTTAAAGTTATTCAATCACTATTAAATATAGCTTCGTAAAAAAAATATTAGGTTGCTTTACAAAATGTAGCACCTAGAGAATCTCGTACAAACGAAATAGATGCAGCAATAGCATCAAGTATACAAATACTCCCAGCGAGTAAGCAACTTTGTGTAGCGCATTTGCCAAGTGCAGAGCCTCTGTGTGCTATACTGGGAATAGGGACGGCACCAGTATGTACATTGTTAATTCAAATGACGAAACACTTGGACGAAAACATAGAGTACAGGTCACGCGGTATTCAATATTCTAGAATAAGGGATAAGTAGGTCTCGCTAACAGCGAGATCATTAGAGAGGGAGCACGTTTCTGAGAAAAGGTGGAGCGGGGAAGGAATCGGCCACAGGCACCCCACTCCTTGTTGTCAGAAAGGGGGTAAGTCTCGAACTTCCTGTCACAGTACCCATGTTTCTCCTTCCCTACACCTTCTCGTACCGTGCGTTGTACGTTTGTGCATGTAGTTATGCACGTATTTGATTCTTATTTCACGCCATGCGAGGTTCTAAACATTTAAACAAAATAATTTCAACGGAAATATTTCTGTTTCCCGTTATAAAAGACCTACAAACAAGATACATTTTTAAAGGAATAAGGTAAGCAGTCTACAATAAGTTATACATACTTATTACAAACTGAAGTAGCGACAATTCACTGTTTATTAACCCAGGGGGCGACGCCACTTCTGTCTGAAAAGTGGAGAGACAACCGCCTTCCTCGCTCCCCCCCCCCTCCATTTTTTTAATACTCGGCGTCTATAGAATCGGCCATGACCTGTACTAAGAAACCATCCCAACATCCGCCTGTAGTTATTTCGGAAACCATGGGAAACAGAAATCAGGAAGGCCGAACCGGGAATCCAACCCACGTCCTTCCAATTGCGAGTCCTAAGGTTTACATTTGCGCTTCTTCCGAATAGCAGTTACGTTAAAAACCTAACTTCACGCGTAGCTACATTAAAGCTCGGGACATTTACGACGCCCGAGAGTCGGTCACAAAAAAAAACACGCAGTATTTCCATTCGTGGTCGCGGTTCTGCAAAAGACTTTGCAGATAAAGTAACATATGGCTGTAAGTGTGAGCTCAAACTCACATTGCTGATAACTCTGTTGATCTAGATAATTAGAAAAATTAGCTGAGTTCTCATGTAACCCCACATTTAACTAAGTTGGTCAGTTCTTGACAAAAATAACTTTATAAGAGTTTAGTTTGGTTGGACACCGATTTAAATATGACGAAAAAAAGTACACTCATTGCCAAAAAAAATTCAGCTCCCAAAAAGAGGGGTAGAAATGGAATGGAACTTGGTACGAGCAATGGGAACAACCGTATGAAACATCTTATTGAATTGTCAACACAAATGTGTAATTTATTTGTGCCAAATAACTGAGACGTGATTTCTACGCTTTCGTTCTTGCCCAGAACTAGATACACGATGTTTTCATGTCTAATCTGATTTTTAGCGATGAAGCAACGTTCCATACAAATGGTAAGGTGAACCGGCACAACGTGTGGATATGGGGTCAGGAGCCTCCACAGGAAACCACCGAACACGAGTGCGCTTCCCCCAAAGTGAATGTGTTTTGCGCTGTATCCAAAAACACTATTTTCTGCCCTTTCTTTTTCCACGAGCCCACTGTTACTGGAATCCCTTATTTGGACATGCTTACAGAGTGGTTGTTTCCTCAGTTATAAGAGGCGGCGGGGGACCTCATTTTCCAGCAGTATGGTGCGCCACCCCATTTACACCTAGCTGTTCGCGGATACCTGAACGAGACGTTGCCGCAACACTGGATTGGTCGAGGAGCAACTGGTGACCAGGCTCTTCATCACTGGCCCCCAAGAAGCCGGATCTTACCTAGTGCGATGTTTTTCTATGGAGGTACATAAAGGATCAACTGTTTCGTCCACCACTGCCGGCTAACATTGACGACCTCAAAACGAGAATTACGGACGCCATCCAAACCGTAACATCGAACATGCTGACAAGAGTGTGGAACGAGGTTGATTATCGCGTAGTTGTCGTTTGGGCTGCTCGTGGTGGTCATATTGAACATTTATGAAGATATGGTAAACAGACTTCGCGGTTCCACGGTTCATTTGATTGGTCAACAAAGTTGTAGTTTGTTTGGTTTTGATTTTATAGACCTTCAAATTTGGGGTATTCTTTTATACTCATTCTTTATTATCGCGGGTCATGCTATAAGCGAGTTTCTTTGACTGTCTGTCTGAAATAGAATGTTGTTCTCTACCAACCTCAGTACCGAAACATAAGCAAGCATAGAAACATTTCACCAGTCGAAGGAGCAAGTAATTGTTCTCATCATGCATTGATATCGAAGGTTGCGTGCGTTTATAAACATGAAACGTATTTTGATAGTTTTAGGTTTCTTTATACATAGTCGTATAGTTCTGGATACACTTAACAAATTTTCAGTCAGCTGGTAAATCCGCCTTAGCCAACATAAAATTTATCTTCAGAGGAAATTCTGTTTTTTTTTTTTGTTGTATGTCAATGTTGTAAATGATAAATGGCGCAACCCAATATCACAATTGCGACTTTTTCCAGTCATTGAATATTTTAACGAGAAATAAGCATAATATCGTACTAAAGTATATAACGGAATTTTAATAAAAATTTATACCAATTAAAATAGCCTTTTTTTTAACAAGTTATTTTCGTGTAAGTTATGTTGTGAGTTGTAAATGCGTATATGTTTCATTATGCAATATTTTTTTTTAATTTGTTCATTTTGAACATTATTAAATGTCTTTCAAGTTTGCCACTTAAAAATGTATCTTTTTCACTTCACTGAGATGCGTATGAAATAACTTCTGAATTCAATAAATTTTACTGAATATAGCGAAATCAAATATTATTTGATTATCTGAAACTCTGTCTATAGCAGAGTCTAGCAAACCCAATTATACGTTGAAGGATATAATCCAAATCGCTTGAATGAAGAAACATTAATTTTTGTTGGAAAAAATTTAATTAATATTGTCTCAGTTAAAACGAGAAAAGGTTTAAATGACTCCGCGTGGGGATACAAATCTTAACTTCAAAAAAGTAAACGGATATTTTAAGAAAGATTATCTCAATTTATTAACCAGTGTTAGTTTAAAAGCTTTTACGCAATCTCCAACTAGGGAAATGAAAATCTCTTAAACTGTCACGGACAACATATTAATTAACGCAAGAGTACGAAAGTATTAACGTAATAACAGATCACGTAAGTATCAACGTAAGAGTACGGAAGGTAGGATTTTAAAAATATTTCCTTTCGGATAATCACGCACAAATTCTGCAAATTATTAATATTCAGGGTAGTAAGAATTAAATTCATGTCGCTTAACGGCACTTCTCGTTAAGAATATTGGAACTTCTGAGACTCATATTTAAGAGTAAAGACTGAAGAGCATTCCTAAATGTAACACATTAACGAAAGTTGCTAAATATTATAAAATCATTTTGAATAATGCTTTCCAAAGAAAGTGTTTTCTGTAAATACAAACTCTCCGTAAACACATCTGCGTACAATGCCAAACAAATCTTGACTTTATTAAAAAAAAAAAAAAAAAAAAAACAGTATCTCATACTTTTAATTTACCAATTTTTATACATAACGAATTTCTCATTTATTGGAAGATAGTTGTAAACAAGCAATACACCTGCACTAACGAACATTAATACTTGCTAAACACTATTCGGGTTTAACTTCCGATTACTTTACATTGTAGGTTTTTTTTTTTTCTGTTTGAGTACGGATAATCAAGAATGAAACAATGACCTGTATTGCTGCTGAATTTCTTACTATTCCCAAAATACGTTCCCTTCCACTCACCCACGTGTTTCCTCACATACGCTTGCACACAAACTCGTACACACATCCTCACAATTGTATGGTGTATAAGGCCAAATATACTGTATATTTGACTGTTTGTTTCGATACTTCATTACACTTTTATTTTCCTTTAGTAGTGGATATTTAAATCTTCAGTTATGTTCACCATGACAATAACAGAATTTTTATAGTGTTTAGGGTAACTATTAACTGTATTGTAACATCATGCACATATATCATATCTAATATATAAAATTCTCCCGTCACAGTGTTAGTCACTGAACTCCTCCAAAACGGCTGGACCGATTTTTATGAAATTTTTTATGTATACTCGGTAGGTCTGAGAATAGATTTATATCTATTTTTTACACCCCTAAGTAATAAGGGTGGCCACTCCCAAACAATTTTGTTTTATTGTTTGAACAAAATTTTTATTTTTTATTTTTTTATGATGTGGCATCAAAAAATACATACCCTCCTAAATTTTCACCCTTCTACCACCAACCCTTATTTTTTTATAGCGATATTAGTAATTTAATAAATTTTACCCTAGGTCGATAACTGATCAATTATCATCGATCATTTATCGATCTAGGTTACAATTTATTCCCACCAGGTGTCTCCCAGTGACACAGCACGGAGTAGCCGGTCTCCACTTTCTCTCACACAATAACCTTTCTCTTATTCATTTGTGCTCAGATCGTAGTAGTGACGTGTTTACAATTATATTTTCAATAATTAAGTGTACTTCTTAATTAACTTTATTATTGATCGCAAAGCTGTAATTGTTTGTATTTCCATTTTATTAATATTTATTAAATTATCTAATTTTATATTCCGTCATCGTCCATGCTCCATGCCTCTTCCACTAATATACCACATCCTCACACACTTACAATAAGTTATAGTTATTTTTTTCTAATACTATAATCACTAGAAATACTTTTTATGGCAAAACAACGTTTGCCGGGTCAGCTAGTGTGTGTATATATATATATATATATATATATATATATATATATACACACACACACATACACACACACACTTTTTATCACATAGTCTTTTCTGCCCTTTGAAAAAGGATTTCAGGCTAAAACAATTAAAATAACTCTAGATATATTAATTTTAATGTTTATGCATTCCAATGACGCTCTCCTGCCACACTCTCAGATAAAACGATCTTTATTTTCCTGTTGACTCCAGTTGTTTAGTTTTTACACAACTTGCAGGTGCTTTACAGCTAAAAGGCCCTGGACCGGCATGGTGATAATGTCATCTTGCCCAATGGTATGTAGGCCTGATCAAGTGGACCCCTTATATTAGACAATGTGTTAATAATGTAAAAATATTAGTTGCCTTTCATTAGTTTGAAAGTGTAATAGAAATTCCCATTCCATTAAATTTTGCCATAGTTTACATTACACTACTACTTCGATAAAAAAAACTTGTAAAATAATTCGAAACTCTTTTATTTTCAAATGTAAAAAATAACTTTGGTAAAAAAAGGGTCACTTGTGTTATATGAGACTAATGCAAACATTATTATATGCTCGCATTTTTACTACTGCTACAACGCAGAGACGATAGTAAATTCCCATACTGTGTATTTTACGAGAGTGCTGTGTACTGTTTTATATGCTTATTAGTTATGTTCTAATACTGTGGAGAAAGTGATACAACCATAATACGAAGAGTGAACTATGTATTTTTATAAGTTTTAATTACGGGTTGTTTTTTATTTATTTATCGTATGGCAATTTAGACACTTATAAAAAGAACAATACATAGACATTAAAAATATTACAAACTTTAAGAGTTACAAACAAATGGAACAATACATAGACATTAAAAATATTACAAACTTTAAGAGTTATAAACAAACATCAAGTCTATTGATATAATCTATCGATTCTTGAGTTGCCAACAGGAAGTCGTCAGGACTACCGTTATAGGACCTTATAGGACATTCTTCAATAATGTGTCTGATGGTTTGATCTTCTCCGCAGTCACATTGAGGGGATGGTTGCCTGCCCCACTTGTGCCGAAAGTATGCGCATCTGCCATGTTGGGTTCTAATTCTGTTGAGTGTGGACCAGGTTTTGCGCGGTAAATCAAAACCTGGTGGTTCCTGAGTAATGCATGGCATGTTATTATTTTGGTGTGCAGTCCATGATTGCATCCATACATCTCTTATATTGAAGTCTTCATGGACAGCAATCCTTGCCGATTTTGTGGGTGGTTTTCTGGAGCGAAGTCGATTATTATTGGCGTCCTCAATATCTTGGTGGATCGGTAGGTCTCTGTTGTCCATTATCTTTTTATACTCGCGTATAAGAGCATTTGTTCGTCGCAGATGAGGTGGTGGAATGTGACTTAGTATTGGAAGCCATTGTGAAGGAGTTGATTTAATTACGCCGGCAATCATTCTCATCGTGTTGTTTAACTGAATTACGGGTTGTCATAATAATGTAACGGTTTAATCGTTTTTTTTTTTTTTGTCTTCTTTGACTGTAGACTGCGTGTTTCGCTTGTGTTGTTGCTGTTTTCGTACTGTCCTAGTTATGCTGTCCTCGTTGTTTCTGTGTCGCTCGTTGTCTAACTCGACCATTGTTTATTGTTCCATACGTCTGCTTATTTATATTATCACACTTTTTATTGCATTTGTGTTTCTCATCCATATATTGTGTTCTTCGTTTTTTTTTTGGGTTACTTTTTGCGTGGACTTTGTAGACAATGGAGATCCAATCAAAATTAGAGTTCAGACCACTTCTGTCATGTTATATAAAACTACTTTTTAATCACTTTTACGAATAGAATCAAGAAAAATACGTTCCGTTTATTTTTTATTTTAGTATTCCTGTTTTCCCTCGGTATGCATTACGATCGTACGCAAACGTATCCCTGAAATGGTGTATGCTTTAATTAAAATTTATTACATCCATAGCACATGTAAGAAAACGGTGGCCTGCACTGGGTTATGTTTACCGAATTTTACCTGCCAAATTTTTGCAGTATATTTCCGAAGTAATCTTATTACTCGTCTCAAATTTCACGGAAATTCGTCCAGCTTTTACAAACAATACAAAACTTCACTTTTCGCTAATAAAAGTTTAGTGCTGCATTGATACTAAATTAATTTTGCCACAATACTTTTAATATATAACTTTTCAATCACTGTATTATGCCAACTCGTACGAACTAAACGGTTCACTAAAAAATGTGTAACTTTTATTTAAAACGTAAATGACAATCTATGGGTTTATATGATAATAGTTAAATTAAAAATCTCATGCTCAGCATTATTTACAGAAACATAGTTCTCCTCGTTTTGCGTTCCGTATTATAGTTGCATATTTCCACTCCATCATGNGGGGGGGGGGGATGAACTGGCAGTAAACAAGTGCACCGTGCACAGAAGAGAGCTTGATAATTATAGGCCTACATAGAAGAAATTGATTTGACTCTTGTAGATCCGCCTTCTAAAATTCTTTAATATGGACCCTAGCATGTGTATATATATTTACTCATTACTCATATTTATATATAAGAAAGCATTACTTATTTCATAAAAAATAACATTGTCATAAGCATAACGCGAGGAGTATTATACAAGCCACTAGTAAATGTAACTATGCAACAATTAGGTCCCTCGCCTAGCTGTAGGCTATTCGTGGTAAAGTGAGTACTTTTTAATACTCCTAACCGGAATTAACATATATTAATATATTTTTTGGCAGCCTCAGGCGTTAACTTTTGTGAGTGGTGAAATGTAATTAGTCACATGGCAATGTTTATATTAAAAAGTTGCGGAAAGAAAGAAATTAAGCTGAAAGGAAAAATTTAGCAGGGTCTTATAAAGTACTCAATTGACCTATAATAGCCTACAGTAAGTTGTTCAAAACTAACTTTGGACCTATAATAGCCTACAGTAAGTTGTTCAAAACTAACTTTGGACCTATAATAGCCTACAGTAAGTTGTTCAAAACTAACTTTGGACCTATAATAGCCTACAGTAAGTTGTTCAAAACTAACTTTGGACCTATAATAGCCTACAGTAAGTTGTTCAAAACTAACTTTGGACCTATAATAGCCTACAGTAAGTTGTTCAAAACTAACTTTGGACCTATAATAGCCTACAGTAAGTTGTTCAAAACTAACTTTGGACCTATAATAGCCTACAGTAAGTTGTTCAAAACTAACTTTGGACCTATAATAGCCTACAGTAAGTTGTTCAAAACTAACTTTGGACCTATAATAGCCTACAGTAAGTTGTTCAAAACTAACTTTGGACCTATAATAGCCTACAGTAAGTTGTTCAAAACTAACTTTGGACCTATAATAGCCTACAGTAAGTTGTTCAAAACTAACTTTGGACCTATAATAGCCTACAGTAAGTTGTTCAAAACTAACTTTGGACCTATAATAGCCTACAGTAAGTTGTTCAAAACTAACTTTGGACCTATAATAGCCTACAGTAAGTTGTTCAAAACTAACTTTGGACCTATAATAGCCTACAGTAAGTTGTTCAAAACTAACTTTGGACCTATAATAGCCTACAGTAAGTTGTTCAAAACTAACTTTGGACCTATAATAGCCTACAGTAAGTTGTTCAAAACTAACTTTGGACCTATAATAGCCTACAGTAAGTTGTTCAAAACTAACTTTGGACCTATAATAGCCTACAGTAAGTTGTTCAAAACTAACTTTGGACCTATAATAGCCTACAGTAAGTTGTTCAAAACTAACTTTGGACCTATAATAGCCTACAGTAAGTTGTTCAAAACTAACTTTGGAGACACATTTGCGAGACGTGTGGTTTTCACACCAACAATTAAAAATAAACATTTGTCTCCATCTCCTACTTACTGATATTTCGAAGAATATAAAAATGTGTTAAAAGAGACGATATTTGTATAAGTTAAGTGTAAATTTTAATTTATTCTTTTGTTTTATAGTTTTCTTTTACACGGGAAGGTTGCAAAGAAAGCAGAAGAGGACTGATCTGCAAAAAGACTCCCAGTTGACCGAAATAACTTGTCTTTGTTCTTTTTATTGGTTTACGTAACCATTGACTTGTATGTACGTAACCACAGGCTTTTACTAAATCTTCTTACAAACATGTAAACAAAAATTAATCATGGCTGCAATAAACTAAATAAAACGAGGAATTATCCACGTACAGTATCACACATTTTCATTATGTCTTTTTGCTCAAAAGGAAATGATTACGCAGCTGCTGAACAGTAACGTAAAAAGAATGCACATAAATGTTTTATGTACTTTTGTAGTTCTAAAATGTCAACCAAAATCACGCTTGCCAGGAAACTCTTTTCCGTAATGACAGCAGAATGGGAGGAAAATACACAGTCGACTGACAACTTTAACTAAGTGTCAGTCAATTGATATAATAAAATTGCTCGAAACGTAATGTGTTAATTGTTTTCTCCAACTTTTATTTTACATCTGCGTAAAAAAAAAGTGGGATTTCAGTTTGATTTGAACATTACAGTCGTAGTAAGACGTTCAGACACGGAATTGCTTTTCCTGATTTCTTGCCAACTTCACCGCGAGTATTGCAGCCAGTGCTTAGGTTAAAATGAATGAAGGTACAGGCAGTATTTGTTTCCACAGGTTGGTTATGAAATTACTTAACAGCAATACGGCGGACATTCTTTACCCCGACGATAACCGGCAGAAAACTTAGAAAAGTGCGACTATGGCGTGATTTCCTGAAGCGAGCTGCAGAAATTGTACTCAGTGCACACTCTTTCAGTGCAGTCTACATTGAAAACAATTACACTAGTGAGGGTACATACGTAGTACGGACCGGGACACGCGGCACTCGGCCAGTGCGCACTAAGTGCGGTCCACTGCAGAGAATTCGTTCTGACGTCACGGCCTAAGTTACATTACGGATTTTCCGCAAAGATCTTGACGCCAGACAACAAGTTGTTAGACAATTTAACCGCAGTTAATTTTTTTTACACAAATATAAAGTCTAAAAACCCGTTTCGGATTATTCATGAAAAGACGTTAATGCAGCAGAGTTTAGAATCTTTCCAAAGAAAGGAACACTTTGCGAACGCTTTTTAAAAAACAGAAGGAGGTGGTACTAATTCTTGTTTATCAAGGCAATTGTCAACAGGTTTCCGTAGTGTAGTGGTTATCACGTGCGCCTCACACGCGCAAGGTCCCCGGTTCGATCCCGGGCGGAAACATGTTTTAATTTTTTTTTATTATGCATTAAAATTGTTCTGCTGTTACCTTCTTCCAGGAATTAAGCCCCAATACTTTTTACAGCAAACGTAGTAGCTATTATATGCACATTTATTGCCCGTAGGTTTTCCCGATCATTTGCTGTCACAGAACACCGAAGTAACGGCGCGTGTTGCAGTCGCCCGTTTTAAGGTAGCAGTTTAAGTTTCCTGCGAGTTGGGAACGTGCTATTGACACCCCATAGCTAAATGTAAAAGTCTGTTCAAGATTTCCGACCGGTGAGTATCTTACCGTTGCCGTCTAGTGCCTACGAACACTCGGTCAGTCAACAGTTCCGTAAATTCTTATTTGAACATCAATTTCAGTTTAGTTTTGGGCCCCAGTATAACACTTAAAAGCTTTAGTATTTATACTTATTATTTGTGTCTGACTTGGATGAGAAGGAAATAAGTATTGTAGTCTCGTTAGGCTTTATAGTTTATTCGCGGTTTCTTCACACTTTTTGCATCAAACCTTTGAAAACTCATCCTATGTATAACGTGCTTGGTTGTATTCTAAATTTCTCATGTAACATTTATACTTGTGTTAATAAAAAAAATGCTTTTATTTTTGGTTAAATTGAACTTTTACTTATATTTTATCCACAAATTATAATACTACATTTATAATTAATATGGATCTAACAGGGAGGAAATAGGTGTGTTGGTAACGCCTAGAAATAAAAAGTTCTTATACAAAATATCATTACACTGAGTGCGCATGAATGCGGTGCGTGGTCCCTTTGGTGTATTTTCTATAATAGGTTAAGCTTTGTTCGTTTCGTATTAGGAGGAGGAATATTCTGGAAGTAGAACTTAAGCAGGGCTTCAGAAAAGTTGGAAGTAACCGCGCATAAACTATAGTAAAGCATTTTTATTCCGGAATCGCCGCCTGTTAATAAGTAAACTCTCGTAATTGTTCTCTTAACTAGCGACTGGTTTGCTTCCTACTCGTCAAACAGATTCCCGCGAGTAAAGATTGTTGGGGAAGATGTTGCTGAATGGCGTCTCGTCATGTTTAGTCATCCACACGGTTCTGTTCTTAGGCAGCTCTTGTTCTGACTGTTCATTAACGACGTGCTTAAATCACCTGACTTTCGTTGCTGTCATATTTAGGCGGATGGCTTTCAGTTATACCACAGTTGATAGGCCGACGGTTTAGGTAAAAGCTGTTCACGGTTAACTGAGGACTTTTGAAAGCTCTGTTTAAGGCCCCCGTCTACCTGGAACTTTATCCCATTTTTAGGCCGAAAAGCGCGGGAGCGATAAGGGCGACACTGCCACGCGCATCAAGTACGCCATCGCCGCTAAGCGCAATGCTCTGAACTGGCGTGCAGTGTTCTCGTCGTGCTGCGTGTACCTATGGGACTTTCAGCGGTGACCATATTATTTTATTAGTGGGAAGTCTTAAGGAAGGTTCAGTGCAGGCCCCTATAGTAGTTTTGTATGTATCTAATGCGTACATTTTGAGCTACAGCGCCTTGGAAAGGCCGTTTTTAGCGGTTTTGGAGTACTCTGAATTGATGTTTCTAACGTACGTGATATTTTGAAAGTACTTAACAGCTCTCGTCTGAAGTGTGTGTTCTTTTCGTAGATCAGCACGTTGGACGCACGCTTAATAGTTTCGTTGAAAAACGTGTATTTGGAGCACTCTGCAACGCAGTTCAAGCGCCAGGTAGACGGGCACCTTAAGATCTACATACTTGTATGCACATTGTGTATTCTTCCGCCATAAGTAAAACTTAACATTGCCATGGGGTTTGATCACTATATTCATGCGTCGGTTAAGTGCAACTATGTGTAATTATAATAAATGTAAATATTTTACAAGTTTGCTAATTTTTTTCTCTTCCTCATATGCAGTAAAATGACTGAAAGCAAAATAGATAATTTTAGTATTCGCTAAAGTTTATCTGGCACTTTTAAATGTCATGGAACTACTTTCTCTCCGTCGGTACCAACTTCACAGGGCGCATGCATATCAATGTGTCCGTTAAAATACAGGCAGGTAAGGGCAGTGAACTGTCTGCATAGCAGGACTGCTGAGGTCAGAGAGAATTCTGATTCGACTGCAGTAATGCAATGGCCGCTACTGAACGGCCTGCTGCTTANCGCAAAAAAAAAAAAAAAAAAAAGCAAGCTATACTAATTTACTTAATCAAATTGACTAATCATGCCTCGCAATGCTCTCGTTCGGTTTCGTGTGGCTTAACTTCAGAAACGAAATTAAGGACTTAATTGTACACGTTAACGAAAAATTGACGTGGTCAGACCATGCAATAGTTGTGAGCAAAATAAATTTTTCCCACTTTTAATTCACTTGAGTGGTTAAATAATTCCCTTTCTCAGCCGCTTCTTAAAGCGCTGATATTTCCCTACTTCGATTATTGTGAATTTAGTTTACGACTAGTTGAAATTTACTCCTTTCATGAGGCTGAAAAGAGTACAGAATTTGAGTGTGTGTTTTATTTACAATTCAAACATTAGCGAACATGTGACTCCCTTTCTACCAAAAATTGTCTTGGCTTAGTTTAGTTGACAGACGTAATACGCACAATTTGCACCTGTTATTTAAAGTGCTGCGGACCACCATACTCTACCTTTATTCGCGATTTAAATTTCTATCTTAATATCATAATCAATGAACTAGTTCCATAGGGGACAGCAGTTAACGTAAATGATCCGTAGCTCGCTGGAACTGCTTGGAACTGTGTCTTACGCAAGTATAGTCAGCCATAACAGCGAATACTTATTTAATCTAGCTCACCAACAATTCACTCAGTACTAATTGCTTGCGCACGTGAAATACAATATCGCGTATGGGTGTGTATGTATGTGAATGTGTGTGAATATATTTTCCGTTATTATTGCATCCCCTCTTTTTTTCCGGCTTAAATTTGCTTGTAATTTATTATTCGTGGCTGTGTTTGATAAAAGATATCCCTGTCTTAACAGCGTCAAGTAAAACAAGCCAAATAAATGAATAAACAAACAATTGTGGTACCTACATCCAATAGACTACTGCTTAAAATCGTTTTTTTAATACGTTTGTTTTAAAAGCTGCTCGTTGGTTCTAGCTGGTAGAAGTGAATTTATGTCTATCGTATATTTCAGGTAATACATTTTTTTTATGCAAACTAACGTTGACCTGAACAGGGCGGGCGCATCAAAGTTTTCAAAATGATGTGAGTAGATTGCGTTGTTGCAGAAATTCACGAATGTGTATGCTCCGCGGTCAAAGTTGAATCAATCTATGGCACATTCGATCAAAGTTAGAGCAGTCGATAACATATTATTTTGCTAGAAAGTTGTAAGATGATAAATATCTAACGCGTGGTGGAATTCGTTGGTGATCAGCCGTTTCGAAAACTGGCTGGCTCGGTCTTCACATATAAAAAGATTAATATGAATGCAGGTGCCTTAATATATTTAAGGTACAGTACCTATTAAAAATTTTCTTAATAGTGTTTAAATAGCATATTGAAGTTTTAATAACAAAAAGTATTACATCTGAAACAACAAACACACACAATACATTCAATTTTTTTTTTCAGTGTTACTGGAATCAAAAGGGTGTTCTCATAGACTTTCGGCCACATAACAGTTCATGATTGTGTGCCACTTTTATGTAGTAAGTTAGCCAAACTGATAATCGCATGCCTCACTTAAAAGCAAAGTTAAGAAAAAATTGACATGTAACCAAATTAGCCTGGCCAAACTTCAGAGCAATAAAATAAAATAAATTTATTTCACGCTTATAATTCAGTAAATAACTGGAAAAATAAATGTGAATAGTGGACGATGGGAAGAAGGAGAAAAAACGTATGAATATTTCGAGTGTAACGTAAGAACATTCAAGTTGAGAACTGAGGTTGTCTTTGTCGATACAAAAAATTATGTAATTAAAACGTTGTATAGTAAGGATTTTTTTTATCAAGTGTCCTTTCATCATGGCGGCCGCATGTCATACCAGAAATTAGAGCAAGTAAATGTGTTTTAAATCGTCTGGTTCTGCTGTATCAAAAAAATTAAAACTATGTCTCGTTTATCCACGAAATTACGAAGCCATCTAGACTTATTTCAAAACAATATAAAAGCTATTCTTCCAATCTAAGTTCTTCATGATTGGGACATCTTGCTATGAAGTTTCCATTGCCTAACAGACTGCTCCCCCGTCACCCAACTCGGAATCACTGAAACTGGTCACTTCCATGCTATAATTACCTCTCGTAACGACTAATAGGCCTATGTGCCTAGCTATTTTTATGAAGAACATTTCTTACTGTTTTGTGAATGGTCTTACAGAAAACGTAAATATTATCTTTTTTTTTTTTTTTTTTTTTACCGACGTGTATCGATTATTTTACAGGTCAACTGTCTGGCTCAACATGCAGGTCATGGTGTTTCCATTTGTGACATTACTTCTGGATGCTTTCTGTTTTGCGCAAAGGAGGTGCGAGGATCAACAAAATGCTCGCTTGGACGCCAAACAAAAGCATTTCAAGTTACTTAATAAATTACAGTCTGGTGAACTGGACTGTGAACTTATTTACGTAATACATGGTACGTCAGTGTGCTGAGCCTGATCAATACCTGCGGGATTGGGGGAGGGGGGACTGTTAAGACGCAATAAGTATGTCTGACACGTTTGACTGTTTACCAGGGATAACCTGAAATGCACGCCGCCTGTCCGTCTATAGATTGGCGATACCTGCACCTGATGCCATGGAGATGTCATCCCCCTCCCCTTCCCATCATTGTCAGTGTGAAAACTTTGCCTGTTCACCGCCTGTGGCTCTGGTGGCCACTGCCCTGGAGGAGGTCGGAGGGAATTCAACGCGTGTGTTGGCGAGTTAACTGGCGTACAGCACTAAACACAGCAATACTGCTCAACGCGTTGCTCATACGTCCTGCAATTACTTATGCTGCGCCCACGTGGGCACATGCAGCAATAACCAACAGCAGAAGGCCGCAAATAGTACAGAACAAATGCCTGCGCATAGCAGCTGACGTACCTCGTTATTGCCCCCATTGCTGACCTATGCACACACGGAGCTGGAAATCGATAGACTGGGCCCTTATTTTATCGTCTCGGCTTTCCCTTCTTTACGCAACCCTGACGTTACAATCCACCCTATTTCTTTACGTGGTGTATATTTCAAACATTTCGTTAATTTTTTTCAGTTATCGCATCGAACTCAGCCCATTACTCAGCTCATTGTGACACATAAAGCGTTTCCTTGGTTAAGGCGAATCCCCAGTAAACAATATTAAACGCCCCAAGGTCACATACGACTGCGATGGCGTTGGAAAATAGCTTAAACAAGCTTTGAGTTGTTCTGTTTCATCATAATTTTTAGCAGTGACTATACAGTTTCAATACAGCAATGTGTCGGGAAAATATTCAGCATTGTTTTAAAGAAGAATAAATATCGAAAACAGAGGGCTACGAACAGCGATTTGTGTAGACTTTTGACACTTTCCAACTACCAAATTTATGTCCCCACAAACACATTTTTGAATGGGTAACAAAATTTCTACTTTCAATACTGTTTTGAAAAAAATATATATTGGCATTGAGATATTCCGTAGTTATTTAAAAATTATAATAGACACAACTGCTTACAATTAGGCCCGTGTGGCAACTAGAGAGGCCCCTTAAGAATAGTTGCGAGTTGAGTTCACTCACCAGTAGCGTGTGGTGGAACTGTTGCAAAGTAATCTGGTGCTTGCTCACTGCTGTGCATTCTCTGTGCATGCGTCAGGAACCAATAACTACTGTGGAGCCTAGTGAATGTATTTCGACCACTCGCCAGCGAGCAGGCAAGGGACCCATTACACACGTCCTGTGGCGTCACCTGCCGAACTACGTTTCATTGGTGGAAGTACAGCAAGCAACAGGGTACAGCATAGAGCTAACGCCAGCCTACCTTGCAACAGTTCACCCGCACGCCTGTGTCATCGAATACACTAGAAACCAATACCGGTGAGCTTGAAGATACGTGCGCGAAATTCCGGCAGTGTGGTCACCTCCAGCCAACAGACAGAAGCGCCTCTGTTTGATACTACTTTCCATTGATATCAATAATACGATACCAGAATAGTGTATACGAAAACGAATTTCCTTTTCTCTCTAGGAAGTTTATTTAACAATTACCAAAACTTAAACCACGAAAACTAATTCCCAATACGTCATACGTTTCAGAAGTGAAAAATATTCACTGCCAAATGATAATAATAAATAACTTTTGGAGCATTTTCGGAAATATATTAATAGTAACACCTTTCGCCACCAGGTTATTTTTCGCACACACACTCCTGTGCTATTTGCACAGTTGTACGGTACAAGCGTGCAGTGTATTTGCCGTCACTCACCCTGAGCAGCGCGATGTCGTGCAGCAATGTGACCCGGTGGAACCTGGGGTGCACGTAGGTGCTGGAGATGTGGCGCACCTCGGTGCCCGTCTGCCACAGGTAGCTCATCTGCGCGTCCATGACCTTCATGCCGCCCACCAGCCGCACGTCGTCCGCCCGCAGGTACGACCTGCCACATCGCGCGTACGCTGCTTTCACTCCAAGCACCTTCTAGAGCATCCGCTCGTTTTACACCGCCTCCTGCCGGCTGCGTGCTTTCCCGTAGCCACGCGTTCAAACTTACGGCTCGGCCCTCACCCCCTTTTGCAGAAATTATTTGTTTTCGCGATATAATTTCGGATCTATAGTAATTACTCACTATTATAGAAAATATACATTTTACGAGTTGTTTAATGTTTTTTGTGAGTATTATTAAATGCGGTTTATCTGTTTGTTGTAAAAAGTAAAGAACATTTTTAAATTTTATCAATAAGTTCTTGTTTTTTTTTTTTTTTTGCAAGCAGTAAATAATACACAGTGAAGATGAGATACGAAAGTATTAAACTAGGCTAGTAAGTTGTAAATTTTCTATAATCAAACATTTTCAATACTACCTCTGAAACTGAAATTATGACACAAAAACAAAGCATTTCTGCATAATAGGTGAAGCCGAGCCTTAAGGCTCCCGCCTTCCTAGAGCTTTTTCCGCGTTTGAGACCGACAAGCGCGCAACAAGTGCCCCGTCGTCGCTGATCGCAAGGCTCTGAACTGGAGCGCAGTATTCTCGTCGCTCTGTGTGTACCTATGGGACTTTCAGCGCTCACCATATTATTTCATTTGTGAAAAATCTGTAGGAAGGTTCAGTGGAGGGCCTTCGGGTAATTTTTTTATGGATCTGACGCGTATATCTGTGATGCAGCGCTTTGAAAAAGCCGATTTTAGCCATTTTCAAGTCATATGAAATGGTGTTTCCAACGTACATAACGTCTTGAAAGAACTCAACAGCCCTCATCTGAAGTGTGTTCTTTTCGTAGACCAGCATATTGGACGCACGTTTAATAATTTCGTTGGGAAACGTGTATTTCAATCAACCGGTTACGCAGTTCAGGCGCCGGTAGGCGGGAGCCTTAACGTTTGCACTGACCAGAAGACCACTACCTGTCGTTGATTAACCCCTATACAGAAGGGTAGACGTGCTTACAACCTGGATAACCGCCACTTTGCTGACAAATATTTGGCCTGAAATAAGCTGAATATTGTTCGTTCAAGGAACTTTGATGCACGTAACTGTAGGCCAAACAACTCTAGGGTAAATTATTTCAGACCAAGTGACTTATTTTCCACCGAAAATTAGTGGGGAATGCTCAGACGCCACGTGCAGTAATAAGACCGAAAGCAGGCGAATGCTGGACACCTTTGGAAAAGCGTGAAAGATCTGGTATCTGGTGATTTAGAAATGTGTGAAACATGCCTGCATGGTAATTACTTGATTTGATGGGTAGTCCAGTAGAGTGGGCACACAAATGATAATATTATCCTCCATAATATCTTTGTCTGACAACGAAATACTAACACTTTCTACAATTCTGCGATCTAAACCAATTTGCCGCAGAGTGACTAGTCGTAACACGTGTACGGACAAAAATAATTAAACCACATATGATTTTTCCCCTGGAAACATACATTTATTTCAACTGCATCTGAAAGTACGTGCAAAGAGGAATTCAGTGATATAGCATATGCAATGGAAAGTAACCCAGAAACGCCAAGAAATGACCTGCAAATATTATTAAGTGAGATGGGCCGGTCGCATTGGGCAGTGGACTTGTACTCACAGCTGTAAGCAAGCAACACGCGCCGTGACTCATCCTGGCGGGACCGCTTCCTAATAGCAGCGCAGCACCAGTCCCTATAATATATTATGGTAAGTGGTGTTGCAGTGTGTGACTGTACGTACGCAATGGAGTTCACGAATGAGGAGAAACTGGACGCTCTACTTATTTACGGCGAGTGTTGCAGAAATGCCAAGCAAGCCGTCCAAATTTATGGTGAAAGGTATCCTAATCGGAAGCCCATTACCCGTTTCACGGAAAACGATACGAGGAATTTGCACATGTCTCTTGTCACGGGGTGATTGGAATTCCACAACACGAGTGCGACAAAAGACTGCTACGGGCGAGACGCATCAACATGATGTGTTGGCACGTGTCGATGCAAACTCCCACATGGGCATGCGAGAACTTGCCAGGTCCGTAGGAATAAGTAAAACCAGTGTGTTACGGATACTGCGCCAACGGAAATTCCATCCACATCACGTGGCTCTTCATCAGGGATTACATGAAGGTGATTTCCAGCAGCGTGTTCAGTTTTGTAGGTTTGTTCCGATGTCTGTAAGGAATGACAGCAATATTCTGAAGGGCATACTATTTACCGATGAAGCTACCTTCAAAACCATGGGCGCGTTAATTTACGAAATATGCACTACTGGGCGACGAAGAATTCACGTTGGGTCCGGCACGTGGAGCACCAGCGACAGTGGAAAGTGAACGTGACCGTGGGGTGTGGAATCGTTGGAGACTATACCATTGAGCCATACTTCATTCAAGGGACAATGACCGGCTGTACGTACGCCCATTTCCTCAGAGAGACCTTACCAGCACTTCTGGAAGACATGCCGCTCGACAAACGTCGTGATATTTGGTTTCAGCATGATTGTTGTCATGCGCATTTTGCTTTGGTGGTAAGCAAGTGTTAAATGAAACGTTTCCAAACCGGGGGTTAGGGCGTGGTCGTGTTTTAAGATAGCCAACTCACTCCCCCGACCTCACACCTCTCGATGTTTTGCTGTGGGGAACAATGAAATATAGGGTGTACAACACGGTTCCTACGACGCCAGAAGACATGCAGGAACGCATTGTGGCAGCTTGCAGGGGCATTACGCCATAAACACTTCAGGCCGCTCGCCTCTCGCTACATATGCGTTTACATAAGTGTATTGCTGTCGATGGTAAACACATCGAGCACATGCTGTGTAAAGACCGAATGTGAAGCATTTCAATAATAAGTGTGCTCTTTTGTACTACGCATGCGGATACGATTGCATTTCTCCTTAGGTTGGTTTGTTCCATTTTTGTTGTTCATCTGTACGGACTCGTTACTCAATACAGTTAATGACTAGGAAACAAATCTCCTGAATTACGTTGGTATCTGAATAAAATGTAATCTTTTGATATCAGACATGCGTTCACATTGCCCTTTCTTCCCTCCGCTGTGGTGCTCTCATTTGTACAATATCACATTCCGTGCCCCTCGCCCCATCATGGTAAGCGCTACGCTGCTATAAGAAAGCGGTTACGCCAGGATGAGTCACGGCGCGTGTTGTTTGTTTACAGATGTGAGTACAGGTCCACTGCACTACGCTACCAGCCCATCTAACTTAATAATATTTGCACATTATTGCTTGGCGTTTCTGTGCTACTTTCCATTCATAAGCTATATAACTGAATTCCAATTTGCACGTACTTTCAAATTCCGTTGAAATAAATTAATGTTTCCAGGGGGAAAATCATATGTGGTTTAATTATTTCTGTCCATACACACGTTACGACTAGTTACTTTGCGGCAAATTATTTGCCACCGTGCGTAACTTCATTTAGCGAAAACCGCATTTCGTGATCTGCAACCGTTCCAGAAATGTTGGAGGTGTCCATGTTAGGTGGACCAACCTGTATAAGGTATTTGCAATATATCGCCATCGATTTTCAATGTATGACACCGATACATATAATGTCAACATGTTTCGAAACAATATTAAAACGTGTTTATCGCAAATGTTTAGAGGTGTGAGGTGCGTGTGGAGTTGTGGGCGGTTTCTCTTCCGCAAGCTCGAGTGTTCTGAGTGCCGGATGTCTTGAGAAGGGTGGGCGTACTCACCTTTTGGAGAAGTCGAATAGGCAGTGGGCAGCAGTCATCGCCCACCAGTCGGACAGGATGGTCGCCCCGCAGCGGTGGCCGCCGTACATCCAGTGCAACGACACCTGAAACGTGGCATAGTGTTCATGGACGAGACTTTTGCCACAACTTTGCCAAGTCCAACTTTACATCTGAAGTTTATTTCGCAGTCGTCTCCATAGCAAAGCCGCACTTCGACAAAGAAAACTATATAACGTCGAAATTTATGACAATTTCTATCAGATTGGCTGATCAAAGGATGCCAACTTCAACTAACCTAACTAATATCGTGCTGTGGAACATACTTAATTATGATTAGCTGTTCATTATGTTTGTTTGGTGTATGTACAAAATAAAATTTTATATTAACAGTAACACATCCAAAAAGTACGTAGCGTCTTTTATTAATGCTTAGCAGCACAGACTATATGATGCCTGAAGGTTAAGGGGTTTGCAATAATGTAGGCTTTAGCTGTTTCAATTTTGAAGGACGAATATATTGTCTCGAATTTAACACAAAGAAAATACATCAGCACTTGAGAGGTGTGGTACTGTAATAATTTGGTTACTCGTATTGACTGCTAACGACTTCGTGATGGAGGGGGGCTTCTCTTGACGGTGATTGTATACTTAACTCTTGCTGGTACGATGTCAGCTGTGGTGGGTGAGCTCCAGCGATGGGCGGCCTTTGGCAAAGGCCCGCTGTTGCTGTCGTCTCACTGTGGTGATGTTCTACTGACGTGGCCAGGGGTCCGATTTGCCCCCAGCCAAAATGGCTAGGCTGACTTCTCTCTGCGCGGCGATCTTCAACTGGCTGCTCGATGGTCTACTGATCTAACCTCTCTGCGCGGTACTAATGAACTGATACCCCACTACTCTCGAAAAGGGGTCTTTATGCTCGCCAGCCTCCACCATTAATTGTCGGCACGTGTCGCCTTGTGGGGGGAGGGGGTGAGGGGGTACGACGCAGAACAATGCCTTTCAAAACACGTGTCCTGGTTTCTGAATGTTTGGGAGGGCGGGGGAAGGTAGCCCCTTGCCCCTAGCTTACTCCCGTCAGCTATTTCTTCAGTGCGTTTCCACATTGCCCTGTGGTTAGTTAAGGGGGGAAGGGGGTGTGTTCTCGGCACCAATATCCAGCTCGTCAACTATTTCTGCAGCGGTGCATATATTTTTAATTTAGGCGCAATACACATGATTATTTGGTGATATCGCGTGAAACCTCTGCGCTCCACAGATCTCACGGGCAGGCGAGAGGCCTAGGGATTGAAGGGGGGTGGCAGGGAGGCCTACGCAGCAGGGCGCGCAGCAAGACACGTGTAACTGCGGCCCGTCACCTGCCTGTGCCACGTGTCTCTACCCTGGATATGCGGGGGGTGGGGGTGGTTGTGAGCCAGCGTCGCTCTACTATCCCTAAACCGTCACATGACAACAGTAATGTTTCGTTTTTTTTTTGTTTGTATGAATTGTAGTGATGTAGGTATCAGGGTAGGTAGTTTCACTCTAGGAAATGGAATCGGATAAAACGTTATCCACAATGAGTGATTTTGAAAAAAGTGACACTTTACTAACTAGTTAATAACTGCAAAAACATTACTGAAAAAGAAAAGACAATGTGGACATGAGATGAAAAGAATATTTCCCGGAAGAGCATTAGCGAATCGTTGGTATACAAGTGAGAACGTATATGCTAGGCCCTAAGAGCGCGGCAAAAAAAAAAAAAAAGCCGGAGTAATAATAAAATCTGCAACACAATTATCGGAGGAATAATAATGTATTTCCTATTTTCACGATACTAAGAAAGCACTCTGGAATAAGTTAAGGCTCTGCGTAACTGCTTCTTCGTTAAAACGAGAATTTCAAATTTACTGTCACTATAAAATCCCATTGGATTATCCATATCCCTAATAATATGCTGAGGAACATGACTTACGATTTCTATCACGTATTCAGTTTACTTCACTGCGTCGATGAGTTCAATTGTTTCAATACATGCAGCCATTTTGCTACCCTCGGTAAGCCAATTTCCCTTTGGGCGACAGAGTCTTGCTTTTCGACGACTTTGAACAGAAAGTCTAGACAAAAGTTTACTTTTGTGAAGTTTAGACTTTGGAATCGAAAAGTGAGAACGAGCATGTGCCAAAGTCGACTTTTACCCAAAGTTTTGTTCATGAATACGGCCCGACGTTTCGTACGCCAGTCACCGTGTGGTTTTCAAGGGTACACGTTGTAAGGAAACTTGTGGTACTATAGTTGTTCAAAATAATGGCAAAATATAAGGAAATTCTGCACATTAATATGAGTACGGCTTGGGTAATTGGATCGCAGTTTATCTTGCGCATCTTGAAAGTAATGACGGTGCCCTCCACCGCTCTGGCTGGCTACTGAATGGAGCACAGCTGCCAGCTAACAAACACCGGGGACACTGGTTTGCAGAGGATTTTGGAGTCCGACCTCCAGATCAGTGAAACCGCGAAACTTTTCCACGCATTATAATAACGTTTATTAAATTTCTCTATGAAACGTCGACAAAAACAAATGCTGGCAAAAACCGGTTACAGGAAACTCATACGAAATTTTTTAGACAAGTGAAAGGCTGTTCAAAATCGGATACGGCATATAATGGATATATGTAAATTTTGACGTCTACGATATCAAAGATAAACTGAAAAGGTTCCAAGGAGTGTAACAATATTTGTGTGTATAGAGGGTTATTTATAGCGGAGGGAGTTCTTAATATTCATCAGAATTTAAATAACATGATCCGCAAAAACATTTCCTCTACTCGGGGTCGATGTGATTATGGTCGTTGGCGGACCTCTTTGCGAGCACATATTCTAGTCGTGATAGGATGACACGTGACTCGGGCCATCGTTTGTTACGGGGTTGTTAATGCCTCATATTCCTCCGGGGTACATCACATAACATCCAATCCAACTGGGGCCACAGTGACTGAGCGGTTAGCCTGCTCGCCTCCCACCGACGCGAACCGCGTTCATTCCCAACAGGGGCACTCCCGAATTTTCGCAATTGGCATCGTGCCGGACGATGCCGCTGGTTGGCGGGATTTCTGGGGGATTTCCCGTTTCCCCCGCCCGTACATTCCGGCGCTA
Organism: Clitarchus hookeri; assembly: GCA_002778355.1. Taxonomy (NCBI): domain Eukaryota; kingdom Metazoa; phylum Arthropoda; class Insecta; order Phasmatodea; family Phasmatidae; genus Clitarchus; species Clitarchus hookeri. Next base: position 461,090 of record NQII01003233.1, on the reverse strand, counting down.
CTCCGATCTCACCTCATTTCACTCGCAATGGCTTTACTCCCTCGTTGTTAAGAGCCTCCCAAATCTCTCAACTCAACTTAACTCCAAACCAACTGTAGTAGTAATACAAACGTAAAGATTTCTGGAATTGCATTGTCGATTACATTAATTTTCCAGTCTACTCTATACTTAAAAATTAAATACTTAACTATTTTCTTGTTTCGGTTACAATAAGCGTAACTGCTTACAACCGTTCAAGAGCGGAAAATTTGTTTTGTTGGATTTTGAGAACATTTTATGTTTTCGTGAAGTGGTAGCTGTAACTTCATTAAAATATACAATCGTTTTAAATATAACGTTTATAATTTTTTACAGCAAATATGATAACATTAACTTAAAATCTTGATCCGTACGAATTTCAAAAATTTATTTTAAAATAATGGCCGGATTCAGTTGCAACGTTTATTGCTGTCAATGGAGTGGCATGTTGATATTTATTTGTAATCTGACACTTGGTTCTCCTGGCTCTTTTGGTATCAAAGTTTACCTCAAAATTTAAAATTTAAATATGGGCAAGTCAATTAGCAAATTTCCAAAAAAAAAAAAATTGTAAGCCATTTTAATAAGTAGCGTAATTATTTCCAGTTGTATCCCAATGAATCAATTTCTTTAAAGTTAGAGATTTGTAGTTAAAAAAATTTACATCTAAATTTTCGTATAGTTCGCTTCATTTATTTTAGAAAATAATTTTCCTACTTCGTTATGGTTTTCTCAGACTATTCATATTACAACTAAAAAGGACGTGATGTGTTAAAAAATTTAGCAATAATTTGCGACTATTGAACGCCCTTGAGGACCCTGCGTACTTGAAGCTGGCTTGCGCGTTCAAAACACAGAAACGGGCGAGCGATACGGGCGACACTAAAGCGCGCGCCTAGCAACTCATCGCCCCTACGCGCAGCTGACTTGCAGCGTTTCTGTCGTTGCGTAGTACTGTGCCAATTAGATGAGTAAAAGTGGCAATTCATTATGATTGATGGAAGCCCGCTGATTTAACTACATATGTGCAGTTGTAATTTTCTCCTATCGCTGAATAAAACTGCTCAGGCGAGGTCTAAATATGTGACTTATTTTTCATCATTCACAATTTTTTTTTCTCTTCGGCTACACTTAATGAAAGCAAAATTCGCGTTATTATACAGCGGCAGACTGAACTCTAAGTTACTGTGCGTCTGACCGACTTCTGCCATAGCCCGGCAGCACGCCTGGCATGCCTCGTAGGCATCTTTAGCTTTTTTTTTTTAAATAAGTCAAACAGGTAGGTGGCTCCACTTGAAGGTTAGTAGCCATGAAACCACTGACTGTGGCTGAAGGCCACACCACCCCGGTAACCCGGCGGTCTTCTGACCGCCGCGGTTCAAGAGGGCAGGTCGTGATCAGTGCTTGGATAGGCGACCGTCCAAGGAACGCCACGTAGCTGAAGGAAGGCACGTACAACACTAAGCAGGACCACTAAGGCCCGCCACAATGTCGGGCTGGAGGTGACGTTGCGTCGACCATGCACTCCATCCGACCTGCCCCAGACTGGGGCTATACCACTCACTGTGCTCACTTACGTATAAGGCGGTGGAGATCATCCCGTCGCCGAAAGACAACGCGAATTTTACACGTCTCCAGTTATTACATTGTTGGTTATTACCCTTTTTTTAAAAGTCGTATTTCCAGAACATTCTCTCACTGAGTTACGCGTATACGCGCAAACAACGATGCTACAGAAAATATGTTATTACATAGGGCGCCTATGTTATAGTTGAGATTTTAACAGCGCTGGGTCACTAGCGTATTTCTATACAGTTCACTTGAATCGCAGGAAGTGGGTGTTAAGTTGCGTTGCAGACGTACCAGGTATGGGTAATCCTCAGGCTTGGCGTATTCACCTCCCACGATTCTTCTTGTCCCCTCAGCTCGCGGAGAGGTGGCACCTACAAGAGAAATAGCGATTGCGACTGCGACCAGAGTAACGAGAATGTTTGAATGTTGATCGTCTGACCCGCTTCCGAGAGGTCGTGAGTTTCATCCCGACCGCTGAACCGGTCTCTGGTGTTTTTCCCCATGCGATTCTCCACCCACATTCAAGACTATACTTAATGACAGTGCAGTTTCTTAATATTAACCCTACATATGCCTGTTAAGTTATATTTATGTCCTGGTTATTATCCCCGTAACACACAAGGAAATATAGATGATTATTAATATTTAACTGGATATTAAGTCACACTCAAAATATTACTCATTCCTTTAATAAAATAAAATATTAAACACGTTTAGAAAATGCTACTACGCTTCGTTTGGAAAAAATCAGTTTCATTACCGCACGCAATTAATTTTCTTTAACAGAAAAAATAATTATTATAATGGAGTCTCTTGACCCCTAGTTGATGAAAAGCCCTCGCATTTGTTGATAGACCACTGTTGATGGTTTAAACGCAAATATAGAAAATGTGTAAGTAATTCAAATAAGAAACAGTAAATACCGAAGTAGTACTTTAACCAAAATACTTAAGTAATTTATATACATCACTGTAAGTAAAGTACATGAATTTCAGTAAATTAATTTATTTATTATGTTGCTAATGTATTTTGAATACGGTTTACACATTTATTAAATTTTTTAAGAATTTTTTACCTAATACCTTTATTAATTTTTATATTTACAATAGGAATTTTAAATATTTTAATTTATTTTTATGTCCCAGCCAGTACAATAATTATATTCAATAGCCCTTGCTGCACGAACCGGAGAAGCCATGCGAGTTAAACTAGTGTAACTTAAATTAACGCTTACACATTACCTAGGTTCCGAGAAACATCAGTATTGTAATCAGGTGCGCAAACATTGCACTGTGATGCTAGTATCGAGGAACAGTTACTTGAACAGAACAAAAAATGTCGTAGCTTAGAGAATTATAATATTTTACAAATTATTACCAGAACATTTTTGCTGTTCCGTCACGCATATTACTGTCAAATATATCCAAGGTAAAAATGTATTTCCGCTTGCTCGGCGAAGTTACAATAAAAATGTTGACTCCTGAGGTTACGCATTATTCACACAACTTACATGTGCTACGCAGCTAATAGTTGTAGAAATGATTTAGGGGTTAAACTTAAGTTAACTTCTTTGCGTAGTGTTAAAACTGTTAATATCACATATTTAACAAACTTCAGAAAGTATTTGTGTTGGCTTGGCCAAATGCGCTTGCCCAAGTTGAATGAGTAATTCTTATGCACAATAAAATAATAAATTACTTAGAAAATAAACTCAGTGTATTTAATTAATAGTTAAGTTTTCCTTACCCGTAATTCCACATGAAATCAGTAAGAATAAATAAACGAATATCATTTTGAAGCAATTTTAAACTTATTTTGAATCCTGTTTCTAAGCATTTTTTTGTTTATGCTGCCAACAATCAGTTTTTTCGTACTGTTGAATGCTATGAGATTCGCACTAGTGTTAGGTTTTGCAAATAACTTATTTTAACTACTATAGTCATAATTTAATGAAATGAAAATATTTAATAAGTAAAATTCATGATTGTGTGCAATATTTTTTCTGCACGTTCCCACATGGTTAGTTTTTACATAATCCCGAATTACAAATCTATTTAGGGCGGAATTTATTGTGGCTAGATAATTGGCTTAAAATCAATTTCCAAGTGGTATCGAATTACTTTCGTGACTAGGAGTTATATCATTTTTTCGATAATCGCTTCCAATTACTTTATGTCCCAAGTTACATTTTCAGATTACTGCTTAATTTTAATGACAGGGATAAAGTACAAAAAAAAAAGTGAAGCAGCCACCTGAATCCAATCCCAACTAATATTATAAATGTGAAAGTGTGTTTGTTTGACCTTCTTTCACGTCGCAACGGAGCAACGGTTCAGCATGATTTTTTGCATTCAGATAGTTGGAGGGCCGGGAAGTGACATAGGTTACTTTTTATCCCAAAAGATTATCTCATTAATTCAGGAAAATATTTTTAATAAAAATAGCGCTTGGGGTGCAATGCTGCGTCAATGGAAGTTGTTAGTGTGGGACGAAAGCACTATGTCACACAAAAAAGCGATAGAGGCCCTAAACCGATCTCTACAGGATATACGAAACAATACAGACGTTATGGGAGGAATGGTTGTATTACTGGCTAGTGACTTCCCCCAAACTCTACAGGTGATTCAGAGTGGCACACCTACAGATGAAATCAAAGCCTGTCTCAAGTCGTCAAACTTAAGGACAAATGTCAAGAAATTCAGCTTGACGACGAACACGAGAGTGCACCTCTACAATGACGTTGATACAGTATATTATGCTGATATACAATTAAAAATTGGAGATGGGTGGTTAGAAACAGATGCTGTGTGTCTCTAATGGGGGATTTTAATAATTTGGTGCAGAGTGATACGGAACTGATTGCTAGCGTTTATCCAGATCTACAAAGAAATATAAATGACTACAAGTGGCTATGTAAAATAGCGATTCTAGCACCAAAAAATGACATCGTTAGTGCTCTGTTCTGTGTTTATGATCAGTGTCTGTCTACTAACAAATACCGTCATTTCTCCTTATATGTTTGTTACTATAACCACGCGAGCGAAGCCGTGGNGTGTCTGTCTACTAACAAATACCGTCATTTCTCCTTATATGTTTGTTACTATAACCACGCGAGCGAAGCCGTGGGTTGTAGCTAGTTGCTAAATATTGTGATCTTGACTTAGGTCTTAAAATGAGAAACAATTGGAAATAATCCTAAAATATTGAGAGAGATTCTAAAAGCACAATTAGAAAAAGCTGGCTATAAGAAGGTGCTGTCGGAGAGAGTAAAAATCTTAAAATAAAAAATTGGGGTGCGTGTACTTCTGTACGCGCGTTAGAAGTTATACTTCTTTGTCGTGACTAAAATAAAATTTTATACGCGCATAACCTCGATTGCTGGTTGCTAAGTAACAGCATGTATTATCTCCTTGATTGCAATGTTTACTGTCGAATTTCGTTACACTGCGTGGGCGCAACTTCCGTTGCACACTAAACTTTTACCCTCAACGCGCCAAAAGAAGTATAACTTCAAAAAAACTCCAGTTAATTCTAACATTTTCCCCAAAAAGTTTTATTTATTTTTCTGTTCAATTATTTTACCTGCCAACTTGATGCACGCATACATTTTAAGTTCTTTTTAAAATGTTTCCGCAAATGTGCATGTAATCATTTAAAATATAAATTTATCTAACTAAAAATTTGTGGAAACTGGCTGAGGTGTTTTAGCTTTTAGTCATAGCTGGAGTTTGAAAATAATTTATTTCAGATGCTTCACTAATTATTCACCAGCAATCAAATGTAGGCTTACGGGCTTTTTTATCACAATCATAAAGGCCAAATGGTATACGGTATAACAGGCCTCATGACATGTCAATATTTTTGCAAAGTTTTTAAAATGTATTTATTTATTGATTTAAAAAAATCATTTAAATTGTACTTGCGTTTTACGCTTAGCCTAATCTTCGCTAAACACCATTTACAGCTCTAAACAAAACAAAAACAGTTCCATTACCCTTGAGTGTACGAGAGAAATTGTTTAAAATATAATTTGATTATTTTAATGCACTCGTTTAAGGTTTATTCTACTCAGGTTGGGAAGCTCAATGCTTTTAGTTTGGCAACTAAAATTTTTCGCCACTAAGTAAGCGCAAATGTCACATTGTGCACAGATTTTTTTATATTTTCTACGTGAAAAATATAGCAATAATTATAAATCAAATGTAAAATAACTACTTATGTAATTGAAATCTTTCCCTTTTTTTATCCAGGCAGCTTAAAATTTTAATTAAAAGCGACCTCTTTGGAACACTAGCGCTTACCGAGCGGGGAAAATTTTCCTTATACCAAAAACTCCCATAAGAAAAGTAGTTTTGTTCCTAACCTGAGTAGAATTAACCTTAACTCGGTGTCGATGTCATTTGTTCGTTTACGGTCTTAGTGATAAACAGTTTTACTCTTGACTGGGTTGCCCTTAATTCTGTTCTTTACTTGGAGAGTTTGTTATCGCCTCAGATATTTGCTAATTGTGTTAAATAAAGCCGTGCGTAGCCCAGTTTGTAAAATACAAGCGTTAGAATTTAAGAGTCTCTCTGAATTAACAGGAGAATGTTTTTCGCTGTCTAACTAGAGCAGTGATGCTTACATTTTTAGCTTATTTTTCGAAGGAAAGATAGGCTTATGAAATCAGACGAATGTCTGCCTGGAATGTATGTCGTCCCCAAATACATTTTAAAACCGACAACCGTATTTCACCAAATTAGGTTCACGTGTCGTATTTAGTAAAGACATCAGACTTTTATAGTTTTCGTTCACGATGTGTACTCATTTTCAAAATGGTAGCAATTTTAATATTTAGGTCACTAGGTTGTATCTCTAAAACCATTAAACCAATTTAAACCAAATTAAAAAGACATTGAGAGTACATGTTTCAAAGTATTGAATTTAGGAAGCAATAATGTAATTGGGCCGACATTTTAGGAGGTAATGCAAATTGGATTAAAAATAATTCCTTCAAACATTTGGAACAATTTAACAGATTTGAGCAAAATTTGGTACTTTGACAGTGCATGTTGTAAGCATTGAATTTAGAAAGTGATAATGTTATTAATTCACCATTTTGCAATACAGTACAACATGAAAAATAAAGCTTTTACATTATTTNTTAGAAAGTGATAATGTTATTAATTCACCATTTTGCAATACAGTACAACATGAAAAATAAAGCTTTTACATTATTTCTCGGTAATTAAACAACCTATTCCAACATATATGTAATATTATTGCAGCTATGTACATATATGCACTTTAAATAGATAATGCGCTTTTTTTTTAAATGGCGGAAATGTTAATATTTTAGATTCATTTGCAATATGTACCATGCCGTTTAACCAATTTTCACCAAACTTGTTATGCTGAAAGTATATTTTACAAGCATCAAATTTGTCAACACCCAGCCTCTTTTGTTAACCATTTTGTAAGGTAAAACCACATGTAAAATAAAGTTTTAATGTCATATTATCTCGGAAAACCATCAACAAATTCCTACGAAATTTGGCACTCAAATAATANCAAAATAAAGTTTTAATGTCATATTATCTCGGAAAACCATCAACAAATTCCTACGAAATTTGGCACTCAAATAATACTACGGTAGATTATGTAAACTGGTTTGTTGTAGTGGATCGTGCTATTATTTTCAAAATGGTGCGGAAATGAATATAATTCTTTAATATACTATATGTTCGAAATAACGACACCAAATTCAACTTATCTTTGATCGCTGGCAATATCTATTACAACAGTCAAACGTGTCTGCACAGGGCCTCTTTCGTCCACAAGAGTCTACTGCGATTGTTTTTCCAGTGTCTCGCCTGAAGAAGGGGGCAGATTTCTGGCCCCGAAACGTCGTAAAAACTTATCATTGTTTCTTTTTTTTTTGTGTTATTATTTGGTGTCACTCTGTGTCCACTCTGTTCGTTTATCCATTTTTTTTCTGGTTATTTTGGTGGTTCCCGTGTTGTTCATAGTGTTGTCTTATTTGGTTTTATAATCGGACAAGGAATATTTTTCCTGACTTGTGTTTCATTTTGGCTTTTGTCCCATTTGCGTGTGTGCCTTGAGTTTATTGTTCCACTGTGTCCACTGATATTGTTTTTTGCACTGTTTTGTTCACTTATGTGGTGTTTTCGTTTTCGTCATAGGGTTGTCTTTTCTTTTGGTTTGATTTTGTTGTCTTTTCTTTTGGTTTGATTTTGTTGTCTGTCCTGTTTTGTAATAATAAGTTGTTCGTCCGTCTCTTTGTCGTTTGTATTATATAAATATTTATTTTTCATTGAAAAGGAAACAGCTTTTCCTAATTGTTATCTGTTTGTGGTGTTGTTAAATGTTTTTTTTTGTCCTACTGAGTTTTGTGTGTGTACAAGACTTTTGTTTAGTCTCATGGTTGGCAATAGACACAGTCCAATCAAACCACCATAATAACTTTAACCAAACTCTTTGTGTGGTAGTATTTATAAGCATCATATATGCCTATACAAAGCTGGTTTTTAGGCCTTTTTGTGCGATAGCGCCAAATGAATAATTAAAGCTTTTATGCCATATCTCTGTAATCAGTGAACATATTTCCACCAAATTCTGCACAAAAGTAGAATTATGGTAAGCCATGTAAACAAACATGATTTAAGTGACTCACACACTTGTTTCCAAAATGATGTCCTTGTAAATATTGGAAGTTGTTGAACCCAGTCTACCAAAAGTTCATACTAATTACTACCTCCATGATGTACAGTAGTTGGTTGCACGCCAGCTTGTGGTACGAGGTGTTCTGTGTTCGAGACCAAGGCAAGGCACATGTGTATTTGCAATTGTCATACTATTACTGCCTTTGTTTCTGTTTGCATCTCTGATTATATCGCTGTCAACTAGATGTCAACACCCACCTACTGTCTAACCTTTTAAGAACATCAGAATTATTTACATTCATGTTGAGGAAAGTAAGCTCATTAGTTATATCAATAACTTCTTGTTTTCCTTAAAAGCACCGTTATTCCTTTGCCGCCTGAATAGTTGGAAACACTCACTACTAAGGGAGTTGTTTGGTTAGTTGACTCTTTAGACAACAGTGATAACGAGTATAATATTGCTAGCTCCACGCTGTTTATGTAACAACGTTAGTGATATTATTAACATTACGAACTATCGTTATTATTCTTTATCTGTGACTATGTCAGATATATGTCATTCTTATTCATCTCTCACCTTAATTAATAATCACTTTACCATATTTAAGTGTTGCAAAATTTAAAATTCTATTACATGCGTTAATACATGTACACCAAAAAAATTATCTCTGCACAGCGACACCTAACACAATAGTCGCTGTTAGTCCATTTCACGTCACGCAGCCAGTTATAAAGTTCCAGTACGTCAGCAGCTGTCAAAAGCAAAATAGTGAGGTAAGTAAAAGCTGCAGTGGATCCCATAGGTGTGCAGAATTGACCATAATTTCACGGTATTCTGCAGACGCCTACCAAATGAAATCTCAATTGCATTTTTTGACTACATTTCCACTGAATACTACGTTTACACCAATATACACTAAAACTTCGAAAAACAGAGGAGAGAGAAATAAAACACTTGTATGCATTACAACATAACCAAAAAATAATACGTGGAACTTTAACAATCATAACTGTTCACATCTCATCTACGAACTTATAAGCTCATAAATATTTTTTAAAGCTACATACCTAATTGACGTTTTTGAACTTATTGAAAGTTTAACTTCTAAACTGCATATTATTTTTTTTATCTTTCATATAAAAACCGATCAAATTTATTAGCGCAGATGAACAAAAAAGATAAACAAATAACTCTTAACAAGTAGTCAGACAGGGAATGCAGTAAAACATTAAATTATTACTGAGATAAAGACGAGAAGAGATGTTGCCTTGCCCTCAGTTACGTCAGGACAACACGCGCGTCACAATTCACATCCCTGCNGACAGGGAATGCAGTAAAACATTAAATTATTACTGAGATAAAGACGAGAAGAGATGTTGCCTTGCCCTCAGTTACGTCAGGACAACACGCGCGTCACAATTCACATCCCTGCGTTATCCGTAAATTCCAGTCTGGGCGGGGTTCCGACCAGTCAGCTCGTCCTCATGCTAACAATCCACGAGCAGTCACTACGTCGTGCCTCCCTAAGAGCACGAAGCGAATTGAGAGAAGGTGAAAACGCCTATTTCGACTCATATTTCTTCCTGGTACGTCTGGATTCCAAGTCCACTTTTTCCGCCTACCATCATTTCATTTTCTGTAATCCACGAAAAATTGCTGGGAACGGTAGTTGTTTCGCTCGTAATCGCTGCCAAGATCGCTAAGGGCTTAACCGTCGACTTCCAAATTAGAAATTCAAACAACAAATTTATTTCCTCTTTTGACCTGCAATTTCACTACTCGTTTGGTATATAGTGAAGTTAAGTAAGCCACTTAAAATTTTTGCTCACTGAACTCGCAAAATAATTTCAAAGTTACATTCAGAACGTAATTTTTTGACAATAAAACTTTAATAACAAAGAAAATGTCTATAGAAATAATTTTTCTGCAGTTGTAAGGTTATGTTATGCTGAACTGCACACATATATACACACACATACGAAGATATCACGTCTTAATCAAGTAGTAAACATTAAAAAAATAGTAAACACAAAAATTGTAAGCAAATGAAAAAATTTAGTTAATTAATGTAATAATATTTTAGGTGATTAGGAAATAAATAGGAAAAACTAAAATATTTCCTTGTTTACTTGGTAACAAGTGCAGCTACAAATGTTTCCGCGTTTCTGGCGCTTTTTGGCTGAAAATAAGTTTAGTGAAACAGTAATAAACGTTAGAAAACATACTAGCTTTGGCACGTACAACTTTGTATGCAGAAGTGCGAAGTGTCGTTGAACTATCACTCAAATTCTCTGATGATGTATTATCTCTCTCTCTCTCTCTCTCTCTCTCTCTCTCTATTTCATTTAGGATAAGTTATTCATAAATAGTTTTCATCCTGGCATTGAAGTTAGTAAACGCTTCATTATAGTTTTAGCTTTATATTTATAACTTTAGTAGCCGTGTCGATTCACTTACATTAAGTATATTCGTCCCTTATCTTTAACTCTCATTTAATGCCATAAATTATAAACCTGAATAAGTATAAAACCAAAGGAATAAAGAGAATTTAACTGCTGAAAAAATTAAGCTCAAATTAATACATCAGTTATTGTACTTACAGTGACTCCGATTGCTGCTGGTAACTTATTGCTTGTTATTTTCACTAACTTGCTTTTAATAAGATCCAAAGTAACAGACTCTGCAGTGACTCTATAACGTCACTGTTTCAATTTAATTCCGTACGAGTACACACGTTCATGTTAATGATGACCGCACTATGGTTTCCGTGGAAATGGCTTCAAAGATAAGGTGAGTGCCATGCACGCGTCAAAGGAGCAGCAAGTTACCGTAAGTCCGAATGCTCTCTTTCCAGTGAAATTTCCGTCTAACGAATAACGTTTTTTGTTATTTAACTGCGAATGTAAGTCTTTCGGCACCTCGTATATTTTCCTGGGAGTTTCTTGTAAGGGAGTTCTGACTACATCTATTTAAAGTTAAAGTAAGACTCGCCTCGATAAAGTATTGCTGTAAGAATAACACTGATTTTCTCTTTGATATAAAGTTTAACATTTTTTCGATTACAGACACTACATTGTCTTAATTATATCACCTATCGTTAAAATAAATGTATCGGGAATCCACGAATTAAATCCGTTTGTTAGGAAAAAGTAATAAAACATTTCTTTGACGAAAGGCAACGCCATTTTTAGGGTGAAAAATGTTGACGTTATCAATGAAACCTGATGCGGTATTAACAGTGCTGAAAGGACTTCGGTGTGAAGCTAAAGCACAGGAAGCGAGATAAGAATTATGAAGTTCTTTTAAACCTTTTTATTCTACTGAGAAAATTGTAACCCTATTAGCAAACTAAAGTCTATGAAATAGAAAGTGTTAAAAGAGTATAAAACAAAACCATTAATATGGCCTAGCGAGAACTAAGGTCATTTCATCAATAACAAAATAGAATGTGTTAAAAGCAGTCACTTGGAACATAACGTAATTCAACTTGTATATGCAACTGTGTGTGATTTCACAAACAAAAAAGAATGGTGGTTATAACTGTAAACAAGAATATGTATCAACGAAGCTGTGAAAATGAAATGCGTTCAGGGAGCGTAGTAGATAGTATAGAGATGTACAGTAACATGTCACTAGCCAAAATGGATTCAGGTTAAAATGCTTTCATACAGTTTCAAGCGATTAGTCCTTAGTTACTTATCATCTATTGGCAGGCGCGCTCCAGACGAGAAAACATAGATGAGAAAAGTAGAAAGTTATGAATTAAACTAAATTCTAAACTTTGTTACTTATTCTTCATGTTAAGTAAGTAATTGTGGCAGTAACCTCTCAGCATCACAGGCACAGCAGAACTTAAACGCAACAGCCACACACAGATTCGAAAAGCGAGTAGGTAAATATTTACGAGAAAACTAGCAATTGCTGTTAGATTTTATGGACGTTAACTTTCATAAATAAATATTCAGAATGTAACCGTATCACGAGAGAAACTATAAAAAACATACGACAGAGTGTTAATTATGTAGTAGGGCATACCTAAATTAATAACATACAGAGCAAGTGCAGTTTTTAGCATTTGCCAGATACACTACCCATGCACATTGTAATCAAAACAAGGCATTCATATGAAGCTGCTAGCACTATTTCATTCTACTTGGTAGTGAAAATATTTGACTTGTTTACTGACAAATATACGACAGAAAAAATTGCGTTCGAACGGGATACTTGCAACGAGTGTAAGACAATTTTTTTGTTTATTTTATAGTTTAAAATACCGGCAGCGCGTTAAGTCCATTTCAATATTGCTGCTGTGATGCTTAAGAGCGTTACTTTAGTAGTACTTGGAGCAAAGTAACAACACCGATAACTGATCTAAGACTTCCGTTTCAAACAATAAATTTCTTCAATTACCTACAGACGCTCTAAAGCTGCTAAAGTATAATCCTTGACAAATGTTAGTACAAGTTCATTGCAGTAACTATTAAAAATACATCAGCAAATTCAATGCATAACTTAATAAAGCTTTTACAGAATCCAACAAAGTGTCAGCATTTTACTATGTAAGTCGTATACGAGAGATTAATATACTGAATGTTTTTAGAGCGCAGTAGTACTAATCCAGTGATAAAAGTTGTAATTAATTACTAACGACATATTCCCTTAAAAATAAAACTGAGTTTATTAAAATATAACATAAATGGCATATCATAACTATAATTTAATACAAATTGATCATCAATACCTAAGCAAAATTAATGTATCTGGGCTTAATAATTCTGCTCTATATAGAGCACTAACTCAAAACCAAGTCACAGAGTAAATAATTATACAGAAGTTAAATAGCCGCTTATTCCGAGAAATTCAGCCGCACACACCACCCAGCCAGCAACGTGTCGGAACACCGTTCGCCAATCAGCACCTTGTGACTTACTTGCCAGCCAATAGGGTACATTTCACAGCACGTGGCAGCCAACCAGATACAAGGCCCGTTCTTGGAACCTCGCACAACCAATCGGAGAATGAGTACACCCACATCAAAGGACCCGCCACGCCATTTTGTCTCCGTGTATTTATTTACTCTGTGACCAAGCGGTTATTAGAATTAGTTAAATTTTTCCGGACTCATCGTCTTGACATGCGAACATGTTCCGATGCACGATGTTGGAAAGCTGCGAGTGTTGTCAAGGTCCCTAAGCTGTACGATGAAAAAGTTGCCCCTCCAGCGACGAAGACTGTGAAAGATTTTGCACCATGAGTTATATATGCGTGCAAGAATGATTAGTTAGTGGAGTACTTTAAAGCAAATGTTGTAACAATCATTATCTCCCAGTATTTTCAACTTTGTCACGAAGTATTCATTAAACATAATTGGGTACAGATATCCTTTTGTAGGTTAGGGTTAAGCTATGAAGAAGACGACTCTCATTTAAGCGGAGCGAGTTAGTTTTTCAACTGGCATATGCGCAGAAGACGAGCATCAGTTCTGCCGCAGATTTAGTACCGCACGATGGCAATGGTTGGCGGGTTTTATCTGGAGTCTCCCGTTTCCCCCCGCCCTTGCATTCCAGCGCTGCTGCATTTGCACGTCGCTTCACCCTCATCGGCTCTCAAGACCTTGTTGTTAGGAGTCGCCCAAACCATCTCCACTCTCCGATTACAGTCAATTCACGGTTACTTCCTACTTTTCTGAAGCCCTGCTAAAGTTCTACTTCCAGGATAATCCTGCGCCTCGTGCAAAGGAAGCTTCAACGAGTCTAGAACATTCGTGCGCACTCTGTGTAATAATATTTTGTATAAGAACTATTTCATACTAGGCATTAACAACATACCTATATTATCCCGGTTCTTATTCGTTTTATTTATATATGAACTATTATAATTTATAGATAAATTATATTTAAAAATTCAACCTAACCCAAAATAAGGTGTATTCATGTTAACATAAGTATAAAACGCTTCTGAAACATGACAAATTTCGGGGAAAAACCTAACATGTCATTTATGGGGTGGTTTTTAAAAGATTTGATTCAAAAAGTATAAATAAACCGCGAGTATACTATAGCTATTGTGTAAGGTGCTGGCACGGCTAAGGAGAGTCGGGGTGTATGTGTAAGTGGAGTGGGTTCGTCGCGGTGACCAGGAAGAGTTTAGCTGCAAAGGATCGTAATCCCCACCACCTCTCTACTAGTTTCTCCTTTTCCAATAATAAAGAGCATGGTACTCACCTATCTTTCTCCTGTAGCATTTTCTCATAATGCATGTAACAATTTTTTAATTCTTTCCTGTCGAAAGGGTTTTTACGGTGTCTGTGCTGGTTTTTACCTTTCTCTTCTAGATGTAGTTTAACTATAAGTACATTAGGGAGGTTTTTCGTTGCCAAACTCGGCCATGGGAAACCCAATCCCTCTTTGCCGCGATGCACGTCTCCTAGCATGTTTTTCCTTCCCTTGTAAGCGTTGGGGGTTAGCCCTGAGAAGCAATAATCCCGTTCCTACCGCGGACTAAAATATAACACTTAGTTTTAGAGTAGGTTAGAAAAAAAAGGGGGAATCGTAGGGAGGGTCGTACAAGGTGCCCACTTGCGGACGGGTCTCTGGAGTGAAGGGGGGCCTAGATAGCGATCCCCGCGGGACGGCGCCGTGCAGCCCCGCCAGGGCTTCGCCTCCGCATTACGGCGACACCGCCTCGCTGCCTGCTTGCTCCTCGCGACACCACTCGAACCACGGGCCCTATTATCCAACTTGAGCTTGCTTGAAGACAGTAACTGCGGTTGTCTTTGTTATAAAGAGGGCCATAATGATGGTTACTCGTAAGCTACTTGACATGGTATTCTGTAAGTCATATCATTATTGACGTCTTTGTGCAAAGATATACGTTGGCAACGCAGGAGGCTGTGTTCTGAAATCAACGATCTGCTGCTTGTTAAATTGTATTTTTTTTCCGTTATTACAGGATGTCTTGCGTCACACATTTTGTAATTATGGTGAATTTTAAACTATCAATTAAATTTATTTCTTAATACATTTTCGAATAGCACTTCTAAAATAAATTTACTTCNGAGCTTGCTTGAAGACAGTAACTGCGGTTGTCTTTGTTATAAAGAGGGCCATAATGATGGTTACTCGTAAGCTACTTTGCATGGTATTCTGTAAGTCATATCATTATTGACGTCTTTGTGCAAAGATATACGTTGGCAACGCAGGAGGCTGTGTTCTGAAATCAACGATCTGCTGCTTGTTAAATTGTATTTTTTTTCCCGTTATTACAGGATGTCTTGCGTCACACATTTTGTAATTATGGTGAATTTTAAACTATCAATTAAATTTATTTCTTAATACATTTTCGAATAGCACTTCTAAAATAAATTTACTTATCTCTTTGGATACAAGATTCCAGATAGGACTAGTTCATTTTGAGTATCACGAGATAGCAGCACTGACCAGTCATTNATCTCTTTGGATACAAGATTCCAGATAGGACTAGTTCATTTTGAGTATCACGAGATAGCAGCACTGACCAGTCATTTCGTAGTTACGCTAAAGCGAAGTGCTGGAGAGTATCACTAGCGAATTATTAAATATGCTCCTTAAATAAAATCCAAACACCCGTCATTTGCGTGGAAATATAACAGAATATAGCACTACTCATTTTTTGAAGCATTTTTAAACGTCTTTTTTTTTTTTTTTTTTTTTTTTCAGAGGAACATATTTGCTAGAATTAACCTCAATACGTCGGTCATTATCTTTCCAATTTCCTCCATAAAGACACCTGGTTGGCCTGTCCTTTATATAAAGACAGTCACGAGGCATTCGAAAGACCGCCAAGGCGACACACTGGGTTAAAGAATACCATTTCGCCTCGTAAAGATAGTTAAACAGTAAATGTCTTTATATAACGACAGTAAAAACCTACAGAATAGGGCCGGCCCCAGCTCTAAATGCGAAGTGAGCCGGCCCGATCTGCACCTAATCACGTTTTGCAGGTTATTTGAGTACTTTTGAAATCAATCTTCGATAAATGTCACCACCCTACCTGCATACATTTTAACGGGCACACTGACTGGTAAGCACCCAGGTTCGTAACGACGGAGGGGAAGTAGTTCCATGTGTCAACGTTGAATTAAAAGTGTTTGGTAAACATTTCTGAACGATGAAATTATTTATTTCTCTTTCGGATTTCCTAATGCATATAAATGTAGGAATTAGCAAAAAATTTAAATATTTGCTTTTTAAATAATTCTTGCAGTTTCATTAATAAAGTGAGCAGGCCCATGGCGACGTTAATTTTACATATGGTGGAAGAATACACAATGTGCATGCAAGTAGATCTTAAACAGGGCTTTCAGAAGTGCTCATTTTACCTTGAAAAGCCTATAACATGCGGACTGGAAGAGTAGGAGCCTCAGTTGGAAACAGTGGTGGGTCCAGACATTATGAGGTTGCTTTCTGGGAAGCGATTAAGGAGGCGTTAGGAGGTATGAAAATATGGAGTATCGCAAAGGAAAACATTTAAATTTAGACCTGAATAGTGCCTTTGTAAGTTTATCCAGGAATTCTTAGAATAATATTTTAAATAGTCAGAGTTTTAAACGTAGCCATTATTTTACATTTCTTACTCATAGCTTTACTGCCCGTCGTTGAATCTCTCTTATTCCATTACTCTTAAATTCATTCCCGTAGACACTTATTCTTTCATGTAAATTATATCCTTTATTTCATGCAGGTATAAGGGGCCTCTGGCTGTGAGGATCTCAGTGGGAATTCCAACCTCCCGACCCTAGCTAGTCCGCTTTGCCTCGTGAAACATTTTAAACGCCTCAGAATTCACGTCTAAACATAAGTAGGCACTACGACGGGGCCTTACAAAACTACGATACGCATTCCCTGGAAGTTCAATTCCTCGCAAATTAGATATGTAACAGTAGGATATTATTACAAGCGGGTAAGAACACTTTGTACTTTTCTCCTTTCCCTCGAGAAAACGGCCCAGGCAATACTAAAAATAACCATTGTTAACAATTTTCAGTTTTTTTTCTCTTTAAATATATTTCATCGGACAAAAGTTAAAAGTGTCGGCTGTAGATAATAGTTTTTTTTCACATTTTCTAAAAAAAACTAGTAATAAAAGAAATGAAACACTGGTTAAACAGGCAATATTTTACTGAGGAATCCCCTTACATAATTAACAAAAATTTAAATGTTCAAANATGAAACACTGGTTAAACAGGCAATATTTTACTGAGGAATCCCCTTACATAATTAACAAAAATTTAAATGTTCAAATGGGGTTACAACCCCTCCTTGTTTAAGGAAAGGGGTTGATATCAGTAGTAAATTTTTTTAATTTTTATATTTCGTTCGTACAATAATGCACTATCCAGAAACACAGATATGTATATTTAATTTGGCGGTGTTAGTACCAACAATTGTTTGCGTCATCTACAGTTTAAAGGGAGGTTACACCCTTCAAAAATTGACTTGGGCTATAAATATTATGTATTTTTTTCTACNGTCATCTACAGTTTAAAGGGAGGTTACACCCTTCAAAAATTGACTTGGGCTATAAATATTATGTATTTTTTTCTACCTATTTTTTTTATGGACAATCACCTGCCGAAGTTTGTCGGCAAAGTAAGTTCCATTCTGTATAATATAGCTCAATGTTTTCTATGGCCGTGCTTACAAGTACTCTATGAGTGCCAATGCGGCAGGTAGGATGCGTTTCCGTCAGTCCCCGCCTTCTCATGTAGGCCCGAAATCATTGACACTGTTTCTGTGACCTGTGTTTCTATATTTTTCTGAACATGGTTGTTGGGAGAAGGAGAGAAACGACCGCATCTCTGCATGTGACACTATCTTGAATAGGATCGCAATTTTGTGCTTGCCCTAGGAGCAAATCTGTAAATCTATGTAGATACGCCATTGGCGAAATTCATCCTATGTACGGCTTTGCACGAAACTGCTTTTTTTGGTGTTTCAGTTGCTCATTTTTTAAAATGAAACAAAATTTGTTGTAAAAATATGCTACTAGTAGAGGAAAAATAGGGGTTCTTGATGCCATCGACGAAATCTTTTTTCAGGCCGACATCTTGTTTCCGGCCGCCATATGGTCCGCCATCTTGTTTCGGGAGGCTATCTTGTTCGCCAGCTTATCCGCTATCTTGTTTCCGGCCGCTATCTTGAATTTAATTTGATTGTGCACTATTATTTTATACATATTTATTCATACTCTCGCATTCCACTTTAGTCGCCTTCACTCTACCCCGCCATCTTGATATCATGCTCTATCATTCCACCCTGATGTCATCCATCTTGACATCATGTTCTGATATTCAATCCCTATTTTTTCATGCTATCGTATTCCAATTAAGTTGCCTGTTAATCACTCATTCTGTCGCTTTTGCTCCAATGCCTTCAAACCACCATTTTGGATTTAATTTTCTCGTGCTCTTGCATTTCACCTTAGTTGCATTCTCTTCGCCCTACCATAATTGTTGGACTTAGAAAAATTTTCATCAGTATCAACCTAACCTAACTTCACTTAATCTAACCTAATCTAACTTAACCTAATTTCACCTAACTCAACCTAGCCTAATGTGACCTAACATAACCTAACCTGACATAACCTAACTTCACTTAACCTAACCTAAATTAACCTAACTTCATCTAACTCAACCTAACCTAACCACCTAACTCAACCTAGCCTAACCTAATCACCTAACTCAACCTAACCCAACTCCACTTAACCTAAACTAACTTAACCTAACTTCATTTAACCTAACCTAACTTCACTTAAACTAACCTAACTTCACCTAACTCAACCTAACATATCCTAACCTAATCATCACGTAAGAACTCATTTAGATACCTCGTGTAGGACTTAGACGAATTTCTTCGTTTAAAAATACTTTTAATATTTTACTTATTTAGTTACCTTCGTTCCACCTTCTGTAGGAATTTGAAAAATGTTGTCTTTTAGTCAACTTCGTTCCACCTTGCATCGGACTTATAAAAAATCCCTACTTCATGCAGGACTTGTAAAAATTAGACATTAATGTAAGTACTCTTCTCTCAAATAATAATAAAAAATATATGCCATAACATTTTGGGACATAGAAATAAAAGAAACGAAAACATGTATAGGAATTTCGACAAAGGAGACTGAAAGGTCATGTCTTAATTCATTTTAAAGTATGCTAAGAAAAAATTACTTTAAAAATCGTAAATTGCTACAGATTAGAAATATGCAAAAAAAAATTTATTTAAAACTATTTTTGAAAATTGCAAAAACAGTTCATAACATTATTTTTTACATTTTTTTAATGAACTCGTGGANAAATGTATTTAAAACTATTTTTGAAAATTGCAAAAACAGTTCATAACATTATTTTTTACATTTTTTTAATGAACTCGTGGAATATAATTTTAGTGTGAATGATCTCATCTCAGTAAGTAAGTTAGTTTCCATTATTTGTACGTCTGAAAACACTACAATTGTGCTCTTTACATGCCTTTACGCAAATATGCGGTCCAATATTTTTAATACGAGGAAATATTACTTGTACCTAATGTCTACAAGTTAAACACCATATCGTACAAAAATATAAAATAATGAATATTTTTATGGCCCGCATACTTAAAGCTTACATTGTCACATGATCAGCGCAAGATCACATATCATATGGTTCACTGCAATGTTAAATATTATTTCTGACAGAATTGTACACAATAACCGTGGAAAAAATTGACTACTTATGCTTCTGTGTACTGTGTACATATCTGAAGTTTATTTTCGTTGTTTGCTGTTGTCGTACGGGTAGTTATTTCCCCCGTTCGACTGGGCCGACAAGAAATATGCTGCTTTATTAAGGTACGAATGTAATTTATCTGCAAATAAACAATCTTCTTATCATACTGCCACGAATGTATCAAGATGTTATAGCATGTAAGATATGTTCAATCAAAAGAGTTTCGTAATATAAGAGAGATTTTTCACGTGGAAATGTGAAGGCTTATTGTATTTCAATGTAACTTAAACATGGGCGAAATTTAATTCCCAGTTGTGTCTCCTGTCTGATGTGAAACTATTTGTCCATTTGACTGAGGCAATAGGAATTATGCTGCTGAGATCCGTTCAGTCCACGTGTTGACCATTGAGGGCATGTCGCACAAGAAGCATATTTATGACTGGTGGTGTGCACAACAAGGGATGCACGTCCGGTCTTTTAGCGCCTTCCTCGTGAGTAATCCGATGCGAAAGTTTGTCTATTAATTGTTAATGCCGAAGACAGAGAGCTGCACGCACGACACAAACAAAGCGCACACCAAAATAATTACATGATTACAACAATTGAGCCAGCCAGTACTTGAATTTGAGACGAAACGAGTTATTATAGAACGTCTGAGAAAATAGCTATGTCGTGTACATACCGCGTTTCATAAAGATGTGAGGGATTACAAAAAAAAAGTATTGCAAGTAAACCACTGGACTTGTACATTAGTGAAAACCGTGCATAATGAACGCGGAACGCAAACAGTTTGTACGTGTGTATTGTCCTACGCCGCGAATTCACCGTCCTGCCGCTAGGTGGCACTCAAAGTAACGCCAGTGTTTTGTTCAGCCAGCATTCATTATTGTTGTGCCCGTTTCTACAACAATTTCGCCTCGACCTGGCCAACGTGCTGTCCAAACGATGTATAGGACGTGCATCTGAAAAATACCAGCACCGAATGGCCCCCAAGATCACCGGACCTCACAACGCGTGACTTATTTTGTGGAGTTACATCGAAGACAGGGTATACGTATAATCCAATCGTAGATGTACTACCTAAAATTTACAGTGTTTCAAAAAAATATGTTGGCACAAAAGATTTTCGCAGTAAACCATAGTCTTCAACAAGAAACAGAAATCAGAAATTTCAAAATTGTCCAGAGAACCAATTATGAGAGTACGATAAAAATCGCTAGAAGAAACTTGCTATAGCGTGTAGTCACGTGGATCCTGTCAGTCCTGGAAAGAGAGAGAGAGATTTGGGAACTGTGCCATGCCAGATACTTTCACCCATTAGTCACCAAAGATTATTTCGTTTTCGCCAATTAATTCTCCGTCTCTTGCATGCATCGCGCTCATTAAAGTAGATTTACTTGTCCACTTTAAAAAAGCAAGAAATAAATTACTGTGCTTAAAAACTTCATCGTATCGTGCTATAGATCCTAATTCGAGCGCTTTTTATTGACATTTTCTATTGTGAATTTAATTGCATGTCTTATACTTTTTGACTTATTAAAGTGTTTGCATTTCACTTTTGTTTCGGCAGTTCTCTCGTTTGACCTTTGTGGAAGGACTTTTGCTTCCGCGAACAAACGGAGTAACGTTTGAATGGTTTTTAAATTTGTGGTTGTGTTAAACATTTGAATGAGTGTTCCAGTAAGGTCGCCGTCGTTATCACTGTTTTTGTTACAACATTCTTACGAACGCGAGTTCTTCTTAACTGCTCCAGTAAGTGCCAAATTAAAGAAAAAAAATTTAGGGTAGATATGACGCCCACTCGATTACGCTACTATGCAATTTAATGTAAATTAGTATTAAACTGTGCGCCCACGGATGTATTATTGTAACATGTGCGAAGGCGTGCTTAAATTAGCATGTCATTATTGTTACAAATTTGTCTCATTTATTTGGTTACCAGATTTTCTGTAAAACGAAAGTTATATTTCTAGTACCGAGCTACGGCTCTTTAACTGAAATGGTTATTTGACGCGTAATGAAAATGTCGGCATGTACGGGAAAATTGTTTAGTTTTTTCGTCTGCCAGTTGCTTGGCCTCAATAACTTTTATTGATACAATATCAGAGTTATGGATATAATTTGGTTAATGTTAGCGGAAAAAACACGGAAGTCTAGAGAAGTTTGGTGGTCTCCTCTAAATTTTACGAAATCGAGTAACTGCTACAAAAAATCACTGCAATAGAGCGCAAATAAGATATATTTGTAAGGTGTATAGTTCACGTTTATATGTGCTCAAGCCACAGAGATCGCATTCGGTGAAGCCAGAAAGTAGACTGCCGGTCATTAAGATTGCAACACCAAGAAGGACGCACCTCAACGACCCCACATTTCGGGAAAGCGTAGAGCAGGGTAGGGCAATGACATGATTA
Organism: Clitarchus hookeri; assembly: GCA_002778355.1. NCBI lineage: Eukaryota > Metazoa > Arthropoda > Insecta > Phasmatodea > Phasmatidae > Clitarchus > Clitarchus hookeri. Next base: position 438,680 of record NQII01003233.1, on the reverse strand, counting down.
GTAGTTCAGCCAAATGACCCAGCATGTGTGCCAATGGCGACATTGTTAAGCTGTATATATATAAGGAGAGGTAGGGGAGACGCTGATAAGTGTGGCATTGTGTTCATCCACCGTTCGTGGGTACATAATGTCGCTTCGAAGAAATCGACNTGACCCAGCACGGGTGCCAATGGCGACATTGTTAAGCTGTATATAAGGAGAGGTCGGGGAGACGCTGATAAGTGTGGCATTGTGTTCATCCACCGTTCGTGGGTACATAATGTCGCTTCGAAGAAATCGACAACCATACGAACATGTTATCGCCTTTGAACGCGGGAGAATCGTGCGTGATATATCTGGATTTCGATTATCCTACCGCGAAATCGGTTCTCGCGGTGGGAGAAATCCAACCACAGTGAAGCGAATATGGGAACAGTGGGTCGAGGAAGGACGGGCTGAGCGGCGATGCAGGAAGCCAGTCGCACCAACGAGTGTGAGGACAGAAATCTGGTGCACATGACGATTACGGACCGTACAGCCACGTCAAGCACCCTAGGTAAGGAGCTCAGGCATGTGACTGCACGCATGGTAGGCCTATGTCGCCGTATGCAGAATCTGGGCATCTTGCACACGGGCCTATTACTACAGCTGCCACTCGCTGCTTACCACGGGCGCCTACGTTTGCACTGGTGCATGGAATGTCGTGCCGTGTTT
>NQII01003233.1:380830-437753 GCA_002778355.1 Clitarchus hookeri | reverse complement strand
GGGGAGACAAATAGCATGCCATCGTCTTCTCCGACGAATCCCGCTTCTGCGAAAGTGGCCATGAACTGAAGTGTTCTGAAATACAATTTTGTCAAGAAATATCTTCGGGAAATGGAATACTCCTAACTATTATTTATTTTACACCGCCAAAACATATACGAAATTTCGTTACGTCCTTAGAAAAACGCAATATACTTTTTTTGTAACACGAAATTCGAGGGAAATATTTATTATAACAAGGCTTGTTCCGTTTAGTAAAAGGTCGTTTGGCTAACAGGCGATTTGTTGCTTATCACACCTGTGCTGGTGATACAGAAACAAGAAGACCCAAGCACAATAGCACAACAATAGCGTGTGTAACGTTTGTCTCCCGTCTTTGTGTTTCCACTTGTATTGTTGCAAGCTGAAGCGGCGCCAGTCTTCCTCAGAATGCCAATGAACTTGAAGATTGCTGCCAAAATAAATGCAATCATTTCGTTTTTAAAAAAAAAAAATTTATTGTGTATGAATCTTGGTTACATACTTTTTCAAAATTTAAATATTTTTTGATCATTGCCTTTTTTAGTTTTGAGGCGGTCTTTATGTGCCAGTTAATGAGGGCGCGAAAACACACTCACGCACCATGCGGGGTCACAATTTCTCCAAATACCTAGAAAATGTTCTGCAGTGCTCTATAATTTCAATATAAACTGAAGTGTTACTTATGAATCTTTAGATCTCTGAGAGGGAAACTTAAGTATACGTGCTTCGTGCCTCTTATTGCGTGTTATTAGCCTGTTTTTCTTGGAAATATAGGCTTTTAATACCGAAGGAGTATTTGTACATATGTCTGTTTGTAAACCCCGTGACCCCCCCCCCCCTTTTTTTTACCCATCAGCCGCTTTAAAAACATTTTAACCACCAAATATATTATAATAAAATATTTTATGGGAATATGATGTTACTAACGCTCTACTTCCCACATTATAGCTCAAAACAATGCGGCATATTGAAAATCAGAATTCCAGAATACTGAATCCAAAATCAAAGATCATAATTGGTAATGACATTCACCAAAATATTGGCTACGGTTGGAATTCTAGGGCATTTCGAAACCCTGTGCCGACGCAATAGCGTATACCTAAACACTTAATAAAATAACCACTATATACATTTTATTCTGCTCAAATATTCAAATGTTTCACCCTATTATGCAAATCACTGGTTTTTACATAAGGAATTGTGCGTCAAATGTGTATTAAAATTTACAGTTACTGTTGCAAGACGTTATTAACCATTGATGTACGAGGTGAAATATTATTTTCATGGTGGTAGTAGCTAATTATGTTGTGATTGGCGTGTCATTTTTATTTTTATTCTTAAGTGTCTTGAAATAATCAATGCAGCTGAAGCAATCAGTAGCATATTATAACTTTAAAATTTTCTATATTATAACTATGTCTAAGGTAACAAATTTCTACCTACATAAAAAACAGTTTTTATTTTTTTGTACAGCATGTGTTTCAGCCCATCATTAACAGAAGCTCGTGTCATTCTATGATTTTCAGTGCATGAGGCCATGAGAGATGAAACACAATAGAGTACAAAGCCTTTATGCTGAAATGTAATATCAAGCGATGCACTCTCTCGGTCTCTTTCAAGGTAGCGGCCAAGGACAATCGGAGAATTAAGCTAAGCGCACATTTCCTGCGGTATTAAAGGTGCTTTTCTGGTTGCAGGTCCCACCAGGGGCACCAGCTCCCGGCAGGTCTTGCGGCGCCTTTGATGTTTCCGCCCACCACGTTCTCGGTGTTTTAATCACGCGCTCCCACAGCCAAAGCGACGCCCTCCTGTCAGCTCTGCCCGCCTCTCCCCGGGTTCAACGTCTACCCTTCACGCCGTTAATCCTCGGTGGAGATATCGGCCGTTGTCGGAAGGGCGTCAACCCCGTTGAGATTACGACCCCCTTCCCTTTCTCACCAGTAACCCCCAAACGAACCACAGAGAGGGAAGAAGTGTGAGGTGAGCTCGATCGGGCGTTATTGCTTCAGCCGGCGACTTCTGCAGAGTAAATAACCAGTGTGTTGTTGGTTCTTCGGATCGACGCGTTGTCCCTCGCGCGTGCCTCTACTCTTATCGTGATGAAAATCTGAAGATGGTCGGGGAAACATCAGTCGAGGTGGAGTGAGATACTCGGAAGTAAATACGGAGGGGGATGTTCCCGGGGCGAGAAGAGATGAAAATTTTATCTCTGGTTGAATGCTTTGTGTGTAGGCGGTTGCAGTAGTCTGGAAAGGTTTTTTTGTGTAGGTGAGTACGGAAATATTGCACCCTATACACTTATTTCACTATTACATATTGTTTGACATTGGAGCATTCCTTTGTCGCGAATTTTCATGATCAAAATCACTCGATAACAATGTCCTAGCTATCTGGGCTTCAAATATTAACAGGTACAGGGTTATTAGAACTCGTCTTGTATTTGTTAAAATATGGAATAGTAGTTGGAAAACAATGCATTTAACTTGAATTACAACGAAATTCAGTTCAGAAAATACAAACAGAACAATACGTAACGTATACATAAACATGTAGATCAGGTATACTGAGATAAACCCACCGGGTTTATTTTCAGGGTTATAAATGACAAAGTGAGATATACACTTTCAAGATAAGAAAATATTTGAAACTAAATATCCACACCTGACTTCGAAAACTGTTGAATGTTATCCCTGCTGTATTCAATCCATATTAACTATACTGTTAAGCTCGGTCCCGGCGCTGTAAGGAGTGACCCGCCCTCGACCCTCCCTTCCCCGCATGCAGACCCACTCACTGCTTCTTCGCCCGAAGGCCAAGAGAATGATTGACAGCCAACCTGGCTGGCGTCACAGTCCCTCCTCTCCCCTGCCGGGAAATCTCCTTCCTCGGTGCAACTCGACACGTAAAAAATTTTCCGGGGGTAGAGTTAAATACACTATAAATACCATCGCAGCTGGAGGGCTGACAGTTTTTGTGATAGCCATCTGGCTGAAGTCCGGAATTCGGGAAAAATTAGGTGCAGCGTGCGACATCAAATAAGAGGACGCTCGACGGCAAGGGATGCGAGACGAAGACAGACGTGTGTGTGTGGTGTGGACGGACAACAGGACAGGATACCTGACGAGGAGAGGGCTTCTGTGTATGGGGGCGCTCGTAGCACTCTAGAACAATCCAAATAGCAGGAATCTGGTCTAAATTAAGGTGGAACTGTATGAATGTGTAGTGCGGATTTTATTGTAAATATTAGAACTCACAAACATGGGTTTATTTTACAAACATAGTTAGTAAAATAATTCAATATATTTTGATACACTGTTTATAGGGACTTTGATAAATCGCAACAGTGCCATAGAAACTAGTCATGCAATAACACCCTTGTTGTAGATATATTTTTATTTAGCCATCATCCCTGATGTTTTACCTGTATATTTCTTCTAAATATTTAACTTACTATTTAATATTCATCAGTATTATTTATCGATGTAGATGTGGCCGAATGATTTACAAAACTTGGGAGAGTTCTTACCCACTGCTTCGCTGCTAAATGCCTTTCAAGATTCTAACGTAAAAGCACCAAAAAACATTGGCAAAATTTTTCTGTCGTCAGCTTGCAATCTTTTGTAAGTTGTAAAGAGGACCACTTACATAATGTTATGTGTCGGTGGTTTGCGCTGCTGATATTGGCCTGCAAACCGCGCGAGCAAGTGGAAGTGAAGGACAGCATTATATGATAGTGGCAGCAGCAAGTCAAAGGATTGTTTTGAATGAANTGAAGGACAGCATTATATGATAGTGGCAGCAGCAAGTCAAAGGATTGTTTTGAATGAACAAGCGAGCGATAGGCCGGTGGTCGCGCATCTGTTACAGAAAGAGAGCCGACACGATAATTATTTTTTTGCGGCGCACGCTGCTGGCCTTTGTTGTATTTACATCTGCGCTTATCTGATGAATGCTCTGGTTTAGTGACCTCGTTCTCTCGGCATGACTAGGGGTGCGTTGAACCTTCCAGATGGACAGGGCGAACGATATAAAAGTGTGACAGGCCTCCGAGCCGAGTAGTTGATGCGTGAATGGGTGGCTGAGTTCCGAGCGATAGAAGACGGGCAGCGAGAGAAGTGACCAGTGGAAGGGAAATCTGCGACTGCGAACATCAGAGCAGTGAAGAGTGCGGCTGGCAGATTGGACTATTGGACTAGATGCGTTAGTGGAAGACAGTACAAATGGTGGCAACAGACAGACTGAAGACGTGTTAATGGTGAGTAAGAGTTATTTGACTGTAACCAAACAGAGACAATTAAGAAGGACGTTAATTAGAGTTGAAATAGACATTAAATATTGCGCTCACTGTTAAATGAAAACAGTAATAGTGGAGACAGATAATTTAATGCTGTAAATAATAGCTGTGTGAATAAATTAGTAATCAAGTTCACTTCCTTTATTATATTAAGACCTGCATCCCTCACGAACTCAGATGCGCCCCTCAGGCGTCCATGTAACAATACTAACAAGTCTAACTAGACAGATGATATTTGTAAACTGCTACCCTAGCCATTTAACTGTAATCATTAATTTTATGACCGTATTTGAACTCATGATAACCAAGTATTTATAATATATCGCAACTACTCCGACATGAAGACAGAATAATTAAAAATGTGTGATTTGGCTTTAGTAGGCCTAGTCGTAGTTAATCCACATATACGCAAGTACAGATTAGTACNTAATTAAAAATGTGTGATTTGGCTTTAGTAGGCCTAGTCGTAGTTAATCCACATATACGCAAGTACAGATTAGTACTGCCACACTGGTGGTTAGTTGGCAAACGGAAAGGAAACAAATACGACTTTAAATATGGTTATTTTTGTTCATAATATTATGATATCAGGTTTGCAAATAGCATACTTGTAATTCACATTGTTTCCTCGTTTCTCTTATTTTATTTCATTTTGTTCTCCTCCGGTAAATCATTGTACGGTGCATGCATGATTCATAAATGTTTTAAAGAATTAAGAGANTAATTAAAAATGTGTGATTTGGCTTTAGTAGGCCTAGTCGTAGTTAATCCACATATACGCAAGTACAGATTAGTACAGCCACACTGGTGGTTAGTTGGCAAACGGAAAGGAAACAAATACGACTTTAAATATGGTTATTTTTGTTCATAATATTATGATATCAGGTTTACAAATAGCATACTTGTAATTCACATTGTTTCCTCGTTTCTCTTATTTTCTTTCATTTTGTTCTCCTCCGGTAAATCATTGTACGGTGCATGCATGATTCATAAATGTTTTAAAGAATTAAGAGANATTTCATTTTGTTCTCCTCCGGTAAATCATTGTACGGTGCATGCATGATTCATAAATGTTTTAAAGAATTAAGAGAATTATATAATTGAACTCTGCGCAGTATATATTTTGGACAAACGAGCTCCACTCCATCAAAACCCGTTAGGAGGGAATGTTATTATTATATGTTGTCAAGTGGTTTGATAATGAAGCCCTGATCATTCGTTTATTATATCTGGCTATATTGGCTGTTGCATGCGGTAGAAAGGAAATCGTAAATAATAGTAATAAAGTGACAATTTATCTTTCGAAAATTAATTTGTGTTATCATTGTAGCATCGGTGGTTATGTTGTGCTCTACCCTCATAGCTCAGGGGCAGAGTGGCCGACTTGTAGTCGGAGGGTCGGTAGTTCACGGCCCGGCTCCTCCGCGGCAGATTTTCAGTTCGCATGTCGCGCACATGTGTACTGTGAATTTACCAACAAGTCGGTTCAACTTGCGTTCGTTAAACGTCACTTCCACACACCTACAAACGACACTCAAGCTTTGTGCAATCAATAAAGGCAACTTAAAAAAAAAAAAAGTGGTAGAATGCTCGCCTGCCACGCGGGCGGCCCGGGTTCGGTTTCCAGCCGATGCAGTTGTCGCTTTAGGAATGTTTTATACTGAACGTGTCACGTAAACGTTGCTCCTGATAATTTTGTACGTTGACTCATATGACGTATGTGTACTTGATTTTACGATACTGTTCTATGCTGATATATTTCCCACATTGGCCAAGTTTTAATCCCCTTCCTGTTTNGTGTACTTGATTTTACGATACTGTTCTATGCTGATATATTTCCCACATTGGCCAAGTTTTAATCCCCTTCCTGTTTGTCGTTTACAAAGTAACGTAAATGTCTATATTTGCAATATTTTTTCAAGTACATTTGATTAGTTGTTATTTTTCTTTACCATTGCACAAATAATTTTGTCCTTTTAATTTTTGTATTATAATTGTAAGCAACCTAGTTATGTGTTGTAATGTCTGGCGGAAATAATTACGAAACGCAAGTGTGCCATGCAAANGTGTACTTGATTTTACGATACTGTTCTATGCTGATATATTTCCCACATTGGCCAAGTTTTAATCCCCTTCCTGTTTATCGTTTACAAAGTAACGTAAATGTCTATTTTTGCAATATTTTTTCAAGTACATTTGATTAGTTGTTATTTTTCTTTACCACTGCACAAATCATTTTGTCCTTTTAATTTTTGTATCATAATTGTAAGCAACCTAGTTATGTGTTGTAATGTCTGGCGGAAATAATTACGAAACGCAAGTGTGCCATACAAANCATAATTGTAAGCAACCTAGTTATGTGTTGTAATGTCTGGCGGAAATAATTACGAAACGCAAGTGTGCCATACAAAAACCATGTTTTTAACGGTTAAAGAAAACTTTTGGTAGCACTTTCAGTTTACCGAGAATTATTTTTAACCTTTATGTGTTCAGCTGAAAGCAATTAATAATATAATTATGTTTGCCAGTGATTTCTTGGCGAAAAACAGCTTGGTTTATTTCGAATGATCCACCGCCGACGAGACGAATGTAACGGACAAAATATATCAGGTTGCAAAAAGGCAAAAAATTATTACCAAAATATTGACGAGCTGGTTTTATTCTTACTCGTATTTATCCTTTTGCTCCTTTGCCACCCATCGCTGTCACGTTGCAAAAATGTTTCTGTATTTTTACAAATGATTCTTCGGAAATTATTTGCCAAGATTAATTTTGTAATACTACAGGTAAATAAAAGCGAATTTTACGTAATGTTAATGCGGAAAGCGTAAAAGTAAATTTGAATTTTAAGCTACGATGTACTCTAAAATTGCAGTTTATTATAAACACATGGTATAGTTATGCTATAAGCGGTTCACGGTAAACTGAGCACTTTCTAAAGCCCTGCGGAAGACCGGTTTGTATGCACGTCGTGTATTCTTCCAACATATGTAAAATTACCATTGCCATGAGCCTCGTCACTTTGTTCGTACGTCGGTCAAGTGTAATTGTGAAATTATTAGAAAAATTAATATTTCACAAATTCCCACATTTTTACTATTGTAAACAATCCAAAAATTAAAAATGCAAAATAAATTATTATAGTATTCACAGATGTTTAAATAACACTTAATTCAACGTTAACACATGGAACTACTTTCTCTCTGTCGTTACCAACTTAACTANCACAGATGTTTAAATAACACTTAATTCAACGTTAACACATGGAACTACTTTCTCTCTGTCGTTACCAACTTAACTATGCGCACGCCAGTCAACGTACTCCTCAAAACATATGCAGGAAGAGGCAGTGACATTTTTCAGTGGTTGATTTCAAAAGTGCTCACTTGAACGTGAACAGCCTTTATACCAACCAATTTTTATGTTTCATAAAACGATATGCAGGAAAGACACAATTTTCCAGTTGAAGAGTTACAAGAAACNCACAGATGTTTAAATAACACTTAATTCAACGTTAACACATGGAACTACTTTCTCTCTGTCGTTACCAACTTAACTAGGCGCACGCCAGTCAACGTACTCCTCAAAACATATGCAGGAAGAGGCAGTGACATTTTTCAGTGGTTGATTTCAAAAGTGCTCACTTGAACGTGAACAGCCTTTACACCAACCAATTTTTATGTTTCATAAAACGATATGCAGGAAAGACACAATTTTCCAGTTGAAGAGTTACAAGAAACNCACCAACCAATTTTTATGTTTCATAAAACGATATGCAGGAAAGACACAATTTTCCAGTTGAAGAGTTACAAGAAACAATTTTTCCTTTATAGAGGTACAACAAAATACTTGGCAATTAGTTCCTAAATACTTATCTGTAAAGCTCATGAATTGTTTTACGTGCACGTTTGCAGGATTGGTAGGGGGCCTGCAAGTTGTCCTCAGCCGGTGCCTGTGGGGGAGAGGTCATCTGGCACTGTATCCCCCTTGATTGCGGCAGTCATCTCCGGCTGCAAGTCCACTCGCACGCGCTCTGTGTGTGTGCGCGCGCGCACGCGTGTGTGTGAATGTGCGCGTGTGTTGTGTGCCAGGGATACCCCCGCGGCGCGGCACAAATCAAATCTTCTGGCCGGAAGCCATGGGGAGTGCTTTAGCTGCTGTATCCCACCCCCGCACTGCAAGAATAATCCACATCACCTCGTCCCTCGGTAGATGTTTGGCCACGGGGCAGTGCTCTCTTTGTCAGTCTCTCTCTCTCGCTCTCTCTCTCTCTCTCTCTCTCCGATTTTCACCTCCCCTCCCCCATTCACTACTCATCAAGATGTACTATGTAACACCGGGTACACGCTAGTCGATAGCCGTCACCGACAACCCCAGATTGATCGCGAGTGCAAAAAAGGACTAAGGAGCTAGACACTTGGAGAGTAAAAAGTAACTTGGTTATTAGTATTGTGCCCTTCCTGTTTCCGTGCCGCAATCTGTCGGGATGACATACTGCGCCGCTAGGAGTACTGGGTTCGAGCTCCGGCTGAGGTAACGCATGCATGTGCTTTTCAAAGTAAAAGTTTGGCATAAAAAAAAAGATACATCTTTTTCACTGAGGTGAACTTAATAACTAAGAAGAACCTCAAAGGTTCATAAATGATGCCCAACTGTGCTTATAACAGGGCTTATGACTTACTTGTCCTTATCTCCTTGATTGNGGAAGCCATGGGGAGTGCTTTAGCTGCTGTATCCCACCCCCGCACTGCAAGAATAATCCACATCACCTCGTCCCTCGGTAGATGTTTGGCCACGGGGCAGTGCTCTCTTTGTCAGTCTCTCTCTCTCGCTCTCTCTCTCTCTCTCTCTCTCCGATTTTCACCTCCCCTCCCCCATTCACTACTCATCAAGATGTACTATGTAACACCGGGTACACGCTAGTCGATAGCCGTCACCGACAACCCCAGATTGATCGCGAGTACAAAAAAGGACTAAGGAGCTAGACACTTGGAGAGTAAAAAGTAACTTGGTTATTAGTATTGTGCCCTTCCTGTTTCCGTGACGCAATCTGTCGGGATGGCATACTGCGCCGCTAGGAGTACTAGGTTCGAGCTCCGGCTGAGGTAACGCATGCATGTGCTTTTCAAAGTAAAAGTTTTGCATAAAAAAAATATACATCTTTTTCACTGAGGTGAACTTAATAACTAAGAAGAACTTCAAAGGTTCATAAATGATGCCCAACTGTGCTTATAACAGGGCTTATGACTTACTTGTCCTTATCTCCTTGATTGCAGTCGGAAGTGATGCCTGTGATATGAATGTGACGACTGTTGCTTTAGCAGAAAGGAATTTGCAGACCTCTATGCGTATAGGAATGCTTAAGTAGTAATTCACCTAACTGTCCTGTTCCATGTCGATGCCTGTGATATGCATTTGGTGGCCGTAGCTTCGGTGGGTTGGAAATGTCAAGCAACTATGCTTATAAGAGGGTTTAAAGTGTACTTGACCGTACCACCCTGTTTACAATCGGAGGTGTTGCCTATGATATGAATTCCTTTACTATAGCTTCGGTCGGTGGGAAATGGCGCGCAACTATGCTTATAAGTGGGTTTAGGGCGTGCTTGACCCTGCGGCCCTGTTCATCGTCTGGGGTGATATCTATGTTATGAATTTCGTGACCGTTTCTTAAATGGTTNGGGTGATATCTATGTTATGAATTTCGTGACCGTTTCTTAAATGGTTCGGAAATAGCAGCCAACTATTCAATGCTATTTTGTCACCACGATTAAGTCACCTATGCTCCACCCACCATCTTACATTGTATTCATGCTCTGCCATTCCACTTAGATTTAGTAGCCTGCTGATTACTCGGTCCCCTCGAGCCACCATCTTGGGTTACATCACTTCCGAAATCTTTGATTATGCCGTATGGTCTTGACCTTTAACTATCCAAATCCATTTAGTTCCTCATTTGTGTTTGCTATAAAAANGTGGGAAATGGCGCGCAACTATGCTTATAAGTGGGTTTAGGGCGTGCTTGACCCTGCGGCCCTGTTCATCGTCTGGAGTGATATCTATGTTATGAATTTCGTGACCGTTTCTTAAATGGTTCGGAAATAACAGCCAACTATTCAATGCTATTTTGTCACCACGATTAAGTCACCTATGCTCCACCCACCATCTTACATTGTATTCATGCTCTGCCATTCCACTTAGATTTAGTAGCCTGCTGATTACTCGGTCCCCTCGAACCACCATCTTGGGTTACATCACTTCCGAAATATTTGATTATGCCGTATGGTCTTGACCTTTAACTATCCAAATCCATTTAGTTCCTCATTTGTGTTTGCTATAAAAAAAATGTGTTGTATTAGAGCAACACCGGTCATGTAGATATTTATTTATGCAAGACCTCTCTCCGTCATATACCGCACTGAAGCAAGCCGGGCCAGACCCGACTCGACCTTCGCCCTCCCTCTCTCCAAGTCTCAGGGTCAAAATTGTACCACTTCAACAGCATGTTTTCATGACTGTTGCATCCAACCTGCTTAAAATGTATTATGATGGCAATCTATTCTTAATTTCTGTATACTTATTTTCAACATTATACCGATATTACCATTTTGTTGATTGCGCACATCCAGTGATGGGCATACACAAGAAATACTTGGGTAATAAAATCCAAATCATTCTATTTTGACAGATCATTACATTGATTTTTTTATGTGTTCACCAACAGTTTCACCATGTAGTAACAGATGTAAAAAACCGAGGCTATCATATTCTCCACAGCGAGGAAGTAGGCATGTCGTTCCAGCTTGCACGCNCTCCACAGCGAGGAAGTAGGCATGTCGTTCCAGCTTGCACGCAGTTGTTATCTCTCAAGTTTGCAACTATTTCCCGCGCCAGCCGCTAGATAGCAGGCGTGAACAAGAAGAGAGCGTAACCGTTTATTACATGACACGACAGCAGGCTATAGTTCGCAAGCACCGCCGGTTCATTATGCAAGAGCCTACTTTCTCGCTTGATCACGCAGTTCACTCGTTTGCGAACAGGTAGCGCGCGCGTTCAATGGTTTTCTCGCCGCTTACCGTACAACACAGCAAATAATTTTTCATTTGCAGTAGTTGCTCGAAACCAACGAGCGTAGTGCTGTAGACGTAATAACACGCCAATACGAAGTAGATGAAGTTAATTCTGCAGAATGTTGGAAGTCTACAAGCCTGTGAAACACTTCGTTTCCAGCTTCAGTGATTAACCATTTAAATTATTTCCTTTTCATTTATTTTCGGTAATATTATAATAGTTGGGTATACTAACTACAAATATTACGATATTGAATATTTAAAATAATATNATTTATTTTCGGTAATATTATAATAGTTGGGTATACTAACTACAAATATTACGATATTGAATATTTAAAATAATATTATTTATTATTGAGCATGTATGTAGTACACATTGCTTAAAAATAAAAGCTAACACTCAACATTAAAAAACATTAAGAAGAAGAATTATAAGCTTTAACAAAAGCAAGGATGTGTTTTTAATTTATTTATATTAAAAATGTAATGCATACAAATATATATATATATTTTTTTAAAAATAGAAAATAAAAATAAATGTGAAATAATGTTNATTTATTTTCGGTAATATTATAATAGTTGGGTATACTAACTACAAATATTACGATATTGAATATTTAAAATAATATAATTTATTATTGAGCATGTATGTAGTACACATTGCTTAAAAATAAAAGCTAACACTTAACATTAAAAAACATTAAGAAGACGAATTATAAGCTTTAACAAAAGCAAGGATATGTTTTTAATTTATTTATATTAAAAATGTATTGCATACAAATATATATATATTTTTTAAAAAATAGAAAATAAAAATAAATGTGAAATAATGTTTGAGAAATTATTACCGCAGGCCATGTTCGAATTAATTAATAGCCTACGTTATTTAACATTGGCGATTTGTTACGTTTCATTTCGGATGCAGTGGGCAGTTACTTGTTTCACATTCGTAATAACGCATGGAAATGTTGGTAACTGAATAACTGTAAAACGTTTTTAAGAGGATTTATGGTTTAAACACTTTTACTGCAGCACATATTTAGAGGCATTTAAGGCAATTCAGAAGTAAGTCACCCACATCTACCACTTCAAAGAGCACCAGTTCTGTTGGCGTGCGTAATCCAAGCACGAGTCCGTATGAAACGTTCCTTCTTAGTTCACATAACATTCAATCACTTCTGTTCTTTTGAATAATTTTACACTTAAGAGTGCTGCCGGCGTTAAATTACGTTACAGTGAACTTCAGGAAGACGTATGGCGACGTAATAGTTCGCCATCTTATTAAACGCATGTGGGATGTCATAATATTAAGGCAAACTCCTTAAAACTCTGTTCAAATCAGGCAACATAATATGACGTCTTTAGCAGCCAGTGTGTAAAAATAAACGTAAATTAAGTAAGCCTTAAATACTCAAAAATGATAATATTGTAGAATTTTAATCACACGGCTAACATTTTTCTAAAAAAAGCAATGATTAAGGTAAAATTTAACCAAAGGTTCAGTAGTCCTTACGATTTAAAATAATAATTATGATCGCAAAACAATAATTATTTCCTTTGAAGTTATACGTTATCATTTTAGAACGGTTAACGTAATCATTTAGATAAATCTGCCGATAAGAACACGGCTACAAGATCCTGACTCGGTTGAAAGAATGCACATTACGAAATATTACGTCTGGAGTGGATGATTCAGAGAGTGCAAGCAATATAATTAGAGTTTTATATTTGAAACAAAACACAAAATAAGATGTTAGTAGACAGGACAAATGAAAATAATTATCGAAAGTAGCTGACAGGTCTTCTACAATCATGGCCACTGTTTCCATAAACGAAAATTAAATATCTATATATTCGTCCTAGATTTTTTTAAAACTACGAATTCATAAAAGACTGAGATTGATGCTAACGAATTGTAGATATTATGCTCCAGAGTAAAAAACGTACTAATAAATAAGAAATACGCTTGCATGCATATATCCATATATACTTACATAAGATCATACATAACCTACAATATATACCTAAGCATAGATACGCGCATACATACACACGTACCCATGCATGCATGCATGCATATATACAAAGGCCTACATATATTGCATAGGCCTATATACATCAATACATACACCCATACATATATATATATATATACTTGAATACATACGTACATGCATGATTACCGACAAACATATATACGTACATGCACTAGACATACGTCCAGGCATAGGAGGAGGAAGAAGAAGTGGTGCAGATGAAGACGTGGCTGTAAATACAATCATCACGACAACTTTTTCGTAGCATCAAATCGTCTGCTCCTTGCTGTTACTTGTAACGAAAAGAATAACTTAGGCAATAAGCACTCTATCAACTTCCGAGTGAATGCTCAAGAGGATACATTTAATGACCATGTATTTTACTTTGCAAGCGTGAAACTCGACTACGTCAGTATCGGCGGTTCAGTAGTAGAATGCTCGTCTGCCACGCGGGCGGCCCGTGTTAGATTCTCGTCCGATTCAACTTATTTTATATATATACTATAAGTATATATATATGTATACGTACGTGTTTTACGTAATTTTTTGAGTAAAGTTAAAATTTCTTTCACTGAAGAAAGCAGGTGATATACAGATAAAATCAACAGTAGGCAACAGTTATCAACTAAAAATAAGATTAGAGTGTGTGTTACATCTAACTATAAAGAGCTCACATTAAACTAACACTGCAAGTTGTGAAAAAAATTGATAAACCAGCGTAATGCCAAGTTTTCAGAAACATGTTTCCACGAAGCTAATTTTTCATGCCCACGACCTGAGTATTCGATTTGGTAATGTCTCTGGGTATGAGCATACTTTGGACACCCCTGTTACATTTAAAATAGGAAATAGAACTGTTTATGCTTGTTGGATAGTTGGTAAAACTATATGGAAGTTCTCAGCAATAGGCAGATTAAATAAGCCCGTGATAAAATATTAAAGCAATAACATTCGTTAATGCTTTGCTTTCAGGCAATACCACTTCCAAATCCTGCGACATACCTATTATTAGCAAACCAATTTTCCAAAAGAATCACTGTTGCTTGACGGTAGTGATGAATATACTGTAAATAATAGATTTAAAATCTGGATACTCGTTACTTTATGCTACAGGATATACAATATGAAAAAATGTTAAAAAAGAGATTATAGAGCAATTTTTTTGAGGACTTGAACTCGAAAAATGGATACAGTTATTAGAATACTTCCAACTTTCACGCGCNAAACCAGCGTAATGTCAAGTTTTCAGAAACATGTTTCCACGAAGCTAATTTTTCATGCCCACGACCTGAGTATTCGTATTGGTAATGTCTCTGGGTATGAGCATACTTTGGACGCCCCTGTTACATTTAACATAGGAAATAGAACTGTTTATGCTTGTTGGATAGTTGGTAAAACTATATGGAAGTTCTCAGCAATAGGCAGATTAAATAAGCCCGTGATAAAATATTAAAGCAATAACATTCGTTAATGCTTTGCTTTCAGGCAATACCACTTCCAAATCCTGCGACATACCTATTATTAGCAAAACAATTTTCCAAAAGAATCACTGTTGCTTGACGGTGGTGATGAATTTACTGAAAATAATAGATTAAAATCTGGATACTCGTTACTTTATACAACAGGATATACAATATGAAATAATGCCAAAGAGATTATAGAGCAATTTTTTTGAGGACTTGAACTCGAAAAATGGATACAGTTATTAGAATACTTCCAAATTTCACGCGCATATAATGCAGGTTGGAAGCATGCCATTACTGAAACTGATTACTCACTGACACCACCAGAACAAGTTCATAAGAAAGTTGGCCTCATTTGTTGGGATTTAATTCACAACATGTGAAAGTCTATATTTGTAGATCTGAGTATAGCATGCAAAGCTGTTTCCTTTACCTATAAATTTTAAACATACTTTTTAGTCAAGTCACGGCATGCCACAGATAGTAGCAAGGTTATAGCAATGACGGAAATACGCGTATTGTCCAAGCAAAAGAAGACATGAATAGTGCACGTTTATTTTCAGACTTCCATAAAAGGGCATTTTTCTGCTAGACGGTTGGAGTAATAACAAAATTCCTCAGGATAATTTTGTATTTAATGATCCAACACATAATATATTACATGGACTACATCTTTGTACCTTTTATTCTGCGTAGTGATATTCCATAATCTGTAACGGTATATAAAGCGAATGGTTGAATGGGAAAGGCTGCCAGAGATGAAGTCAGGTTGTAAACCGAGCTCGCAGAGACGAACCAGGCGGACTAACTGAGGAATTATGAGCATGGTATAAACTCCATTTAGAAAATTTTACATCAATTGATGGTAATCGGTCAAGCACCGTAGTTCCTAAGAAACGATATAAAACTATAAAAAAAAAACTTTTTGTTGCAATACCTTTTAANTAAAAAAAACATTTTGTTGCAATACCTTTTAAAATGATGGATGATTGAAGTTATTACTTAATGAGTTTCGTGCGTGCAGTAGGTACTTACGTAAACAAGTGTGAGTTAGTTAAGCCCCAATATTTATGAGTTAAACCATTTTTTGCAAAAGGGTAAAACATTTTGATGAAATTTTGTCATAATGCACATTTTTGTACCTTACTTAAACTTTAAATTTATCAAATAAAATTTAAAATTTACAACAAATATTTTACTTTTTATTAACAATGTTAGCTCCAAATAAAATCAATAATCTAAAAGATTAAGAACACGTTGCTGTTAACTGGTGTCTCCTAACTGTCCGAGTGAAAGATTTTATTGATGATATATGTATCAAAAAGTCCCGAAAGTTTTGAAATTTGAGTAAATTCCTAGTTACATATTTTTTAATCACTCTCTAAATTTCTTAATCATTAAAATATGTGCAGTTTTAGAGTTTCTAACTTTGTTGTATTATACAAATTATAACTTTATTATTTTTTATGACGTGCGTGTAAACGTTTTTTTTTCATTCATATTTAATTCTTGCTTTTACGTTACTGAAAAAATACGTTTTTATTTACTGTAATAATTTTTTATAGAGCTTTAATTTATACTGAACATGAAAGCTATTTTCCTTCTGTATTTGCAGATATGTACATATGATCAAAGTACTTTTAATAGAATAAACTCACAATATACATATAATATCAAGCAACTGTAACTGATATACATATACTTTCTTGTCATAATTTTAGAACATTTTCCATTGAAACATTGTTCTTTAAAATAAAATGTCTTGCATACTATTTTTTAATATTAAAAGTAATTTTGTTGCTGCTATTAGGTAATATTTATGAAATAATTTTTGGTAGCTTAACATAATTGAGACAAGATTTTTTATGACTATCAATCGGTTGTGTGAATTGAAATGAATGAGAAATATGTATGCCATTTAGGTATTTCAGTAATATCTATACTGGNGGTTGTGTGAATTGAAATGAATGAGAAATATGTATGCCATTTAGGTATTTCAGTAATATCTATACTGGAAAAAAATCCGCTAGTTCGATGGACCTCACATTTGTTAGTATACTCAACAAAATATCAACTGCTGATTGGCTGCTTGTTTTTACAGTGAGTGGATGTGATTGGGTTTGCATTTAAATGTCTGTTTATTACAGACTCAAAATCCTCGAGGAAGTGTTAGAGAGTTCGTAGGCCAATCAGCAAAAGTAATAAAAACGTAATTTTTTTTAAAGTCTAAGGTGTCCTGATATGGATATAATTTCCGGAAAAAAAATTCATAGCTGTTTTTCTAATAATAAAGTAGGGCCAATATAGAATTCACAAAACCAATACATAAAAAATAAGTCTAAAANCATAGCTGTTTTTCTAATAATAAAGTAGGGCCAATATAGAATTCACAAAACCAATACATAAAAAATAAGTCTAAAAAATGTGTGTATAAAGTTGCATTATAAAAAACAAAATAATGCCTAAAATAAATTTAAAAAAAACATACATTAAATTTTAATTAAATATGTTCTTCTAAAAAATTTATATTCGAAAATTTTATTTTAAAAACATGTATGCTTCTTTGTTGTGATATACTAATTTCAATACTATAGAAGAGCAGACAATATTATTTTAGTCAATTTAGTTGTTTCGACATATTTACTGATTTTAAAGTTTATATCCGTAATGTTTTGTAAAAGTTAGCAATTTTTAAATCTAAACCTGCAGACTGTACCAACTGCTGCTGTAAATACTAGTTACCAGCATTCAGATATCTTGTCTATGAAACTAGGCCCATCAATATATATAAAGTAGTTCAGTTTCCGTTGTTGATTTCCTGTTTCGGAAATTCGCACACTGCAAGACCTTTCCACAGCCCTCAACGCCAACTACGGAAAATAAGTTGCGGAGGTAANGGGGGGGGGGGGTGTGAAGAGATATCCACCTCCGCACGCTATTAACAGTTGGTGTCGGGTTCGGACGCGCAACTGGTCACGTGCGCAGAACGGTACTTCCCGCCAGTGTGGAGAAATGGCGTGAGGAGGCTGCCTCGGGGTGACTGTCAGATGCGCCACGTTTTCCCGGACATTGCGTCACGCAGGCCAGGTCAGAACCGCTTATAAAAATCCGTTGTTGGTACGAATTATCCCGTACCTGACACTTCTCCTTTCTACTTACTTTCCTCGTTCAACAGTCGCGTGATGACCGACAGTCTTATACAAGTAAGAGTTAAAAATAGATCCAGGTAGCTACGTTATTCAGCAAAGCGGTATCATGCCTGGATGTCACTGCAAAGAAAGACAACCAGGTATAAATGGATGGTTTCGCACTGAGTAAAAATCTGGAATTATAATGCCCGCAAGTATCCTAATTACAAGAACCGAGCTTAAAAATATTTCCATTTTCAGTTATAAACAAGTCCTGCGCTGCTTTCCCGNGTATTACTTTAATTTATCTAGATTTACGATTTTCATTTCTTACTTTCCTCCATGTACTAAGCACGGCATAAAACTATGACTACCATAACAAATTTAAAAGTCCTAACAGTTTTAGAAGTTCAGACCACACTGCAGTGAACAAACTACACTAAGTATTTAAGTGAACTTTCTCCACTGCCTACGTCAACTACAAGACAGAACCTCGGATATGTGAGCCGTTTTTATATTTAATTTTAGGTTACACTTACAAGTAAATCTCCCCTGATTAGCGTCACAGCATAAACACGGAGGACGTCAGTAAGTTCAGTAAAATAAAATACAATTCTGGACCTCATTAGTAAGGGGAAAATATCAAATAAATAAATGTCACTGATTTACTAGTATGGAGCCACCGTACCTGCATTTAAATTCAGAATTTATGTTCAGCGTCGCTCATTTGGAATATCTGTAATCAGTACATGAGCGGAATATTTCAACACCGCAAAAGCTGCGAACAGTAACGTATTTAACGTAGTATTTAACGTAAGGTGGTCGGTGCTCTGTCAGCAAACATGGGATAGTTCTTGGTTAAAACAAGGAAACTGCCCTGAAGAAATTTTGTATCACTATGTTTATTTGTACTGTAAGTGTTAGTATCGAAACCGCATAAATGCACATGTTCTGGATACTATTTGCTAACGTCTGTTTCAAACAGAAAAATAAAACTTTTGTGTATAAAATTTAATAGAAATTTATGCCTAACAAGAAATCGGTTTTACTCTTTCGTTCAGAGATCATTATGGTTGTATAGATGTACTGGTTGTAAGTTCGACCGCATCTCAAGGCCCTTTCACACGATCAAATGTTTCTTCAAGTTATGTATCTACAATTTTTAGTGAATCCAATTCATTGAATGCTATATGACGTCATAGAAACGTCATAAAAGCGGCCATTTTCACTTTCAATTTCTCGAATGTCTCGTTTTCCTCCAACATTTTTCGTTTAGAACATTTTCTATATTTTCTTGAATCCAAAATTTATATCACTTTATCGCAGATTTTATGACAGCATTAATGGAAGTAATCTCGTAAAAATAGAGTTGTGTGCGCACATTTAAATATTATTTTCGTGTTGTGCATGCATCACAGATAATTCTAAAAATTAACTTTTGGTTTTTTTTTAATGGTTTAATAAACAAAATAATCATAATGTTAGGAAATACTATATTGCCTGCCAACAAACTTAGCATAAAGCGGTGCACAGGAGCGACACTGTCATACTGGCAATCAAATTGGTGTTAATCCTGAATAATTAGATTTTTTTATGTCTACAGCCAACATACCGCGACTTGGACAAAAATATGTAGATCGGCAGTGGTTAATAAAAAAATTTGAAGTTAGAATTTTTTTATCCGGCGTATAGAGAAAAGGTATTGTTTTTGGTAAGAAGTTGAACCAATTTTAACTAAATTCAATTCAAAGGCAGTATTTATAATTAAATTTTCAACTAATTTGTAGCATGGAAGCTGGTGTTAATTTTTTACTTACCCTCAAACGATTTCTACAAAATATGTTATACGACAGAGCTATGCAAAATTGTTTCACTGAAAATGGATTCTGATCAACACTGACTGATACACATTGGTCATTTACTTAGCCTCCTGTAAATATGAAACTATGCGTGTCTTTGTGCTACTTCGTGAAAACGCAAATATCACTTCAAGCGGCAGAACGAGAAGACAAAAAATTCGNTATCACTTCAAGCGGCAGAACGAGAGGACAAAAAATTCGTTGCATCGGCCGGGAATCGAACCCGGGCCGCCCGCGTGGCAGGCGAGCATTCTACCACTGAACCACCGATGCCGACATATCAGGTATTGCAGAAACTTTTAATATAAATAATCTTTCTGATATCTCGAGAGCACTTGAGGGGGGGGGGAGGTAAAATTGCTAATTAGTATAGGTGATAGCACACGCAGCTGATTGAGTTCCTTTGAGACACTAACCAGCCAAAGACAAAGTGCAGCCGGCAGTTCTTGAACCTACCAGCCACGATGGCAGCGGCGATTTATGGTGACGGAATACGGCAAATCGCCACTTTTCGCAGTGAATTCGTTGGCTTTGTTGACAATTTTTACGTTATTTGTTGATGAAGACCAACTTTTTGAGCAATTTTTGTGAGCAATCATCACTAGTAGGATTGTAAGTTCGTTTATTCTGGGATAGTTTTGAAGAGTTGACAATAATATTCTTGTTAATGATATATTATAAAAAAAGGAAAGTTTTATATCAGATTTTATTTACTTTTAATTGATTTGAGATATGATGTGTAGCTCGTAGCATTGCCTGAGTGCAGTGAAATCTCCTGTTCATTTGGTTTTAGTCAAAGATTTGGCGTAGTAATCAAGAGAATGGCATTTCTTTATTTGTGGTATAAATAGTAAATACTATGGAAATTCTTCTCTGCGTGCTCCTTTGTAACGTCATGATATCGCATCCTGACCGGCTGCTGACGGTATTCGCGAAATCGCACTTATGGCCAACAGATTGCAGAATATAAAGCTAAGCTACCAAGGAATAACCGCAACAACTTGCAGTTGGTGACGTCATAGAGAATGTAATGACCAATCGGAGTCTACTAGCCACCTACAGTATTTCTACCAGCACTTTCCAATCGGCCAGGGTTTTAATAGTTGCCTTGTTAAGCATACAAATACAAAAATAAAAGAATCTTAATGGTTTCATTTGACGTTACTAAAAAGTGATTTCACAATTCGTGAGACTTTAGAGGACATTCATGTGTAAAAAAAACCAATTTATCTTATAATTATGTTTTATTACTTCTATTAAATGTCTTATGAAGGTAGGAAAAATGAGGAAAATTAATTTACGAAAAGTAAGAATGTGAATTATGGAAATTTTGGTTTTATATATTTTGCCATGGAAATTTCAAAATTTTGTATAATTCTCACGCTTGATTACAGTTTAAATTAACTATTTATAACAAAAAAAAATTATGTAAACTTCCTGTTAATGTNATAATTCGCACGCTTGATTACAGTTTAAATTAACTATTTATAACAAAAAAAAATTATGTAAACTTCCTGTTAATGTTTTATGTGGTTTGCCTATGATTTTATTTTAAGTGTTATCCTGTAATTTAAGTCAAGAATAGTTGATAGTTTTACCTNCTTATGTGGTTTGCCTATGATTTTATTTTAAGTGTTATCCTGTAATTTAAGTCAAGAATAGTTGATAGTTTTACCTTAACTGCAGCCACACAAAGTGCCAGACTTCTAAGATATTTCTTTGTGGCGTTCCTTGACTTTAAGCAACACTTTAGCTGAAGTAAAGCATTACGTGGATATAAATTTTTCAAAATTTGTTTAAAACAAAGTTTAAGGTTATAATTCTTATAATTGTTGTAAATAAGTTGCTGAAAGCTGATACTGTCTCTCAAAACCGTGAAATATCTTCAAAAAATTTGAAAAAAATTTAGGCAATTGAATGCCTTTAACTGGGAGTGGCATGAGTAGCAACGAGGTGAAGTGAAGGGTGCTGGCAAAAGATGAAAGAGAAACAAAATGGTTCGGCGATATACGCATTTTACCAGCAGGAGGTTAGATTCCACACTTGGCTCTTACTCGAGGATCGTCATTTGCTCATTTGCTCCCTGTTGCAGGCAATTTCCTTTGTCTCGACCACTCGGAGTTCGGTCATTCGAGCACCATGCATCCGTACAAAAGCATCATGCCCAACACTTCTTTAAGCGCAGCGTTGCATATGGCTGTCAGGATGTTTGTTTTTCTATCATTCCCAGCGCGATCTTTGTTTACTTTGTGGAATCCAATAAATCTTCCCTTGTCTGTACAAATCTGTACAAAAGTAAAAACAGAAAGTTTAGCTTTATATGCCATACAGCCTAAAAGAGAATATAGATTTTCTTTTTTATTGTTTGAAGTTATTTTCACACACAAAAGGACGGCTGGTGGGGGAAATATCTGGATTACCAACCTCTGGGCCGTATTTGAAGTGGGCAACATGCGCTTCTCCTTTTCATAAAGGGGGAGACGTTTACACGGAACGGTCCCTGTTGTCAGTAAGTCTGCGTAAAAGTTCTTCGGCATGAATTGGCAAAGTTTTTGCTATGGATGCGGTATATGTGAGTCGTAAACACTGCAACGCAATGAATAAGTCGGAATACAGATATCAAAAAAGTTACTAAAATGGTTAGATTTTTATTAAAGATTTATTTTAAATACTTAAGTTATAAGCTGTTTAAATAGTAAAGATATTGACTTAGTTCTTAACTCTTACTACAATGCCAATTATTTAATAAAAATTGTCAGAGCTCGGCCGTTTGTTGCACATAAAAACGATTCCAACGTGTGAAACGTCACTTGAAACATAAACACACGCAAACAGACATACGGTTTCGTACCATTTACCCGGATCCCCGTTATCTTAAGGCAGTGCTCTTGCGACTTAAACAGCAGAAGTGGCATTAATTTTGAGCTCATTACCTCACGTTATATTCCGGTACACCGGACAAATACGGGAGACGTCTGACAATTTTTAAATTATGGATTTAGCACTGGAATTTGATGTGTTTGATTTCGGTAGTCGGTTTAGCATAAATTATGAAGTATCACCCCCTTTTTTTGTGAGTTATAATGTACAAGTCGGTTATGTTAATAATCTTGCAGATTGTTGCCACAGTCTCGCAGAGTATGTGCCATACGGGAGCCCAGCCTAATTTCATTCTAGTTTATTGCAGACGGAATTGTTATCGGTGGTGAGATAAGCCGTTCTTCCCCTGACAGAAGGCAACACGGGCACAATATCTGCGGGCGATTAAAGTAAACCAGGAGACCGCAGCCGAATTGCTTGTCCCTAGCCCTCCAGCCTGACGTGGTATATAGGTGTAGAAACGAGCTCTTCTAAGTGCCATTAAGGGTGAGAGATGGCAACGTTGTTCGACCCCGGGGGCGGCGGACGAATACGCCCGCGCCATGAAAAAAAAATAACAGCAGCCCGCAACATAACTGCGTCCGATTGGGAGGGCCACTTCCGCCCGGGGAGTGCATTTCATTACTGCAGGAAATTATTATTGGCTCCAGAGATAACAATTATTATTGCTCGCTGCAATCTGGTTTGGCGAATGGACGGTAGTTTTTTTGATGCGCCGCGGGAGAGAAAATTGTTGGCAGGGAGGGAGTGAAATAAAAGTGTATTGCCAGCACTGCATCAACTGGCTGAGGACGCTCTTCTGTTTCCGGTTTTGTTCGCGTGGAATGTAGTGCCGGGCGCAGGTACAGTCTGTGACGATGACCAGAAGGTACCCATACTAACCGCTTCTATGTTGCTCGTTTACGACGTAGTACGAATAAGAGTTGTGTGTCACTGGCGCCGTTTAGAGTTTCTTATTGTTATTGCGTCTAGAGAAACGTGCTATGACTTGGTACCAATCATCCTGCATTCTTCCGAGAAATTTGTTGTCTTAGCAATTTGGGCGGCACCAAAACAAATTTACATTTGACATAACAATAGTGTGCACATAACCCAACAAAACCTAAAAACATCTGGTGATTGGTTTCATTTTAAACGAAAGAGTCCAGCTGGTAACCTGGGAGATCAGCCATGAATCTTCATAACTAAGATTTCGTAAAAGAATAGCTCCTACGAGCACAACGCGATAAAACGGCAACAACAACATGACAAAAATATTTTCAATGTGACTGCTTCAGTTTACAGAACGGCCATTTACACCGAGGTCAGGATTTTTCGGCACTATTTACAATTCGCTTATAGAATAAACTAGTTTCAAAGGCGGTGGCAGAATGGAAATTTAGAACACATGATGCTGTCTAAGAGTGCAGAAATTAAGCTAAAGCACTATATTATATTTATAAATATTAATTTTATGAGTTCAATCCCGTGTTAGATCATTTCTCTCTTGTAAGATGCCGATTTTCCAACGCATGAAAACTTAATTGAACCTTTTTTGTTTTACAACGTTGTACACCCTGTTTGCAGTGCTGCACGGCACGACAAAAATATAAATAGTTTCTAATCTAAAACTGCTGGTCGTGCTACAGTCTTCGTCGAGCTGATGTCAAGAGGGTCTTGTGTTTTATTGGCTGCTCAGTTTTAATTGTCGTGACGCGAGGTGCTTGTCGGTNCGAGCTGATGTCAAGAGGGTCTTGTGTTTTATTGGCTGCTCAGTTTTAATTGTCGTGACGCGAGGTGCTTGTCGGTGCTATGAGATCCTGGTATAACAAATATGTGGAACACTGGGACGTATTGAAAAGGAAAAGAGCAGGGTTTAGACAAGAAATTTAAACATAAATAATCTATATTTCTCCAGGTGCCTTGTTTTTCATAATAGAGTAACACATTTGTTTTTAGTTGGCTGCTGTTGTCGTCGCTGTTTTAACCTAACGGGAAAGAACTGAGATAGTTCATATTACGGAGTTGCATGAGCATTCGGCTAGAATGGGGATGGGGAACCGTTTCGGTAAAAANGAACTGAGATAGTTCATATTACGGAGTTGCATGAGCATTCGGCTAGAATGGGGATGGGGAACCGTTTCGGTAAAAACCACTCCCGTTTTTATCGCCTTTCTCGAATAGAGGTGGCCGTGCTACCGCACGAGCAAACATTTATCGTTACAGATAGAAGTGTTGGGTTGCAAAGTTGCAACAAATTATCACATATTATCATTAAACATTTCAAAACCATTTGCCAAGCTGTACTTTCAAATAAGTTTTGATGTTTCTTCTTCTTGGAGAAACGAAGGTTGCTCCTAACTGAATAACCAAACTGTTTAAGACTCATGTTTTACCATTAAGAATTTGCATTTCAAATAAAATAAATACCGTGTCCTTGCAGCGCGTAGTCAGTCTTACAAGCAACTAAGTGAATATTTTTTGGCATAGTACTATTATTATATAAAGCAATCTGGAAACGTAGTTTTATCAACGTTGCAGGACCCCCAAACATGGTTTATTTGTATATTTAACATATGGTTCTTGCCTCGTTTGAGGTGTGTTCTTTTCGTTGGTCAGTATACTGAGAACCCTTTCAACATACTTTCCAAAGGAAAAAAATGTTTGTGAGATTACTTTCCTGTCTGTGTGTTTGTGTGTTTGAGTGTGTGTGTCTGTGCATTAACCCACCCCCTTTTCAATTTATAAACGCGTGAGTTGAATTTCACAATTTCACAATTTTTCTACATAACTATGTGGCAATTAGGTTGTCTGCATTTAAGTTTACACAAAGAAAAAATGTGTTTTTTTTTTTACCATAAAAGTGCTTCTTATATGCGTAAAATATACAATAGCCATTGAAAAATAAGTGACCGGTCACACGAACTTTAAGTAGCAAGCTCGTCTCTTTATATTAAATAACATATTTCCTAACTGATGAGGTTATTTTTAAGCCATCATCATAACTGCTTTAAAATAAAATACATTATTTTTTTAACTAGATCTACATATATAAATGGTCGACAAAAAAGGCATGTATTTTACTGAAGTAAATACATGTTCTTTTTGAGTTTAGTTAGTACACTCTAAACCTGAAAGAGTGGAAATTGAGCCAAATGAGTGACAACCAGTGAAAATTGCCAACTTATAATCGGTTGTCAGTGCCCTATAATTAATTGATATGATAACTGAATGTCACTGATTTATTTGTGATTTACATTGAATGTTGAGGAGTCCAATGCCATAAGTCACTTGTTTCGTAGTTTATTTGCTTGATTCGCCAGTCGGCAATAGCTCAGTAACTGACATTCAGCGAATGTAATTTCACTGATATATCATTGATTCGGGCTTAGAGTGTACTATGCANATAGCTCAGTAACTGACATTCAGCGAATGTAATTTCACTGATATATCATTGATTCGGGCTTAGAGTGTACTATGCAGGGGTCCTTTCAACAAAAATGACTGCTAGCTTCACCACAGTATAAACAGTTTGATCAACAGTCAGGCGGGACAGGCCAGCTGTGCCCAACCTGGGTGCTAGACATGCTAAACTACTGGGAGGACAAGAGCTCTCACAAGGGCTTGTACTTCCCCCGCGCTGAGAGNCTCACAAGGGCTTGTACTTCCCCCGCGCTGAGAGGGAGTAGCGTCTCGGTGATGCACAATGGCGGTGTACTATATATTTTTGTTCGTGTTTCCTAACAAAGGCCCAACTTCAAAAGGTGCAACAGCACGTAGCCAAATAGTGCAACGCCAACCATCAGACAAACAGTGCGTGCACTCGAGATGGCCTTTGGCCGCTCAGTCCTAGGTTCCACTTGCATCACATACGTTAATCAGTTGCTTTCCTTGCGCGCTCAGTGACGCATGAGTTCGATAAGAACGCCAAACGCGTTGCAACACGTTTAATCTCCAGATTCTTTTATTACTGATATCATCCGAAAACAAACAAGGTGTGATTCGCTTAAGCCTGTTTGCCCTGCTTTTGATCGGAAAGCCAGTTTTGGATGTTTGTATCAGAGTGTCTAAAAAAAGGTTATCAAGCAGAAATGTCTAAACATGTGATTTGTATATGTGTGGTATTTGTGTGGCTCTCCGTCTGATATCTGCAGTACGGAATTCGATTTTCAAATAGCATTTAAACCATTATATTGTCAAACTCATCCTTAGCTGTGCCTCAAATTATTTTTAGAATGGGTATGTATATTGTACAGTGAAACCATGCATTATACCAATCTTTATAACCTGTTTACGGTAAAGTGAGCACTTTTTGATGCCCTCTCATATGAAATAATAGTCAACAAATATATTTTATTGTAGCCTTAGACGTTAACATTCGAGTCCTGTGAAATATATACACTGTATTGATTACTTACATGAGAATATTTATTTTAAAAAGTGGTGGGATGGTAAAAAAAATGCTTGATAGGAAAAAAGTAACTAGGGCCTCAAAAGGGCTCACTTTACCTTGAACATTCTATACACACTTGGGAGATCACATGAATTACGCCCACGGGATTTAAGGGACGATAATTCTGACTAAACGGACATACTGTAGCACTGAACAAGTAAGTAACTAACGACTACATTTGTATTGTAAAAATTTAACTTTCGTAGTTATATTTTTACATGAACTTTAAAAAAATAGTTCTGTATTGATTAATGTGTGCCTTGGTCTTACGCTATTCTAATAACAAGCCATTGTGCTATATTTTACTACATAAAAGGTATATCTGACTTAAAAGACAAACTTACAATGCATATTCATAATGACGAAATAGGTTTCAAACACAAGATCTGTGTTCTGTAGCTGTTTGTAAGGGCAGTATACGCCCTTGAATGAGAAGATGACTCACGATATTATTACAAATATTACAGAACGTATTGAAAGTGAAACTCCTGAGTACATTGATAATGAGGGAGAAAATATATGTACCACTGCTTTACCTCCCATTTTAACCTACTTGATGCTGCATAAAATATCACAACGTGAATGCAGAACTAATTTACCAGTGATGGAAATCAGTACTTTAAACTCAACGTTAGTGATTGACATACAACACTTGTATGATACGTACAGCGCAATGCAATGGTATCGATACAAGTATGTGGACTGCAAAATAAATTACACGTGAGAATTATGTTTCATTAATAAATCAGAAACCTCCAAAATGCGGGTTGAAATTATTTTCACCTATCACAGAATCTGTTACGCCGTAGCCCAATCGTCCAACGCAGATAATGTGTGGCCTCGTGGTGGGCGTGTTCACATACGTACGTCAGTCAAAGAAACACGCATTAGAAACACTTGTCAAGGTCACCATTATCACTCCTTCTGGTTCCAGCAAACACATCCTGCTGATTGACGGTCTCTTGTGTAGTGGTCAGATAGTACAGCAGTCGAACAAAAGAGAAAATCAGTGATACGATTATTACTCTCATACTGACTGGGGATACGTCACTTTTATGAAAAGACTTTGGGAGAATCTTCTGGCAGTGGCTGGTTGGCCAAGTGCGCGGGACAAACCGAAGAGGGGTTTCAGCGCGGCGAAGGAAATTTTGCCAAACGTCTGTTCTGTCAAATGACTTTTCGGTCAAATGCCGCGACCTTGGTTAGCACATACTCCGCAATCTCAAGAACGCCATGTGCTAAAATATTTTTCGTGAAATGGTTGTTTGCAAGAATAAGCGTAACCCAGCAATAAATGTTTTGGGGTGTATTGAATAAGAAAAAAATTATGAAATTTGTAAAAAAAAAAAAAAAAACATTTTTATAGTTTGCCTACCCAGTTTCCTTAGGTGATATGAGAAAAGTACAACTATATGTGTAGTTGAATCTCTGAGCCTTAATAAAGTGTGTATGTACCGCTGTTACAGGTATTATTTCCACAGTACAGCACACCGACGGAAACACTGCACGACTAGCGGGTAGGAGCGATGAGGCGCTAGGCGTGCGTGTTAGTTTCACCCTTATCGCTCCCTCGCTTCTGGGTTTCACACGCGCAAAATACCNATAGCTCAGTAACTGACATTCAGCGAATGTAATTTCACTGATATATCATTGATTCGGGCTTAGAGTGTACTATGCAAGGGTCCTTTCAACAAAAATGACTGCTAGCTTCACCACAGTATAAACAGTTTGATCGACAGCNAACAAAAATGACTGCTAGCTTCACCACAGTATAAACAGTTTGATCGACAGCCAGGCGGGACAGGCCAGCTGTGCCCAACCTGGGTGCTAGACATGCTAAACTACTGGGAGGACAAGAGCTCTCACAAAGGCTTGTACTTCCCCCGCGCTGAGGGAGTGGCGTCTCGGTGATGCACAATGGCGGTGTACTATATATTTTTGTTCGTGTTTCCTAACAAAGGCCCAGCTTCAAAAGGTGCAACAGCACGTAGCCAAATAGTGCAACGCCAACCATCAGACAAACAGTGCG
Organism: Clitarchus hookeri; assembly: GCA_002778355.1. Taxonomy (NCBI): domain Eukaryota; kingdom Metazoa; phylum Arthropoda; class Insecta; order Phasmatodea; family Phasmatidae; genus Clitarchus; species Clitarchus hookeri. Next base: position 408,541 of record NQII01003233.1, on the reverse strand, counting down.
TGCACTCGAGATGGCCTTTGGCCGCTCAGTCCTAGGTTCCACTTTCATCACATACATTAATCAGTTGCTTTCCTTGCGCGCTCAGTGACGCATGAGTTCGATAAGAACGCCAAACGCGTTGTCACACGTTTAATCTCCAGATTCTTTTATTACTGATATCATCCGAAAACAAACAAGGTGTGATTCGCTTAAGCCTGCTTGCCCTGCTTTTGATCGGAAAGCCAGTTTTGGATGTTTGTATCAGAGTGTCTAAAAAAAGGTTATCAAGCAGAAATGTCTAAACATGTGATTTTTATATGTGTGGTATTTGTGTGGCTCTCCGTCTGATATCTGCAGTACGGAATTCGATTTTCAAATAGCATTTAAACNGTATATGTGTGGTATTTGTGTGGCTCTCCGTCTGATATCTGCAGTACGGAATTCGATTTTCAAATAGCATTTAAACCATTATATTGTCAAACTCATCCTTAGCTGTGCCTCAAATTATTTTTAGAATGGGTATGTATATTGTACAGTGAAACCATGCATTATACCAATCTTTATAACCTGTTTACGGTAAAGTGAGCACTTTTTGATGCCCTCTCATATGAAATAATAGTCAACAAATATATTTTATTGTAGCCTTAGACGTTAACATTCGAGTCCTGTGAAATATATACACTGTATTGATTACTTACATGAGAATATTTATTTTAAAAAGTGGTGGGATGGTAAAAAAAATGCTTGATAGGAAAAAAGTAACTAGGGCCTCAAAAGGGCTCACTTTACCTTGAACATTCTATACACACTTGGGAGATCACATGAATTACGCCCACGGGATTTAAGGGACGATAATTCTGACTAAACGGACATACTGTAGCACTGAACAAGTAAGTAACTAACGACTACATTTGTATTGTAAAAATTTAACTTTCGTAGTTATATTTTTACATGAACTTTAAAAAAATAGTTCTGTATTGATTAATGTGTNTATTGTAAAAATTTAACTTTCGTAGTTATATTTTTACATGAACTTTAAAAAAATAGTTCTGTATTGATTAATGTGTACCTTGGTCTTACGCTATTCTAATAACAAGCCATGGTGCTATATTTTACTACATAAAAGGTATATCTGACTTAAAAGACAAACTTACAATGCATATTCATAATGACGAAATAGGTTTCAAACACAAGATCTGTGTTCTGTAGCTGTTTGTAAGGGCAGTATACGCCCTTGAATGAGAAGATGACTCACGATATTATTACAAATATTACAGAACGTATTGAAAGTGAAACTCCTGAGTACATTGATAATGAGGGAGAAAATATATGTACCACTGCTTTACCTCCCATTTTAACCTACTTGATGCTGCATAAAATATCACAACGTGAATGCAGAACTAATTTACCAGTGATGGAAATCAGTACTTTAAACTCAACGTTAGTGATTGACATACAACACTTGTATGATACGTACAGCGCAATGCAATGGTATCGATACAAGTATGTGGACTGCAAAATAAATTACACGTGAGAATTATGTTTCATTAATAAATCAGAAACCTCCAAAATGCGGGTTGAAATTATTTTCACCTATCACAGAATCTGTTACGCCGTAGCCCAATCGTCCAACGCAGATAATGTGTGGCCTCGTGGTGGGCGTGTTCACATACGTACGTCAGTCAAAGAAACACGCATTAGAAACACTTGTCAAGGTCACCATTATCACTCCTTCTGGTTCCAGCAAACACATCCTGCTGATTGACGGTCTCTTGTGTAGTGGTAAGATAGTACAGCAGTCTAACAAAAGAGAAAATCAGTGATACGATTATTACTCTCATACTGACTGGAGATACGTCATTTTTATGAAAAGACTTTGGGAGAATCTTCTGGCAGTGGCTGGTTGGCCAAGTGCGCGGGACAAACCGAAGAGGGTTTCAGCGCGGCGAAGGAAATTTTGCCAAACGTCTGTCCTGTCAAATGACTTTTCGGTCAAATGCCGCGACCTTGGTTAGCACATACTCCGCAATATCAAGAACGCCATATGCAAAACTATTATTTGTGAAATGGTTGTTTGCAAGAATAAGCGTAACCCAGCAATAAATGTTATGGGATTACGAATTTTTGACTGAAGAGGTAAAAATCCAATTATTTAAGGCAGTTTTTTTTTTTTTTTACTTTTATCGTTTGGGGTGTATTAAAAAAGGAAAGATAATGAAATTTGTAAAAAAAAAAAAAAAACATTTTAATTATTTGCCTACGCAGTTTCCTTAAGTGATATGAGAANTTTGTAAAAAAAAAAAAAAAACATTTTAATTATTTGCCTACGCAGTTTCCTTAAGTGATATGAGAAAAGTACAACTATATGTGTGTGTAGTTGAATCTCTGCGCCTTAATAATGTGTGTATGTGCCACTGTTACAGGTATTATTTGCACAGTACAGCACACCGACGGAAACACTGCACGACTAGCGCGTAGTAGCGATGAGGCGCTAGGCGTGCGTGTTAGTTTCGCCCTTATCGCTCCCTCGCTTCTGGGTTTTACACGCGCAAAATACCTCCATGTACATAGGAGTGAGTGAGTGAAGAGATCTGGGCGGCTCTTAACTTTGAGGTCTTGAGAGCCGATGGAGGTGCAGCGAGGTAAGTATGGAGCAGCGCCGGAATGCAAGGACGAGGGAAACGGGAGATCCCCTAGAAAACCTGCCGACCAGCGGCATCGTCCGGTACGATTCCCACATGAGAAAATCCGGGGTCGGCCCCGCCGGGAATCGAGCCCGGTTCGCCTAGATAGAAGGCGAGTAGTATAACCACTACACCACCGCGGTCCCATGTACACAGGAGCCTTAAAAGCTAAGATAAAACAGAGCGATCCCCCTTTGTGTAGTTGACTGCTGCAATACCGTGACCTCCCTTCGATTCATCACTCGGAGATAAAGATGGGTGCGTGCGCTCCAGATACAGGTGCGACAATGACACCTTTACCTGCCCACAGGGTCACTACGTCTAGGCGTAACGCGAAGATATCCCGTGGCAGGAAATGACGTCCGTGAAGATGGCNCCTGCCCACAGGGTCACTACGTCTAGGCGTAACGCGAAGATATCCCGTGGCAGGAAATGACGTCCGTGAAGATGGCCTTGGCACTTGTTTCGCGTGGGAAGTGTAGCAAGGGTAGATGCAGTGACTCACCTATCTGCACTGAAAGCTGTTTCTTGTCTCCCGTCGAATGAGTCCAAACTCAGGGTTCATTCGTATAAAAGTAGGGTGTAACCAACTCGCATTAAAATAATGTTCTATACTGATCACATCTTCGGAAAGCATGCATTTTTGAGAAATTTTAGTTTTTCGTTTTTTCTACAACGTTTGGGATAGCATTTACGGAATTAAAGTCATAGAACCAAAAACTATTGATGAAACAGAATCAGAAAATCGGAGACACAACTTCGAGTGATGGGGTGGGTGAAACAAGTTTGGGTGAAATCGATGTATTAGGTCAAAAGTTTTCACAAGATGAAACATAGACACACTTAACAGATACATGGACACAACTGATGAATTCACATAACTTTTTCCCATACAAATAACGTCGTAATTTTGAAGAAAAAGCACCTCAAAGCTGCGAAGAAAAATACAACACGAATGTATGTGAGTGATACATTACCGAGTTCAACACCATGTATACACTCCACTCTTGGGAAAAAAAATTATTTACTCCTCTCTGATTTTAAGTGAGTAAGATTTAAACCTTTTTAGATGTACCTGGGTTGGGGGGGGGGCGATAAAGGAAATTATTTATGTAGCTTCATACCGGGTTAAGTTATTCTAACGTCGTGATACCAAATGTCATTTCAACAGTAAATTCTTTTTGGGATTAAGATAATATTGATCCGTGTCACAACAGAGTTTATCGCCAGCGTGTAAGATTAATAATTACTCACGGTGTAGATAATAGCTATAATGCCAACGTGATTTTCACCACAAACATTAAAACTTAAATGAATCTCAAACACATAGTGCGAAAAAAAAATTAAAAATGAGTGGATCTGGATGCACTTTAATAGATACCAAAGATAATGCTTCTCATTTTCTCGATTTTGGCGCGCATGTTCCGGTGAACTTTGACCCCGAATAAGATAAAATTCATCCACCGGAGTACGTGTATTACAAGGATTACCTAGAGCAGTAGTATCTGGTTGCCAACACTCCAGCTCACATATCGTCATACTTCTTAGCTTTTTTTTTTCCTGCTCTAGTAGTTTCAGTATAAGAAAGAACTGTAACTGACTCAAATATTTTATCAATATCGAGGCAATCTTAGCTTTTTTATCTGATCAGTGTTTGTGTCGGAATTCATGATTCATGGCTTTGTTGCTTGCTACAAATAATTCACATTCGGTGTACACATTTTGCACTGTATTCATACTTATTTTGTTCTTTTTTCTTCCTGTTACGCTGTAAGAGTCCTAGATCATACTTTTTGTAAGTTTCTTTCATTTTATCTCATTTTTAGAAATTTATCAGCAAATATCATTGCTGGTCTTAAATTCCGGAATCTTAAGCAATTAATCCAAAGCTGTCGAGAGAAACTAAAAGTAATATTTTTAAGACATATGCATATGATGGACCAAAATGGACAAAGAAAGACTAGTACGATTAGCTGAGTAGTTAAATAAAACTATATTTATAGATACACACACAAACACACATATATATATATATATATATATAGTTTTATTCAACGCCTCAGCTCAAGTACTGTTCAGAATNCACGGCCAAAATTAGGGGAAGAAAATCAATCGGACGCCAATCAACCAGTGCCCTGAGATTTGAAAAAAAAAAAAAAAATTATCTGCAGACCGTATTAAGAGGCTTGAACAAAGTCTCTATCACTTCTCAGTTTCAAGTTTCTACTTTCGCTTCAAATGTTTGTGAAATTTACATAAGGAATAAACTAATCTTCCCCCACTGAACTTTGAATAAATGTTTTCCTAAGGTACTGCTAAGAGTGTCACTATAGCNCACGGCCAAAATTAGGGGAAGAAAATCAATCGGACGCCAATCAACCAGTGCCCTGAGATTTGAAAAAAAAAAAAAATTATCTGCAGACCGTATTAAGAGGCTTGAACAAAGTCTCTATCACTTCTCAGTTTCAAGTTTCTACTTTCGCTTCAAATGTTTGTGAAATTTACATATGGAATAAACTAATCTTCCCCCACTGAACTTTGAATAAATGTTTTCCTAAGGTACTGCTAAGAGTGTCACTATAGCNAGGAATAAACTAATCTTCCCCCACTGAACTTTGAATAAATGTTTTCCTAAGGTACTGCTAAGAGTGTCACTATAGCTACTTATGCCTTATTCTTGTTTTTTTTTTCTGTGTCGTGGTTTGAGGCTAATGTTCACTTAACATTTAAGTAATTAATAAAGGTATTACAAAATGAGGACATTCGTTAAAATATTAACTACTCCCGAAACAAAATTTAAAAAATACTTAAAAATATCAAGAAGGATAAAATCGTACGCATTTAAACATTTTGTTTAGATATATTAGGTCTACTTGCTCTCCAGGCAGAACTAACAATTGATAAAAAGTTATTTGGCGTATTTAAATTTTGTGTCCGTCAGTACCGTGAAACACACCCTTTTTCATTGTTACCTTCCGACCATGTCCTGCTTAGGACGAATCATTAATATAATAATGCAGGCGTATATTTATGATGTTACAACACTATTCATTATTTTCATTAATTAACTTTATTTTCAGCTTTCTTAGATAACCGTGGCGGAATTTATGTTAAGTAGTTATGATTTTACGTTAGAACAGTACTCAACGAGAAGTGGCAAATTAGATAAACTAATATATTTGCTATTATTTACAAATATCAAATTATTACAGGTTTCACTAAAAACACGATTTGTTTTTACCGTGTTAAATATTGCTTGTGGTTTATATCTCCTTCCAGGTACCTATATTTTTATCCAAGTATAAATGAAACATACCATGAGCTAAAGAGGAACAGTGCCGTTACATAAGCAACCCACGATACATATGTGGACTAATTTATTTCCGTGCCCTATGTTTAGTAATTAATGCTGAGCCTTCTTTTGAGTGATTTTCACCAGCGTCAAGAATTTAACGTACAGTAACACTTTAAAAATGATAAAATCGAAGTGTGAAATTAACATTTCTCTTTAATGTAAAATGGTTTAAGACGAAGGGACCTTCTGGATATACTAGCTCCGTACCACTTGACTCAGTGCTCAGAATTTTTTTGAGTATTGTCGGTGGTTGAGCTTAAACCGTCGTCCAGGCCTCCATGCCACATGAGCAATCACAGTCACCTATGACTATACACACACACACACACACACACACACACGCAATTTCTGCATTGCCTTTTTTTTCGCTGAAAAGGAAAATAAGCTAGTAAAGGGATAACTTAAAGGCTTGTTTTTAGTTAACACCTGCTCCCAGTGCAGTAGGGGACGTAATTTCAGCCTGCGTGAGTTTAGGCAGATAGTTACAGTCCTTTCTCAGGCAGGATGTTTTATTTGGCCACTACGCGAGGGAACTTGGTATAGTTGGCGCCCAAGTTAAGTAAGCTCTCCGGGCAACCCTGATTGGTGTTTGGTTCATCCTTCATGCGCAGAGGTATCCTTTGGCCACATTGCCGGGGACCCAACGACACTTCTCGTGAGTTTATCAAAGTAATACTGTCGAGTGGTAGAAACAAAAGTTGATTTTATCACGCCATTTATTAGGCCTGTATTTATGAGCAGCAGAAAGAGAACAGTTTTCATCGCCTCTAATTTAAACGTCAGATAACATTACTAACGTAACCGTCAACTTGAACCCGTCCAGCCACAGTGTCCACGATTGTCGACACGTTGCACATGAATGAAACTGATGACGGGTGCTGTACACCGCAAGGCATCAGTGCCCGGTCTTCCGCGAGGCCAATCTGATTTGTGGAATGTTACACATCTCCTCAACATGATTGGTTAATACCGATATCACCCAGCACGCAGCACGTTGTTCACTGGTTGCAAGATAAGCGTTGAACACAAGTACAGCGCATACCAACAAATTACGTGATTGCAACTCTTCAACTCAGAAATTAATGTGCGACCGAACGGGTTGAGGAGATACTAATGGCTATATAAATGTATCGCAGTGCGCGAACTTACAAAAAATAAATACATGTCGATAAGTTTTTTATTTACCGTATATATATTTCACTTAAAAAGCCATTACATAGAGCAATAATTTATACAATTTATAGTTTTGTAATAAAAAAANCCGTATATATATTTCACTTAAAAAGCCATTACATAGAGCAATAATTTATACAATTTATAGTTTTGTAATAAAAAAAATTGTGATTGTTTTTCGAATAATAACCAACAGAAACGACAATCAGTAAGTGTGCAAAAATAATAATTTTAAAAAATTATAATTTTTTCTATATAAAACTTAACTCATCTCGCTTTGGTACACTGTTGAAGACATGGCGGCACTATACCAGTCTCAATTACAGGCCCAGGCACCGACTATAAGGTGCGTGGGGGTTGCGGGTTTGGTAATGAGGTATACTATTACTGTTGTATTTTGAAGTACGAATATATTGTCTCGTATATATTCACAAATACACAACATCAACACTTGAGAGGTGCGGTACTGTGCTAGTTCGGTTACTCGGATTTACTGGGCAAATTCTTGGTTGAGTGGGGCTTCTGTGACGGTGATTGTCATACTTATCTCAGTGGTGAGTGCTGTCAGCTATGGTGGGCAAGCTCCGGCGGTGTGGTTGGCCTTGGCGAGGCCGCAGTTGCTGTCAGCTCATTGTGGTGCTGTTCTAACGACGTGTGGCCGGGGGTCCGATTTCCCCCCGGCCAAAATGGCGCGGCTGACTTCTCTCTGCTCGAACTGACGTCTCTCGGCGGTCGATCTGAACTAACTGACTGTCCGACGCGGTGATAAGCAACTTACTGACCCGGGCGGTAGTAATCGACTGACCCCCCTCCACTCTCGAAACGGGGTTTTTATGCTTGCAAGCCCCCAGTCTTAATTGTCGGCACGTGGCGCCTTGTAGGGGTGGGAAGGAGGTGTGAGGGGGTGAGGTGGAAGAGCTCCGAACAAAGCCTTCCAACACACGTGTCCTGATTTCTGAAGTTTCAGGCGGGGGGGAGGGGTAATACCTACTGTCGTCAGCGATCCTTCCGTGGTGCGTATTTTCTGAGTTAGGTGAAATACGCCCGATTATTTGGTTGATATCTCGTGAATTCCCTGTACTCCACAGATCTCGCGGCGGGCGAGAGGTGTCCGGGGTGAAGGGGGTGAAGGGGGAAGGCCTACGCTTCAGCTCCACGTGTACCGAAATTTTCCACCTGCCTGTGGTACCACGTGCCGTCTCGTAGGCGCCAGCGAAGTGCGCTAGGCGGGGGTGGTGTGAGGGGGTGATGGATGTGAGCCAATGTCGTGCTATAATCCCTAAACCGGCACGCGACAAACTTTATAATAACAATATTTAAAAAAACTGTCTTAATTTTATTTTGAATTTCATTGTCTTTATATAATCTGTTAGCAATTTTTTTAAATAAAGTATTTTTTATTCATGTTAAGTTTCGTTGATTTTAAGAAAATTATTTTATTATATTTACAAATTTTGCTGTTTATATCGTTAAGTTTCGCGAAAATTAGGCAATTTTTAAATAAAAATGTATAGACTGTGGCAACTATTTCTACACATGTTGGTCACTAACATTCAAATATCCTATCAATAAATTTAACTCTATCAAAATATATCGAGTAGTTCAAATTCTGTTCTTCGTTGTATTTTACGGGAATATGCGAACTGAGAGACATCTCCATAGTCCTCAAGACATTGAACTGTTTCACAATTCGTTGCCAGCTTATGTAAAAGAACAAGTCACTCATTATGTTATAATTTACGCCGTCGTTGACGTGATTTAATCACAGGTTGCTTTGAACGCCAGACACAGCGATTAGTCTACCCCAGTAAGGTTTATTCAACTCAGGTTAGGAACAAAGGAGATTTCTTATGGGATAATTACCACCGCTAGGTGCGCAGTGTTCCAAAATGTAACTTTTAATTAAATGTTTAAGCTACGTCAATAATAAATACAAAGATTTTACTTAGTTACAAAGTTATTTTATAATATATTTATAATTATTGGAAATATCCTGTTTTTCAACGTATAAAATAGAAAAAAAATCTGGTGCACATGCGACACTAGCACTTACCTAGTGGCGAAACATTTTTGTTGCAAAACTTGTAACATTGATTTTCCCAACCTGTAGTAGAAGTAACCTTAACCCCAGTTTCAAAGTGTTGGCAATTTGTGGCAGAGCCGAAACTCGCCAACTTCAGTGGGGGAAGAGGAGCAAATGCAAACTGCAAGTTGAGGGTGACTCACCTCTCTGGAGGATTTTGTTTTGCTCTCGGCGATTACCTGGCAAGTGACACGACGTCTCAGGAATGCCCGTCACTTCACCTTTGGAGCTCACCGCCGTCTATTTGTCTGGCGCGCGCAGCAGCCGATTCCGCAACGCTTAGCGTAAAACACCGACCTACGTGACTGCTCGCCCGTCGGTATCACCCGCGCACTGCTGACGCGCCGACTATCTTAACAGTTTTTTTTTGCAGACGATCATTTTTGTTATTGTAAATCTTATCACATTTGTAATCATACGCGAAAGTTACTAATTATTTAGAATTTTTATCTCACGTGATAGAAATACGTTAGTAAGTTACGCTGTATCAACATCAGAAATTGTGTTAAGATGTACTGTTTGGCTTCATAAAATTTGACTTTTAATTTTAAAATTGAAACATACGCTACAAAGCGGTACTCGTTCCCCACTATAGAGGTGTAGTCTGGTTAATATAATTGCTAATTAACGAACTACACAACAGCTGTAAAGAATTGTAGGCAATTTTTTTTATAAATACATAAATGAGATGTTATTGTGAAAACATATAATCTTTATTGTAAATCTACCTGAATATTAAAACTGTAATATTTTCTTTTTTGCAGACGAATCGCTATTTATGAGCTTTTCAGAGAAAAAAGTAAAGAGACTTTTCATCGATTAATTTTTTGTTTTGCTGTAAAGATAAATCATTGGGGAGCGAAACATAATACGAAAGCGGAAATTCACCTACTATCCTGAAAACGCGGAAGAGATTGCGTACTTACAACTGAAGTTGAATCATTTGTTTATTATATAGGCAAAAAGGGGTTCCGCGGGACTTTTTCTGCCATAAATTAGTTCACAATTGTGAGAAAATTTCAGTCCGTAACTTTTTAGGTAAAAATAACAAACGTAAAATAAGAACTTTGCTTTTTTTTGTTACAAGAGGTGGCAACATTTATTCACTCGGTCCACAATGACACTTACGTAGCTATTTCATAAGTGATTACAAGTATCTATTTTGCATACATAACGTTACTTATTTTGCAGATAGCGTCATTACATATTTTTAAATCCGAAATTTGCATATTTTTTAATTTTTTTTTATTAACCAAGGAAAACCTAATTATTGCAATAGTGAATTAGTAAAATCTGCTGATTCCTAGGGAGAGTTCAATGTGAAAAAAAAAAATGGCTTTACGAATTTGTGTTTTGATTTTATTCTCGTATAGGCCCGCTACCTTAATAATAAATTAAGTGTATACAAGCAAGATCACACAAACTAGACCCTTTATTTTTTCCCCAGTGAAACAGTACGCTATATTTCCTTACGGAATGGCGGGTGTTGTGGAGGAGTTGGTATGAGGAGAAGGGGGTGGTAGAGTGTACTCAAAATAGAAAACAATTTTGAATTGCAGAGGTGACATTTACACCGGCAGATGGAGAACGAGTTATATGGTCCATTCACTGTTACTTCAAACTTTTATGAAGCCCTGTTGAAGTTCTACTTCCAGAATATTCCTCCTCCTCATGCACACAAAGCTTAACCTAGTTTGGAAAATTACACCAAATGGACATGCACGGCCGTCGCGCGCACACATTTTGCATAAGAACTATTTGTTACTATGCATTGCCAACACACCTCTTTTCCCACTGTTTTTATTCATATTAGACTAATCATAAATGAAATATTTTAATTTACAGATAAATTACGAGCAAAATTTCAATACAACCNCGAAATTTCATTACAACCAAAAATAAATTACTTTTATGTTAACGCTAATATACGACGCTTGTGATACATGGCATACTTAAGGAAAAAAAACCAAACACGTCATACATGGGGTGTTTTTTCAAAGGTTTGATGCAAAATATGTGAAGAAACCACGAATATATTATAGGCACACATTTTCTCTCTCCTCTTTGCAACCAACATTATTTTAACTTGAACATGTCACCTTTCATTCCGGCTGAATAATATTTCTTTCAATTGTGCAGTTAAAAAAAGTTGTAAATTGTAAAACCGGGGTTGCGGTGATAAGTGAAAACTGTAGTAGTGGCTGCATTAAGTTTTCCCACCATATCTACAGGATCATACGCTACTTTTATATGACAGATGTGACCAGATGGTTGGACCTTTACTTAAAACGATTGGCTACATATTATTGGTACCTAAAAATTTATTCAATATTTGTTTCAATTTCTGCCCCTAAGAAGGTGGCAAGTTGTCAAATGNCAAAATTTCAATACAACCAAAAATAAGTTACTTTTATTTTAACGCTAATATACGACGCTTGTGATGCATGGCATACTTAGGGGAAAAAAACCAAACACGTCATACATGGGGTGTTTTTTCAAAGGTTTGATGCAAAACATGTGAAGAAACCACGAATAGATTATAGGCACACATTTTCTCTCTCCTCTTTGCAACCAACATTATTTTAACTTGAACATGTCACCTTTCATTCCGGCTGAATAATATTTATTTCAATTGTGCAGTTAAAAAAATGTTGTAAATTGTAAAACCGGGGTTGCGGTGAGAAGTGAAAACTGTAGTAGTGGCTGCATTAAGTTTTCCCACCATATCTACAGGATAATACGCTACTTTTATATGACGATGTGACCAAATGGTTGGACCTTCACTTAAAACGATTGGCTATATATTATTGGTACCTAAAAATTTATTCAATATTTGTTTCAATTTCTGCCCCTAAGAAGGTGGCAAGTTGTCAAATGTATTTTCGAGAATTTGTATGATAACTCTTCTGGCATAACAAGATGGAAAACACAAAATACTATAGATTTAATATGTTGAAAAATAATAGATTTTGACACGAAGAAGATTATTTACATATTTAGATACCTAGGACAGTGGCGAAACTTCTTACCACAATCATTTCCCAATTAAAATTATACATGCTACCCATTTTTTTTAAATTTCAACCCTAGTAAGGTGAAAAAGGTTAGAGAGTGTCTAGAGGGAGGAACACTCCAATAGCTTAGAGGATGATTCAANTACTACCCATTTTTTTAAATGTCAACCCTAGTAAGGTGAAAAAGGTTAGAGAGTGTCTAGAGGGAGGAACACTCCAATAGCTTAGAGGATGCTTCAATACCTCATTAATCCGATAGAAAGTTGTGCTCTTTGATTCCAAAGGTTGGCTGCATAAATAACTAAAAATTATTTCCAGATATTTAAAAACTACAAATTCTAAGAAAGTGAAAAAGTGTTAAATGTGTTTTCCATAATGTTACCTACATTTTATCGTTTCCATGCGTGCAACTTTCAAACCAGCACATTTTATAAAAACAACAGTGCATGAGGAGATGCTGAATAATGTGCAAGGTAATATTCTGTGATGTGTGGCCGCACGACAGTGAATGGACGATGTGCTTTTGAACATCTGACGTGAATCCCGCCCGTCCAACAAACTGTTGTGGACACCTATTTTGGACCTTTAGTTCCGTTCTTATGCCTGTACTGCAGTGTGTTGTGTATAGATGTGTACTATAATTATATGTTGTATCACATGTGAAACTTTACGATGTATGATTTAATGCTTCCTCGCAGTACTACTGTGAATCTAGTGCGATTCCCCACATACAATCATACGCTATATTCATGGTACCAGATGGTTGGCCATAATAACAAATTTCCCCGATATTTTCTTCTCAGTTTTCACGTATTTACGCAACCCCGGTGTTAAAACCCAACGTTTATTTTACATGGTGTGTAAACTATAATGAATTCACAGATANCGCCGTTTATTTTACACGGTGTGTAAACTGTAATGAATTCACAGATATGTTATTTGCAGGTGTGTCATGTGTGTGTATTTACTAGAGGGGTGATCGTGTCTCTTCAAAACAAATGCTGATATTAATACTGAAGAGCTGGTAGCAAATTATAAGATATGCAAGATATGATTCCTTTATCGGTAGGCGAATCGAAACCTATGACAGTATAGATTACCCAAAGGGTTCCGGCTTATAGTTTGCCACGACAGACCAGAGTCAGTTTTGACGGTGGTTTCAAAGTATTCACAATTTTTCTGTGTTGCTCCCCTCCCCCCACCACCCCTTCTGTTTTACAGTGGGCCCAGTAGTGCAATTTTATTGGCACACTCAAAGAAAAAAAAAGTAAATTGTCAGATAGTATTACTCCCTTATGTAAATCTCTGTTTTAATTCACAAAATTTTACTTGTAGTCAGTGGAAAGCAACTTTACTACAGAAGAGAAATGAACGTGCCTTAGCGATCCAGTTTCACAAGTTCACCGATAGTTGTATTAATTTACAGAGCATGATATTGGCCAGAATCACCTGTTACTACTGAATTTCATTGATCCACAAGTTTCAAGATGAAAAGCAACTGTTATTTTATGCCTATGTTTATTTTTAACGCCCGATCTTTATGATGACAAACTATTCGGAAGGTGGGCACACTACCATAAATTCGCATTTAAAAACACGAAATCATATTTTCCTCATCATAAAATCTGATTTTAATTAAGATATGTCTTTGAAAAATAAATTATAATTAGTTATAGATTAAATGTATGGTAACATGATAAATATAATAGTACTTAAAATATATATTTGTGTCCAATGGTAATATATACATAATATTAATTTTTAGCTTTTTTAAAGTACAGAGTTATTATCTCGGATTTATAACTTTTTGTCGATACAAATTACAATTTATATAATTTTTTTATTACTTTTGCATGAGGAGTGAGTAATTTTTATCTCTATGTTGAACCTGTCAGAGACTTTACTATCATAAAACCTGTTGTCTTCGTTATAAAATAATAAACTATTGATTGCCGTTTATTTTAAATTGCAACTGAAAGTTAACCATTACTATTTGTGTCCGGCAAAACACTAAGCCATTTGCTCCTAAAAACAATTCTAAGAACTGAATTTTCATTAATAAATCACAATGAGATACGTAGGTAATGAACGCTCAATTTCTCCCAAGCATCATGCCCAGCAACTAAAAGGTAATCGCTAGAAGCCAAATAGGCATATTTTCTTTTCAGAACTACTGATAGTAGCAGAAAATACTACCGAAAATACAACAAGGTGTGATCTAGCGGTGAAATTTTATTCCAAAGGGTAGAAAAGAAACTAAGATAGTACGACACCCNCCACTGAAAGTTAACCATTACTATTTGTGTCCGGCAAAATACTAAGCCATTTGCTCCTAAAAACAATTCTAAGAACTGAATTTTCATTAATAAATCACAATGAGATACGTAGGTAATGAACGCTAAATTTCTCCCAAGCATCATGCCCAGCAACTAAAAGGTAATCGCTAGAAGCCAAATAGGCAGATTTTCTTTTCAGAACTACTGATAGTAGCAGAAAATACTACCGAAAATACAATAAGGTGTGATCTAGCGGTGAAATTTTATTCCAAAGGGTAGAAAAGAAACTAAGATAGTACGACACCCAACAAGAAATTAAAAAATATAACAGTCACTTGGCCTAAATTTTGCCTGAATGTCAGTTGACCTAAAAGTCCTTTGACCTAAAAGTCCGTTGGCCTAAAAGTCTGTTGGCCTAAAAGTCCGTTGTCCTAAAAGTTCGATGGCCTAAAAGTCAGTTGGCTTAAAAGTCAGTGGGCTTGAAAGTCAGCTGGCATAAATGTCAGTGGGCCTGAAAGTTAGTTGGCCTAAAAATCGCTTGGCCTAAAAGTCACTTGGCCTAAAATGCACTTGGCTTAAAAGTCATTTGTCTTAAAGGTCACTTGACCTAAAAGTCACTTGATCTAAAAGTCACTTGACCTAAAATTCACTTGGTCTAAAAGTCATTTGGTTTGAAATTCACTTGGCATAAAAGTTACTTGGCCTAAAATTCATTTGGCCTAAAAGGCGCTTAGTCTAAAAAATATTTGGCCTAAAATCATTTTAGGCCAAATAGCGTGTACCCATATACAAGTAAACTGTAAAAAAATTATGTAATTTTACACGAAATGTATGTGGCAGCAGTGTCCCCACTAATGTCGGTGTAATTTTACACCTACACGTCAATGATTTTTACACTACATCCAAGTAAAGTTTTCCTACAAATTAATAAAATAACGTGTATCTTGTACAACTCGTTTTACATAGAATGGTGTAAAATTAATGTACCAGAAAACAAACTGCAACATTTCTGTATTTTCTCTCCGCGGCGAGTAAATTTGCACAGTTATATCGCAATTGTAAATTTGCAGAGTTATCGCAATTGTAAATTTCACCACTCTGTGTGTGTATTTTCTCACTTATAAAAAAGTAAAATAGCAGATTCACTGTAATTGTAATTTCACAATTTGTGTAACTTTTTCACTGTTCACTAAGAAATTTTACTGTCTACAAATGTTCATTTACAACTGCTTTATAATTCACATGCTTTGTGTGTTATTTTACTCAACTTTGTATCTTGGTAGTATAACAGAGTTATAAAAAAGTTCTGTCAAAAATGTGGGTAACAATTGACTTCAGTTTTAGAATAGGTAGTTATATAAAAGCCAGCATATTACATCAGCGGGATTTAAGTTTTCGATTTGAACACATCGAAAGGAGTTCGAACTAGTTCGCTCACTACCACTAGATCGCATGCTATTAACAAATACTTATAGTTATATTTGAATTCCTAGGAATATTAGTGTAAAATTACAAATACTGAACTAGTTTTAGCAAATTACACATAAAAATGTAAAATTACCTAAATTTTGTGTATAAATACACGCTCACAGATACTCCAGAATGTAATACAAGTTTACACACACACGTAGCCATTGTAAAATTACACTGACATTGAGTGTACATACAAATACCATTTAACAGTAAAAATACACATGTTAAAATACAGGGAGAGGTTGTATTTTTACAAATATTTCAAAATATGTAAATTAACACCAACATTGTGGTTATTAAGCCATACATTCACGTATTTTCACCAAAGACTTGTATTAAGTAATCTCTGGATTACTAAGAACATCTGTGTTAAATTATATGTATTGTAGTTGTTTTTACAAATTAAACATACAAAATGTAAAATCACCAAAAACTTGTATGTGTTAATTTACACTTAATTTTTACAGTGTAGGTAGAAAGAAAATCGACTTCTACAATTGCGGTTTGTTGCATCCTTTACCGTATGAATTTCCATTGTCGCTGGTTTCGTATATATACACACACACACACTGAAGAGCCAAAAAAAACTGGCATAGGCGTGAGTATGCAAAAAACAGAGGTATGGAACAAATCACAGTAACGCGATTCGGTCGGCAACGCCTATATAAGACAACAAGCGTCTGGCAAAGTTGCTAGATCGGTTACTGCTGCTACAATTGCAGGCTATCAAGATTTAAGTGAGTTTGAACGTGGTGTTATAGTCGGTGCACGAGAGATGGGACACAGCATCTCCGAGGTAGNAGCATCTCCGAGGTAGCGGTACAATTTGGATTTTCGTGTACGACCATTTCACGAGTGTAACGTGGATATCGGGAATCCGGTAAAACATCAGATCTTCGNGGTAAAATTTGGATTTTCGTGTACGACCATTTCACGAGTGTAACGTGGATATCGGGAATCCGGTAAAACATCAGATCTTCGACATCGCTGCGGCCGGAAAAGATATTGACATATTGTACGTACACAATATTTTTTTTTTCTTTCGCGATCCTCGGCAGACCGCTAGATTCCAGTGAAATCAGCTAAAGTCTGGTTATTAGCTTCGCTTGTTTTCCGAGAAACTGTTTGACTCGATACGGAGGTCTCCGTTTTTTCTACACTCTTCGGGAAGATCCCGAGCACGTCTGCGAGTTCCGCAAGTATTATTTATTTTTCTGCCAGCGACTTTTTTTCTCAGAATCAGTCACGTCGATGACTTTGATACAATGTAGAAAAGAGAAGAATTGAAAAGGGACATAATGATGTTACGCTAAAATACGTGTGATGCAAGCGTACTGGGAAGGAAGATGCTAGGAGGGGGAAAACCGCGTGTGAATAATTGTGCACTTCAGAGGTTGGACAACTTCCGTCTTCATTCTCTCGTTCTGACATTCGTGATAACCATCCTGCTGTTCCCTTCTAAAAATAACACTTGCTGTTGTTAAATTTCGACACAGAGCCAGAGTCCTGCGAAATCCCCGTATTCGCTCGGAGACCGGAGAAAAACATCGACCTCCCACACACAGAGCTCGAGAGTTCAGTCTGCAGTGCACTTGTGATCGAAGCGACTATGAGCCTTGTTTAGCTAAGAGATTTGCAATAACCTTAACAACTAGGTCTTTGGTGACCAGCTGGGCGAAGTGAGAAGGCGATGGAGCTGCGAAAGAATGTGAAGGTGTAGAAGATATGAGTATCGCGGGAAAACGAGCCGGTTAGAAGCAATCGATACCATAGGTGAAATCAGTAAATTTTCTTCAACTTCCGAAACAAGAAAATTCATAACTAATTAAAATAGTTATGAATACACATTAACTTAATATAAAACACAATTACTTTGCGACGAATATTAACTTCAAATATAATTTGAAATGAAGTAGATTTAAACGTAACGTTTTTAAGAAAACAGTGCCAGTTGTTTCGTGGACTATTGCAACCACTATGATAGCAGCACCACAAATTGCTTCTCCAACTGCCGGATTTAAATCTAGACGACCATCCACTAACGTACTAGATAGAGATATCCAGCGATATCTGTGATGGATCTTCAATCCCTTCCTCGGCTTGTGCTGTCTCTATCCCTGCTTAATGTTTGCCAGAATAAAGATTCAGATTTTGAATGCCCTGGCCACGCTGAGCTCGGTAATCGTAGATTCTAAGAAGTTTCTGTAAATAAAGTGTATAGGAATTGCATGTGTATATATTTAACATATATATATACATATTTAAAATGCTTCATAATGTATTAATAAAGATATTATATATTAAATTTTAGTCAATCTTATATAACTTGTAATAGGCTATGTATAAATACCAATCAATGTATTTGACATTTATTAAAAATAGTAAAATTCAACTAACTGCGTTTATTTGCTTCATCTGTGTTATTATTTATTTCCCTTGCTGCATAGTTCGTTACAAAGCGTAGAAGTAAATAGAAGTAGTTGGATCCTATTATAAAAAGTCTGAACTTCTGTCGTGCAACTTCTTGCTGAAAGAGGTTGTGTTCAGTTTTGTGCAGATCCAGCAGACTAGTTGTTCAGGGTACGCGAGTTGTAGAAGAAGTTAGTATTCAATTAAAGTGACCTGAATTGAAATCTTCTTTCTGAACTTGGTATATTATTTTCTAACCTAACTTAACGAATCCTGCCGGGAATCGAACCCGGACTGCCTTGGTTGGGTGGGAGTACAGTGGACTTGCCATTCGACCACTGCGGTCCCTTCGGATTGTCGATGATTGGCGGGATTGATGATAAGTGGGCGGAGCCACGCTAGCACACACGCCTTGCCGTAATTTCATCCAGTAATCCTTCATTTGTGCTTAACCACTGTGATCTGCACAAAAAATACTGGGTTTGGTTTTATTTTGGTATACTTGGTCTACCTACGCTGTATATTAGAGAACAAGACTCTTCTCACCCAGTATGCTGTTAGGAGAACTCCCGATTCGAGTCAGTTTGGCTAGTCNGTATATTAGAGAACAAGACTCTTCTCACCCAGTATGCTGTTAGGAGAACTCCCGATTCGAGTCAGTTTGGCTAGTCTCCTTCATGCTGCCAACAAGTAGACAGGAGATTAAATATAATGTGTCCAGAAACAGCTGCGTCCATCAGGAGTTTTGTTCCCTGCAACAAAATTAATCTAATTGTGGAAATCTTGAAGCAGGCGGCTTTACAACCTGAAAACAAATATATATTTTATCGACTTTGCTAATGACTTGAAAGCTTTCAGATTGGAGACGATTTTTACACGAAAACATTGGCGTGTTTGTTATGCTCTAACATATCGTGCACTCAATTTTGCAACTTTATCTGTCGTTTAAGGCTACCGTTTTTGTAAACGCCCCCTGCAAAATTGTGGATACTTTGGTACTGCCGAACCGTAATTCAGTACAAACAGCTACTCGAAAATGCATTGTCGACCCACAAATCTGCAAAGAAACTACAGCGTTTTTTACATCTTGACACGAAGTATTTTTCCGAAAAAACAGCCATTTCCACATGTGACGTAGTGATTATCCCTTGCTTTCGCTTTTTAATCCTGTTCTGCACTCAGACCATGTCCGTTTTGGACAGCTTAAGGTTAACTATCGGCCAGCAAGCTGGCGACCACCTTCTCGTTTGTATTAACTGAAGAACGTAAAATTCAAATTTCCCTCTGCTCTGTCAAATAATATTTTCTGAAGGTATAATATAACGCTGATTCCCGTAAATGAATTATTCATAAATAAAGTTTTAACAATAGATATATGTATATTTAATTTAATCACGTGCAAAAATGCACAAATATTGTGCCGTTGGAGAATTTCCTAAAATTTAGCTGTAAAATATTTTTTTCAGATTTTACCTAATTTCATATATTTTCATATTTTTGTCTAAGTAATTGTGTCAGTATTTTGGGAAAGTTTAGGCCAATGGTGATTTATTCAAAATGTAGGGCAGTTGTGTTATTTCAGAAATTTTAATTTCATTCATGTATTCATGTACTTGGAGTTCGTATAGAGTTAACTTCGGCGCCAATCCTGGCAGGAAGTTGGTTGCTTGCTGTAGACTGCTCAGCTTGCAACAAGATGTTAGCTGCTACGCTCGCATTCCTGGTGGCGTGGGGTGCCTTTCACTGTACCTTGTCCGCGCTACTTGCCACAGGTGCAGCACACATAATTCTTGCTGTAGAACAGTTGTGTATAGTTGTGGACCGTTCGCGGTATCCACCCTCCCCCCTTCTCTACCGTGCTCTCTAGGAATGGCTTCTGAGCAAAATTTTGTCACGTTTGTGCCCACAAGTAACGCGCAATTTTGTAATCCTTCCGCCGGCGCCAACCGTTTTTTTGCCTGACTCTCTGCACAGACGCGGTCGCGACATGACGTGTTCGCCGTATACTCCCATGTTCGGGGAGATTGCTGCAGGCAGATGATTCCCCTGCAGCCATTTATTTAGTTTGAGAAGCATCGCGTAGAAAAGTGCAGTTAGTAGTAATATTGTAGGATATTTTTTTTTTTTAATTTATCTTCAATCATCCTATGCAGTTTTATCTCTTCCCTCCGAGATGGGTGAGTACAGCATCAGTCTTTCTCCGGTAGTGCGTGCCATGTTTTATTGACTCTGGAACAAGTCATTAATTTTCGCGATTATTTTTATTTGTGTGTTTCAGAAGGACGAATTATTATACGAAGCTTTGAACGAACGTTCACACGATCTTTTATATCTTATTTTGAACAAAGTTTTATTCCAAGTTTCACTCGAAGTATTATTTCAACTTTTCATCTCCTCAACATTCCGGTACTACTTTCGTACCAGTCCGCCGAATTCGGACTATTCTCCAGCTTCTTGTGTTCACATGGACAATTATCAGCTAAACGCTAGCTTCATGGAAAATTTTTTGTTAATCTTGTTTTTATCTGGACCACGTTATCACGTCACTATGTAACTACGTCATAATTGCTTGAACTCATTTCTTATAACTAGAGACACCCGATTTTCACGAAAATATTTCACGACCAGTTGTATTTCACAACACTTAGCTGAGATCCACTTTCGTGATTGAATTATTCTCGTGTTACTCGTCTTTGGTGTCTTCCCGCGAATCACAGACGTAAAGTATTGAGGTTACCTAATTCTGATTGGCCAGTAGAGAAGGTAAATGTCTTCGCACAAAGACATGCCGCCAATAAGGAATAGAAAACTGCTAAAACGCCCGTAGGGCATTGAAATTTAGAGTGTGTGGAAATCTTTTCGCATATAATGTTTGTGGCGTAAAATATGAATGAAATACTTCTCATGCATAAATTTAAAAAAGTGAGTTATTTTCCAATTAAATAAAATCTGTATTGATCATTAAAGATTGGTAGTTTGTACGAGGTGCTCTTTAGAGTTTTCAAGGCTTCCAGGGCATAAGCTTTTCACGAGTAAATTTCTGCTTATCTGCAATTATTCATTGAATATTTCATCAGTGAGTCTATTTTTTTTGTCTACACATTCAATTGGTTTAATTGAAATATTGATTTCGAAACTGCAATATTATACTCTTTTCATTTATTATATTTAGGTCAACCTCTTAACAGTTAATAACAAATTGAAAATATAATTAGTAAAATGTCATTAGAATCAGTTTCTAGGTCAAATGTACGTGGTGTCGCATTTGCCTTGTCAAGCTTTCAAACAATTAATCAATTATTTATTACACCATAGTCGTTTAATAGTGTCTGAAATTATGGTATCAGAATAAAATTATAATTTTTACGTTTCCACAGCATTATATTTTGTTGCTCCAGTAATTATTGATTTTATAATATTTTTAATTAACCTTTTATTTGTTTGTTTTATGTACCAGACACGTGAGTAATTTTTGCCACATTAAGCATGGTTGATTAATGCGATTTAAAATGAAAATTATATGCTGAACATTTGCAAGCTTTAAGTATATTGTATATTTCTGAAAGCAAACATATAATTAACAACCATGCCACACACCACAATATCTAGGTGAAAAATATTTCCAATCTGAGAAAAGTATATTTCCTTATGTTTTTGTAACGGTTAGTAATTAGTAAAAACACTCACCGTAAAAGTTTCTAAGATATATATTATATTTTATATTTTTTCGTTTTTTTTTTTGTATTTGTGTGTATTGCGTGAACAGAAGGAGTAGAGATTTAATTGTGAATGTCTAAGGGGCTTAGTATTCAGTGATGTCCTGTCTGTATTTCTCAACGGCTGTTTTAATTTTAATTATTCATATGGACCTAAAGGATTACTGTGCACGGCGCGTTAGATTTTTAACTGTTGTGTTAGTAATACGGGAAACAGGAGGCAACGTACAAATACAACTTAGATTTACACCTTGATCGGCATGCTGTGCCCGGGACTTGAACACAATATATTTCACGCGCATTTATTCTGCAAGAATTTTTAATTATACAACACTCGGATAGAGGGGGGGGGACTTTTAGCAATTGCCTTTAAAACGTGAGAGGGGTCAACAAATTTATGAGTAACAACTGGCGGTTTGGCACTGAAACTGTAACTTCAGTACTTCAGAAATAAAGAAGCTGTGTCACTATAATGTGGCATATCAAATGCAGAACTGTTCGTCATAATGACCACTTAAAACTCATACGAAGGAACGAATTTTCTTATGACAATATTATTAAAACGAAGATCACAATTTTTCCCAGAAATGTTTACATCCATTACTTGGTTTTTCGAATTAATTTCTGTTTATGGTGACACTGTCTCATGCCCATTCAGTGAGATAAAATTGATGTATCAGCCCAAGAGTAAATAATGTAATACCATAATCATTCATAATGTGGCGGATTAAGATTTTCAGAAAAAAAATTATGTACTATTTTAGGCGTCTGACAAAAAAAAGGTGATATATCAAACAGCCATAAGTAGTTTTCAAGATGCAATTACTATGTTCGTGCACCTCGTCACCGGTTGAAAGTTATTTCATAAAATGTAGCTATGTGGAGTCCTGACAATACAAATTTTCACATTTCTATGGAATTCGTTTTATTTTGTGAGGCACTTTATTTACGAATGTTTTATTCGTAAGCACTACAAATTTAAATTATTTGGCACCAGAAATAACTGCACAACGATTTTAAATATACAATTAAGTTTTATAAAGACCATGAAATATCTTTCGTGAGATTGCATATTCTTGGATAACCACAAAAGCTGTTGAAATAACGTGCCTTCACTTATTTTAAAGGTAAGTTAAGCACTTTCGTAAGACTTGTGTAATTCCTCCGTTTTCCCCTTTGGAGTATCCTTCCCCGTTATGTATGACTTACACTGTCGTATGCCTTATGACTATTTCCATGCATCGGTCATCTGACACTGTGAACTTTTTATAAACGTAAATTTGTTAATGTTAGAGCAATTCTTATTCTAGTATGTATAAAAGAAGGAGAAACCGGCATCAGTTTCATTGGTCGCCAGGCCATCAATACACTTTTAAATGAGACGCTGAGTAACAGAACTTCTTGTAATTTTCAGTGCAGTATCACTGTAAAAAGATTTTCTAGTAAATTCCCTGAACTGTAATGGAAGATTTAACTTGTGCGTAGTACGAGAATAATATCACACATCAGCTGCGAATAGAGGAATGTTCAGCGTCGCTATTATACTAAGTAGGGGATTTCCGTACTCATCTGACGCTTTCCTGACCAAATGTCGGATAGCTGCTGTGGGTGTATGTGGCGAAATCCTTACCTTCTTCGCTTTGTCACCATATAGTCTATTCGCGGTATCTGTACACTTTTTGAATCAAACCTGAAAAATCACGCCATGTAAAGTGTGTTTGGTAGTTTCTTAAATATGGTATGTATCACAAGCGTTTTATACTTCTTTTGACATAAAAGTACCTTATTTTTTGTTTCATTGAATCTAATTAAGTTATATTTTTACATATAAATTATAAAATTTAATTTATAATTAACATGAATATAAACAAAGGTAAGTGGTAATGACTAGTAATAACGCAAAATATTAATATAATGAGTGCGCATTAATGCGGTGCGGTGTCCCGTTGGTATAATTTTCTAGACGCGGTAAAGTTTAGCTTGCATGAGGCGGAGGAATATCCTGGAAGTAGAAATTCAGAAATTTGGCAGTAACCGTCAAAGGACTATAAGTTTACAACGATGTGGCGAATTATTTAATTATTACTTACCGCTCGCTATTTAGACAAGTCAATGCGTGCGTTAAAATTTATACATCAGCAGACGGTAGAGAAGTTTTTCTAAATGTATACTTCAGAAATGGCCAGTCATTTAGCGAAACAACTACAGCGCGCGTTTATTTGTCGTACAGATGTTAAATGCGGCACATTTCACGCTACCCCCTCCACCACCAGGGTGGGATCGAACTCGTGGACTCCAGGATGCAAGCTACGCGCGCTAACCGCAGGGGGGGGGCGAAGCACGTGTTTTCCCCGTAGGGCGGGCGTGGCCGGGACGTGACGCAAGGGTGCGGGATGTGACTGGGGAGTGATTCCCACCCTCTCCCCTGAAGCTTAAGAATAGGGGATGATCCGGATGGCAGACGCCTTGCGAAGGGCGTCGAATATCTGGATTACAGGCCTGCCGGTCACCGCGGCGATCGACAGAAAAGAAACAAAGCACAACCGCGAGCAGACGTCGGTGGGTCGGTGGCGACGAGACCAGAAAATAAAAATAACATTCCCCTTCGCCCCGTGGAGGGTATTAACTGTGCGGTAGCACGTGCGCGGGGGGAGGGGGGCATNCCAACAAGATGTTAGCTGCTACGCTCGCATTCCTGAAGGCGTGGGGTGCCTTTCACTGTACCTTGTCCGCGCTACTTGCCCCAGGTGCAGCACACATAATTCTTGCTGTAGAACAGTTGTGTATAGTTGTGGACCGTTCGCGGTATCCACCCTCCCNGCACACATAATTCTTGCTGTAGAACAGTTGTGTATAGTTGTGGACCGTTCGCGGTATCCACCCTCCCCCCTTCTCTGCCGTGCTCTCTAGGAATGGCTTCTGAGCAAAATTTTGTCACGTTTGTGCCCACACGCAACGCGCAATTTGGTAATCCTTCCGCCGCCGCCAACCGTTTTTTTTTTGCCTGACTCTCTGCACAGACGCGGTCGCGACATGACGTGTTCGCCGTATACTCCCATGTTCGGGGAGATTGCTGCAGGCAGATGATTCCCCTGCAGCCATGTATTTAGTTTGAGAAGCATCGTGTAGAAAAGTGCAGTTAGTAGTAATATTGTAGGATATTTTTTTTTTTAATTTATCTTCAATCATCCTATGCAGTTTTATCTCTTCCCTCCGAGATGGGTGAGTACAGCATCAGTCTTTCTCCGGTAGTGCGTGCCATGTTTTATTGACTCTGGAACAAGTCATTAATTTTCGCGATTATTTTTATTTGTGTGTTTCAGAAGGACGAATTATTATACGAAGCTTTGAACGAACGTTCACACGATCTTTTATATCTTATTTTGAACAAAGTTTTATTCCAAGTTTCACTCGAAGTATTATTTCAACTTTTCATCTCCTCAACATTCCGGTACTACTTTCGTACCAGTCCGCCGAATTCGGACTATTCTCCAGCTTCTTGTGTTCACATGGACAATTATCAGCTAAACGCTAGCTTCACGGAAAATGTTTTGTTAATCTTGTTTTTATCTGGACCACGTTACCACGTCACTATGTAACTACGTCATAATTGCTTGAACTCATTTATTATGACTAGAGACACCCGATTTTCACGAAAATATTTCACGACCAGTTGTATTTCACAACACTTAGCTGAGATCCACTTTCGTGATTGAATTATTCTCGTGTTACGCGTCTTTGGTGTCTTCCCGCGAATCACAGACGTAAAGTATTGAGGTTACCTAATTCTGATTGGCCAGTAGAGAAGGTAAATGTCTTCGCACAAAGACATGCCGCCAATAAGGAATAGAAAACTTCTGGAACACCCGTAGGTCATTGAAATCTAGAGTGTGCGGAAATATTTTCGCGACATTCGGGTGTCCCTACATATAACGTTTGTGGCGTAAAATACGAATGAAATACTTCTCATGTATAAATTTTAAAAAGTGAATTATTTTCCAATTAAATAAAATCTGTATTGATCATTAAAGATTGGTAGTTTGTACGAGGTGTTCTTCAGAGTTTTCAAGGTTTCCAGGACATAAGCTTTTCACCAGTAAATTTCTGCTTATCTGCAATTATTCATTGAATATTTCATCAGTGAATCTATTTTTTTTTGTCTACACATTCAATTGGTTTAATTGAAATATTGATTTCGAAACTGCAATATTATACTCTTTTCAATTATTATATTTAGGTCAACCTCTTTACAGTTAATAAAAAATTGAAAATATAATTAGTAAAATGTTATTAGAATTAGTTTCTAGGTCAAATGTACGTAGTGTCGCATTTGCCTTGTCAAGCTTTCAAACAATTAATCAATTATTTATTACACCATAGTGGTTTAATAGTTTTATAAAGACCATGAAATATCTTTTGTGAGATTGCATATTCTTGGATAACCACAAGGGCTGTTGAAATAACGCGCCTTCACTAATTTTAAAGGTAAATTAAGCACTTTCGTAAGACTTGTGTAATTCCCCCGTTTTACCCGTTGCGTATCCTTCCCCGTTATGTATGACTTAACACTGTCGTATGCCCGATGACTATTTCCATGCATCGGTCATCTGACACTGTGAACTTTTTATAAACGTAAATTTGTTACTGTTAGAGCAATTCTTATTCTAGTATGTATAAAAGAAGGAGAAACCGGCATCAGTTTCATTGGTCGCCAGGCCATCAATACACTTTTTAATGAGACGCTGAGTAACAGAACTTCTTGTAATTTTCAGTGCAGTATCACTGTAAAAAGATGTTCTAGTAAATTCCCTGAACTGTAATGGAAGATTTAACTTGTGCGTAGTACGAGAAGAATATTACACATCAGCTGTGAATAGAGGAATGTTCAGCGTCGCTATTATACTAAGTAGGGGATTTCCGTACTCATCTGACGCTTTCCTGACCAAATGTCGGATAGCTGCTGTGGGTGTATGTGGCGAAAACCTTACCGTCTTCGCTTTGTCACCATATAGTCTATTCGCGGTATCTGTACACTTTTTGAATCAAACCTGAAAAATCACGCCATGTAAAGAGTGTTTGGTAGTTTCTTAAATATGGTATGTATCACAAGCGTTTTATACTTCTTTTGACATAAAAGTACCTTATTTTTTGTTTCATTGAATCTAATTAAGTTATATTTTTACATATAAATTATAAAATTTAATTTATAATTAACATGAATAAAAACAAAGGTAAGTGGTAATGACTAGTAATATTGCAAAATATTAATATAATGAGTGCGCATTAATGCGGTGCGGTGTCCCGTTGGTATAATTTTCTAGACACGGTAAAGTTTAGCTTGCATGAGGCGGAAGAATATCCTGGAAGTAGAAATTCAGAAATTTGGCAGTAACCGTCAAAGGACTATACGTTTACAATGATGTGGCGAATTATTTAATTATTACTTACCGCTCGCTATTTAGACAAGTCAATGCGTGCGTTAAAATTTATACATCAGCAGACGGTAGAGAAGTTTTTCTAAATGTATACTTCAGAAATGGCCAGTCATT
>NQII01003233.1:363405-380309 GCA_002778355.1 Clitarchus hookeri | reverse complement strand
TGGCGGGAAGTTGCCTTTTTTTTCTCCGCCCACTCTTCGCCGTCGTACTCCCTGGCGGAGGAAATGCAAGCCGCGAGCTGCAGCAGTCGGAAATCAAGTCTATGGTCAATTCGCGGTTACTTCCAACTTTTCTGAATCCCTGCTGAAGTTCTACTTCCCGGACATCCCTCCGCCTCATCTAATCAAAGCTTTACTAAGCCTAGAAAATTACACCAAACAGACAACGTACCACACTCGTGCGCAGTCTCTTTAACAACGTTCTGCACGAGAACTATTTCTTACTAGCCATTGCCAAGTCACCTATTTCCTCTCTGTTTTTATTCATATTAATTACAAACAAAATAATATCATTTATAGATAAAATATAAGCATAACTGCAGTTTAACAAAATAAAGGTACTTTTATGTTAACAGAAGCATACAACCACTGTGATACATTACGTATATAGGAAACATCCCCAAACGACATAAATGGGGTGTTTTATAAAAAGTTTGGTCCAGAAAGTGTGAAGAAACCGTGAATAGACTATACGTGCTAAGGCGGACCACTTTTGCCAGTCTGGTCTGTTTTTCAAAACCTTTCTTATCAGGGGCACAAGAACAGGGGATATACAGGGGTTCTTTGTACCACATATTTTTATTTTGTGGATGAGGTTACAATATATAACACCCCCTTAATTATAATATTGTCGCGCCATTTCAGTACCTTAATGAAGTATGCAGGCACAGAAATATTAATTACAGAAAAATTTCACAACGTTTTGAAGCAGAAAATATTTTTTCCGTGTTAACAGATGAATGAAGAGGGAAAATGCCCAGATAACGAAATTAAGATCTTAACAATTAAAATAATTTTACAGAAGACAAATCTTCCGAATGCTCTTTTACTTTCCCCACAACTTCCCAGCAGTCTCGTGAAAAAGTGGTTCGCAGTTTCTGACACGGAATTCAATCACTTCCTTCTTAGCCCATTCCGACCCAGTGTTCACGATTTTGTACATTACGCACGTGTAGGTTATTTTCGGTCTGTACTGGCACACTGCGAAGCTCAGACACCAATGATCTTACCGGTGGGTAAATAACTCGTACGCCTTCTTAGAGGTCTAGGTCATAATTGGTTCATACTACTGTAGCCGAACGTATAGCCTACATCTCATTGGCTTTGACAACGTACCAAGTTTTATGTCGACTTAAGTACATCACGTATGATATTTTTTTTGTTTGCAACACTTTAAACACTAAATCAAAGTGGGTATTAAAGGGTTAAATTAAAAATGTTCCAGAACAACTGTAGTTCCGTTTATATGAAAATCCACCCTCCGCGGAAGTCTCAAATACTTTCAAACAATGTTTGTTTCCCTTGGTATTTTAGAGCACACTGACAGTCCTTCACTTCACGTGTAGATAGAACAAATTAACTGTGTAGTAAAAGTGGTGCGCATTAGGGAGAGGGCATCACACATAATAGTGACGTCACTCTATATTTGAGAGGACCGTTGTATTTGAAAGCTGGTCATTTTGGAGACACAGTAAATCATATAATTTTTTTACGGCAAAACATTTCCAGTTGCACATATTTTGCATAGTTAGAAGCCAGCGGCACATTTATAATGTTTTATACTGTAGGAGTAAGAAAATCTAAACGGCTTAACGGAATTTAATGTGGTGGGTATGTTAAAATTCTATGACATCCGCTACTGCGAAACGTCTATACAATCTCTTTACGGACGATTATTTTAACTTTGCGTGCTTGTGGTTATTTACGCGAATTTGAACCGTATTTACGTATAAAAATTTGTTTAACATTTTTATGTTTTCAAGAGTATAAAGGTTTTTATGGGATATATACATATATTGTTTAAGAGGGCTGATTCAGAAGTTATGGCAACTATTGTTTGTCTCGCGAAAATGACACAACACAGGAAATGGACTATGAACTGNAACAGAGGAAATGGACTATGTACTGTTGAAAGTTTACGACATGTACGTTTTAAAGGGATATGTATACAGGAATGTCCGGCAAGGAACAAAGATAAACATGGCTGCTTGAAATCATCATTTAATTGATATATTCTCGTACAAACTGTATACACTCACGTGAATGGGTACGTATCGTACGTGTACGAGCTGTTTAACATCCTTCAAAGTAGTCTCCGGGGTTGTCCACGGTTCGTTGCCAGCGATAAGGCAGGCGTCGTCACAGCATTTCGAAGAGAGGTGGTGCACATTATCGGATCTAATGCAACCGATGGTATTTCCCATATATATATATAACTATCCAAAACAGTTTTCACCCCTATTGTTTAAGTTTAGAGAGAGTTTTTATCTTTCCTATGAAGATGAGCATTAAAATTGTGACACTGGCATAAATTACGCGAAAACCAAGCAACCAATAAAAGTTTTACTCCG
Source organism: Clitarchus hookeri (assembly GCA_002778355.1). Lineage (NCBI taxonomy): Eukaryota > Metazoa > Arthropoda > Insecta > Phasmatodea > Phasmatidae > Clitarchus > Clitarchus hookeri. Next base: position 377,901 of record NQII01003233.1, on the reverse strand, counting down.
TAAAAATGNCAGGAAATGGACTATGAACTGTTGAAAGTTTACGACATGTACGTTTTAAAGGGATATGTATACAGGAATGTCCGGCAAGGAACAAAGATAAACATGACTGCTTGAAATCATAATTTAATTGACATATTCTCGTACAAACTGTATACACTCACGTGGATGGGTACGTATCGTACGTGTACGAGCTGTTTAACATCCTTAAAAGTAGTCTCCGAGGTTATCCACGGTTCGTTGCCAGCGATAAGGCAGGCGTCGTCACAGCATTTCGAAGAGAGGTGGTGCACATTATCGGATCTAATGCAACCGATGGTATTTCCCATATATATATAACTATCCAAAACAGTTTTCACCCCTATTGTTTAAGTTTAGAGAGAGTTTTTATCTTTCCTATGAAGATGAGCATTAAAATTGTGACACTGGCATAAATTACGCGAAAACCAAGCAACCAATAAAAGTTTTACTCCGTAAAAATTACGTGACTTACGTGACTTCGTGTGTGACGAAATGTGTAAGTATTTCGCAAAAAAATTAAATGATGGACTTAAATGTGCGACGGAATTCATTGGCAAAAAAAAACGGGAGTGCCCAGAGACACCACGCAAGCCATCGGCAGCGTTCGTCGTGTTTCCAACTTGCGAAAATACGGAATCGGGGTCAGCCGGGGATCGAGCCGTGAGGGTTGCACATCCAGAAACTTAGAGCAGTATGCATAGCTGATTTGTATTCGAGACTAANTTCGTCGTGTTTCCAACTTGCGAAAATACGGAATCGGGGTCAGCCGGGGATCGAGCCGTGAGGGTTGCACATCCAGAGACTTAGAGCAGTATGCATAGCTGATTTGTATTCGAGACTATGTAAGGCTGTAACCTAAAATACTACCCTTTTAAACAACATTGATTGTAGAGCTGAAAATAGAACACGGTAGAAGTAGACTTTCCAATGGATCACTGCACCCAAACGTACAATAACCAGAACTCATTGCAAAGTAGCGCTCACACACACACTACACACCATGTCAGAAAAATATGGTAAATATTGCCTATGGAAGAATAATGCATATACATTTTAAAACCATAAAATATTTTTCTAAAATTTAACTATACATTTTTTAAAATGTATTTATAAAAGTATATTTTTATTAAAAATGAAAGTTTATTAATATTTTTAATGCATCTATAAGCAAATTTTGCAGAAGAAACTTCGTCAAGTATGGTAACTACAATAATTATTATCGTTGAAAGTAATAAGATATTGGCATTAATGTTTAAAAACATATGTATTTTAAATAACTGATTTTATTTATGTTTATTTCAATTATAAGTGACTTTTACGGATAAAGTAGATTGCATGAAATCAATTATTTAAAATATCTCGAAACAGTATTACTAATTTGTTTTACATACAACTAGATCAAATTGTATGATGGGCGTGCTAGATTTAAGTANTGAAAGTAATAAGATATTGGCATTAATGTTTAAAAACATATGTATTTTAAATAACTGATTTTATTTATGTTTATTTCGATTATAAGTGACTTTTACGGATAAAAAAATTGCATAAAATCAATTATTTAAAATATCTCGAAACAGTATTACTAATTTGTTTTACATACAACTAGATCAAATTGTATGATGGGCGTGCTAGATTTAAGTATTTTTTTTTGTAAATTTAGTTTTCTGAGATATCTAGAATGGACATCTCGTTAGATTTTATTAAAATTATGTTTTTAATGACTTATTTTTTGTTTTATCATTTAAATAAGTATATTGTAGCAAAATGTTTTAATGTGTTACGAAATATATGCATTCTTCTTTCATATGGAACATAAAGTGTACTTTTCTGACAATTTTGATAGTTTTGGTAGTGACTGTAATACTTTTTAATGAGCTCTGTGTGTACTGTACATTCAGGTACAGTCATCCACTGAAAGGAACTCCACTTCTACCTTAAATGTTCTGCTTTCACCATATGTAAAAACATTGCCACTTTGTTCATGCGTTGGTCAAGTAAAACAATGACATTATTAGAGAAGTAAATAGTTTACGTGTTTGTTATTTCATACATTTATATGTACTAAAAAATTCTAAAACAAAANCATTATTAGAGAAGTAAATAGTTTACGTGTTTGTTATTTCATACATTTATATGTACTAAAAAATTCTAAAACAAAAGAATTATTTTTAATATTCACAAATTGTTATGAAGTGATCAGGCTTTAGCTGAACGGCCTGCCTGGTCAAACCTTCAACCATTGAACCAGGGCACGAGCGTGACTGCAATAACATCTCGCGAAAGAAAGTTTCAGAAACCCCCTCCACCAGCCAGTAAATTGGACCGAAAATATTAAACAACACGCCCGATAAAGCCCAACCTAACACTGGGAACGGCGTCTTTTGTCGTCGAGGCAGCGGGCCAAGAAGAGGTGGAGATGGGTGTGTCCGGCCGTCATTAAACGCCTGCTAGAATCAACCCCTGGCACGTTTTCCACTCCAGTAGACATGGCCTATTGGCCATACATTCATATCATAAAAAGAGTATTAAAAGTTATTATTCGATTGGGATGGGAATCACGCTCCACCTTACTACATTCATGTGGGCATGCTAATATGTGGGTGTGTATGTGTGTGTGTTTGTGTGCAATTTCAACCTGTAGTGAAAGAGTGGTGGAGGCTTTTACTACCAGTAGTTCGTCGCGGCAGGCGAGAGAGTACAGAATCATGGCCATAAAATAGTGTTTGGGCAATCAGTGCAGCAAGAGCTGGCGAATATTTAGTGAAATAATTTTAGTGTGGAATGGTATTCGATACGCTTGTAGGTTTTCTCTTGTTATTTACATGGACGTGGACGGACTTCTGTCTTCTGCTCATGTCCCAACACTGATTCACTCATTGCCAACATAATAGTCAAAATCATGTGGTCAACAGTGATGAACGTGTTTTTTACGTTTGGGTTTTAAACAGTCTCAAATTTATGTATGCATTAAATATTTTGACAAACTTGAACTAATCTGATTGCATTAAAACTAGACCAGAGGTAGAGTAAAAAAAATGTTTCAAGGTCTTACTTAGATAAAATGTTTCTCTAGCCTCGAATGCTATCCGCATTTGTTTTGATAGTGCTGTCGGCAAAAAAAAAAACCAGCCCAGTGTCGGGAGAAGGAGAGTGACTTATACGCAGCTGAAATAAGGACTCTACTCCATATTNGTGGTAGAGTAAAAAAAATGTTTCAAGGTCTTACTTAGATAAAATGTTTCTCTAGCCTCGAATGCTATCCGCATTTGTTTTGATAGTGCTGTCGGCAAAAAAAAAACCAGCCCAGTGTCGGGAGAAGGAGAGTGACTTATACGCAGCTGAAATAAGGACTCTACTCCATATTTCCTCTACGGTTATTTGTTGTTGTGGCCATGTGTAGCCGGCTGGCTGTTCAGCCGGTCTACTTGTGATTGGCACGCGCATACAACTGCGTGCGGGGAAAGAAGTCACCCAAAAAATTAATGCTAAATAGGTTGTAAAGTTGTCACCAGATTTGTTTTACGAAAAGGCTCTGACTGTGAATATGGCGTATTTTACTACGAGGTGGTGTATCGGATTCTCATTCGGTAGGTAGTGAGTTATAACCCGGCCGACTCTGCTGAGAGTGGTTTTACCCTTCCAGGCAAACGCTGGCGAAGTTACTCCATATGAACTTTGACAATTCCTTCTCCTTTCATTTAATATCTTCATTATCTTTTGTCCTCAAGGGAGGGGCGTGGAAATCACTGCGTTTTCACCAGTTTTTCGTGCCCCTAAAATGTATTCACCATTCATTTTTTAATTTATTTGTTGACAAGGTACAGTGTATCATTTAGATGATTGGATAATTGTCATATTGGTGGAATAACTTTATTTGTTAACCATGTGAAATAAAGGGGGATTAATTATTGATTACCATCAGAGAATGACCGGGTGATAGCATTACCTGGAGTGAAACGATAATCGTATCTAAAATATATTAAAATATTGTTCTTTGTCCTAACGATGTCGCAGTTTTCAAAAATTAATCTCAAACTTAAGTAACTTAAAGGCAAAAATATATGAATCCAAAATGACCTCCATATCTCCCCATTAGGTACACATGGTCATGGGAACTATGTTATGGGCGTTAAAGGAAGAGAACCAAGGAAGTAATATGGGCGACAATGGCACGCACGCATAGCGCCTCATCGCTTCTGCGCACAAGGCATGCAGTATATCCGTCGGTGCGATGTACTACGCAAATTATATTCGTACGAGTAGGACTTCAATACACGCGAACGAAGCACACAGATTAAACTACGTCCGTAAGGTTGTAACTTTCGCTTTCAAATTAAGGAAACTGCGCAGGCAAGCTATAAAAATGCGTTTTTTTTTACCATGTTCACAAATTTTTTTTAACATACTGCATATGAAAAATAAAATTAAAATTACCCAGACTTAGATAAATGATTTAAATTTTCTGGTAAAAAGTCGTATTTTTTCTTGCGATTTATTTACTGAGGTACAAGTAACCGCCGGGACACAACTAGCCACAACAACTCCCATCGCTAGACACGTTTCCATTTCACGTTATAAAAGGGCAGAAACTAGATTCGACAGTTCTCTACATACCCAAGCAAAGGCTATTTGTTCAGTGGCTGACGTCACAGATTTTCTGTAGATTGTACAACTTGTGTAACGGATCAATCTCCTGTGCCTGAGCTATTGGGTATTACAGGAGTGTTTTCTAAAGCAACAACTGTGTGCACAGCGCCCAGAACAAGTACTATATTTCAGATCAACGACAATGCCACATCAGACATAGAATTTTTTGCCACTCCAGGTGTTATGTTATCATGCTGTGCACACCGTCCAGTCCCATATTGTCTGCACCGGACAAGAATGATCAGAACCACAGTGCTTTAATTGGCTGCAGCTGAATGCAATCCAATAGAAAGAGATTACGCTCCTTCCAATCGCGGTGGGTGGGCGTGGTTACCACCTCACTTGTTAAAAGCATCGTACAGAGTTGAATCTGCACGCGCCACCTTGATAGGGCCGAGGCCTATCCAACCTCTACGAACGCGCTTCATAAACAAGTCCTCTTACTAGGTGGAAAATACCAACGACCCTTCGTTAACAGGCATAAACCCTTCGAAACTACTACCCGAGGCCGACGACACGCCGCTTTCCAAAGGCAGCTAATGCCGACATCACAGCACACTGCTTCCTTCTACACGAGCAGCCCTCCAGGCAAAAACCCACCTCCAAGCCTCCTCCCAGCAGGAGGTTCAACCAATGCCACCCAGAGTCCGATCCACGATCAGCACGGCCAATGGACGGGGCTTCTCGCTAATCTCCTGGGTTCCCACGACTATACCGTGCACACTGAGTTTTCATTCAGGAGAAGCCCAACTCCTCCAGGACGCCAGGGAGTCCCTTCTGCGGAGCTCCGCCACCCCGAGATCTACACAAGGGCCTCAGTTGGGGTTGTGCACTCGGCTCGCGGGTCATCACCGCAGGCGAGGAACATATAGAGCCTCTGGAAACTGGAAATCCGCGCATGGCCTCCCCGTGGCTGATCGCCAGTGCATTGGCAGGGCCGCCACTAGCCCATTATCGTCCTCATTCCGTCAGCCACGGCGTGGCCACCATGTTTCCAGCCCTGGACTTTCGAGGAGGTGGAGATGGACTTGAGCAGCGCTAGGCTATATATTCGCATCGCTGCCCCATTTCAGGGACCGAGTCTCGGCCCACGCAGCGGAAGGGGCAATCCTAATAAGCAATGAGATGACCCCACCGGAGCTCGTCAGCCGGGATGTAGAAAACTCCACCGATACCATCGGGGCTCCAATCCGTGGGCTAGCAGCAGAGTCACACCGCTTCACGCCAAGTCGCTCTTGCACGTTAGCCGTGTACCACTACGCGGGCCGGCACCAGGGGATGGCCGAACTAGGATAGTCATTCCCGTAGTTACAACTACCCAACCAGGCACTCTGGGGTGCTGAATATGTGGACTCCCTACACACCGGGATCTGCTACCGGCTTTCACCAAGTGCACTTTCAGCCATCCCGTCGCCTTACACCCATGAGAGAGTGGTTGCCAGACCACAGCACAGCTCCAATCCAGTCCCACAGGGCCTGGCTGACGTCACAGCCAGAACTCATTCTCCTATTTCACCCAGCCACACGGAGTGAAGCCGCCATTTTTACTGAGTATTTTCTATTGGTTCCGAGTCCCGCAGCGCGTGTCATGTGAGCGGAGGTCCAATGACAAACGTTAATCTATCATATAGGCCTACTTGTAAGCCGTCTACTTTGGCACTAAATCAAAACGCGAAATGATAGGGTTTGTACCAGGCCCTCGTAACTCGAATGGGGAAAACGAAACCTTACCGAAGATACCCGAAGTCTGCTCGTAGTCGAGGTTGTACGGCCTAACAACTATTATATATGTAAACAAAGTATATACTTTATCCACATAGCATAAACATACAATAAACGATCATGTCGTTTCTCTCTTTAGATATTGTATTAATTTCTCGAGTGATTTGCATATTTCAATTTTGATGGTGGTAGCAACATACTGCTTTTTGTAAGCGCCCTTCCCGTCTGTTTATTCGTGTCACGTGGTTTTTCACGAATATAAGCATAAAACTGGTTGTAATGTAGTGTTTAACATTCACGCTTACAGGTTATATTCGCTCAAATGTATTTGTGATATGAAATAACTGTGTATAAGAGACGCATAATTAATGATGCCCGGAAAACGTAAGCCAATCGCAATATTAAACAATTGGCTGGTGAGGTGTCTACAGTATCACCAAATTAACAAAGTGAAAAATGTGTCTTTTACTCTGTGTTGTTAAGTTGGCACTACCGCAGAGCCTAATTCGGCTTGCTTCGGTAAACAAATGAATCGGATAAGAAGCTCTCGTTATACCCTTGAGCTACAACTCTCTAATGCCTAGTCACGATTAAGTGAGCACTTTTGAAATCAATCTGTAAAAAATATCACTGTAGCTACCTGCATATATTTTAACGAGCAAGCTGACCGACTTACATCCAGTAAATCTGGTAACTACGGAGGGAAAGTAGTCCCAAGCCTTACACTTGAATTAAAATTGTTAGGTAAACTTTTGTAAATACTGGGATTATTGCTTTCGCGTTCTGTTTTTATTTCATGCATACGATGTTAAGACTTCTCATTTCTTTTTTTAATTAAATTTTACAATAATTTTACATTTTTACTCGACCGACATATGAATAAAGTGGCCAGGTCCTTGGCAATGTTAAGTTTGGGTATGGCGGAAGAATACACAATGTGCATACAAGTAGATCTTAAGCAGGGTTTTGGGGCCACGGTGGTTGAGCGGTTAGCCTTCTCGCCTCTCACCAACGCGAATCGGGTTCACTCCCCGGCCGGGTCACTCCCGGATTTTCGCATGAGGGAAACGTCCCGGACGATGCAGCTGGTCGGCGGGTTTTCTCGGGATCTCCCGTTTCCCCCGCCCCTTCATTCCGGCGCTGCTCCATACTCACCTCAATCACCCTCATCGGCTCTCAAGAACTTTGGTGTTAAGAGCCGTCCAAATATCTTCACTCATATAAGCAGGGCTTTGAAAAGTGTTCAGTTTACCGTGAACAGACTTTACTTGAATGCTCCCCGGTCTGTAGCCATCGCGAGGGCCCTGCAGAAGGAAACCATCGGGAACAGCAGTTGCTAGGAGGACGGATAATATCCGCGCCGGTCCAAGGACGGCGTTGCTCTGCGACGCCGAGGTGTGGCGCTCTACGCCTCATTGAATGCTAATGCCGCTCCGGGCTCGCGCAGAAATCCCTCGCGCATGCATAATGCATCCCCTTCTCGCGAGGTCGCATGCGAGCCGCGCAATTAGCCTGCCTGCACTTCGTCGTCTCCTTCCTCTCTTCCCTTTATTCCCATCTTTTACCTTGACGTCTCGCCAATTTTCCTAGCTCCAGGCCCGTCAAGAGGTTTCAATCAATCAAGAGTTACTCACAGAAAACCTAAAGCCGCTGATACCGACTGATCAAACTGGGAATGGGAAATTTCGCGAAATTCTTTGTAGAACAAACGTGTATCGTTCTGTTAGACTGGCAGTTGGACCACGTTTTATCAGACAGGCCCAGGTGAACAAAGCCAGTAACTAGGTACGGAAATATTTCACTATTTCGACGGCCTGTAGGTTGTGTATTTCGTGAAATTTTTCAATCCCTGCCAGTAACAGGCCTGCGAGGAAACAAGACCCGAATCACGTGCCCCCAGATCTGAAGTAAAAATGGCTGCCCACTGAGATATCACCCAATGAATAAATGGACGATGCTCTAAAATATGCATATACCAATTTAGTCTAGTATACATGTAGTCGAAACGTCTAGAGATTTTCGTGTCAACCGAAATTTTCTTTCCTGGCTGAAACCAGATACATTTCCCGCCGGCAAGGAAAAGAGATACCTCCAATCAACGGAGTAAACATTCAGATATCCAAGCACTTGAGCAGACAAAGAAATTTTAGTATAATTGATCCGCATTTTTAGATCTACAGTAGAATTTGAAATACGTGAGTGAAGAGCTATTCCGCTGGTAAACGGCGACTAAATATTGCAGCGTCTGAAATCCACAGATGAGACACGCTGATGCATATTACACCATGTCCCCGAGCATTGGTTTCTGGTTTTAACTACTGTTTAGCAATATTCTATAATGACACAGAAGCAGAAACGTATTGTTACTCGCTCGCTGCTTCGCATCCAGCGCGAGCGAGTGGAAGTGAAGGACAGCAGTTATATGATGGCGACGGTAGCAATTCAAAGGATTGTTTTGAATGACCGTTGAGCGATAGGCCGGTGACCGCGTTGTATGTTACAGAAAGCGAGTCGACACGATAATCCGTTTTGCAGCACGCGCTGCTGACCCTAGATGTATTGAGTTTCTGCGTCTATCTGAGGGATTTTCTAGTTGTTGACTGTCATAGATTCTGTCCGCATGACTCATGGGGCGTCAAACTTTCCAGGTCAAGGCCAGCAGAGTATAAATTGTGCGACGGGCCTCCGGACCGAGATGTAATTGAATCGATGAGTGGCTGAGTTTCAGCGACAGACGACGAGCGGCGGGAGAAGTGACCAGCAGAAAAGAAATCTGCAACTGCGAGTATCAAGCAGTGAAGGTGCGGCTGGACGACTTGACTAATGGACAAGATGCGTGAGTGAAACACATTACAAATGATGGCAACAGACAGACTGAACGTGTGTTAATGATGAGTATGAGTTAATTGACTACAACGAAACAGCTATATTGAGAAGGACGTTAAAATTGAAATAGACATTGAATATTGCGCTCGCTCACTATAATCTAATACCGTAAATAATAGCTGTGTCAATAAATTAAAAGTCATAATTAAATCTTTAATTATTTATAAAGACCTCCATCACTTACGAACTCAGATACGTCCCTCAGGCGTCCATGTAACAGTATTATGGATGCGAGCACGAAACACACTACAAATTTATCTCCAGTGGAATATATGCGGATACATATATAGACGGACGTGGAAATGTAACAGAGATGACCAACTCCCCAACTCTCAGATGTCCATGAATGCATACATGTTGCCAATAGTAATGTAGTATTATTGCATTATGAGAGTCATGTCACATTTACGTATTCGTAATATCAAAGTTAACAATTTTTATTTGTGTAATTTTCGTCTGTTTACTTCTTCGGCGAACATAACACGTACGCTACTGTTGTAAAAGCAATTGCGAGTTTCGATCATTATTTCGTATTTCTAGTAAAAATGCGTAACGGAATTATACGAGAAAAAAAGACATTAATTACAAGAATGGCCAAAATTTAAGTGAAACATGGAAGATTAGCCCTACTGCATTACCAAAATACTAAATTACAGGAAATTATTGTTCATGCAGGTGTTGGCACAAGTATTCCACTATATTAAAATTGTCTCTAAATGAACCTCTTTTTGGTGTTACTGTGTGGCGTTATTTTCATACATTTTTATTAGTAGGAAATTATTACTACACGGTAGGGCAAAACACGCTCAACTTACGTTTCTGCAGTCCGCTTTAAGTTTTTTTTCTCATCTGTGTCATTGTAGAGCGTTCCTTAGGGTTTATAAAGCAGTTTATGCTGAATAGCCTTCCACATAGTACTGAAACATGAGTTCTCAGACATCCGTCATCTGGCTATAGATCAGTAATATTCTCTGTGTGTCCGGGATAGTGATACTGTGATAGTTTTATAAAACATCTTTGTGGAGGTATGTCTGTGCGACTCCCTGTGAAAGGTGGTTTGGAAAAGGTAATATCATGAAAAACAAATAAATTTGTTTAGTTACCAATGACCCACCACCGAACAGAATTTGGTTTTGAATCTAATTATCGTAGTGAAGGCCACATGTCCCTATTGGGAATGCGAAAGGCGGCCTGCTATAAAAGGGGAGAAGTTTGACGAACCAAAAATTATTAGTATTTCTTCAGAGCTAACTTTGTCTACCTGTTTGGGCGGCGTTCCACCTACCGAGGTCATAACAAGACGAGATTCAACGGCTACTACCTCAAGACTATCATCAGTTGGTCAAGCCTTCGCGGCACCGAAGGATTGTCCAGTGGTACACTGTAAACATTTTCTGGGAAACTTCCTAAACTCTAATTGAAGTTTTTAACCTATACGGTGTATGGATATATTACTTCATGTAAGGTTGAAAATATGGGAACATTAAGCATCGCTACTATACAAACCTGGGAACTTCCCTGCGCATTCGACTCTTTCCTGAGCAACTGTAGGAATGTTACCATAGATGCATGGGAAAATATTTTACCGTTCGCGCTTTGTAGCTGTACATATACACTGACATGGTAAATTTACAAATAATTTCTTAGAGTGTAGTTCTGCACTTCTGCTCCCTCCACGGACTGTCAAATAAGTGCTGTGCCTAGTTTCACATGCAAGTGTATCACGCCAAAAAGACAGAGAAAATAACTTCGAACAGCTAACCAGGCAGCTAACCAGGCCTCGACCTCTTTTTCGACACGAGGCACATCGAAATTTCTGCTCCCGCGAAGTAAAGAGCAGACTTCGCCGATATTTTCCAGAGGTCCACTGTTTTCCGTCTTCTATACCGTTCATTTGATACATTATAAAATTATATATGGAATAATATGTGGTGGTTAAATATATGATTTCGTAAAGAAATTCTTAATCCTATAGTTTATTTTACACAACACATTTATCAAATACACCGAAGAAACAAAGACACCGGTACACGTGCCTAATATCGTGTAGCCCCCCCCCCCCCCCCCNAAGTGCCGCAAGACGACGTGGCATGGACTCGACTAATGTCTGAAGGTATGCAGGAAGCAATTCACACCATGAATCCTGCAGGACAGTCTACAAATCCAATCTGCGCCAATTTGAGAAAGGATTGCACGTCTATCACGTTTAATGATTCTCGTCAGTCGTCGTTTTTCCCCGTTCTTTCACGATCTTTTTTCCGGCCGCAGCGATGTCGAAGATGTGATGTTTCACCGGATTCCCGATATTCACGGTACACTCGTGAAATGGTCGTACGCGAACATCCAAATGCTATCGCTACCTAGGAGATGGTACGTCCCATCTCTCGTGCGCCGAATATAACACCACGTTCAAACTCACTTAAATCTTGATAACCTGCCATTGTAGCAGCAGTAACCGATCTAGCTACCGACCGCATCGCGTTACTCTGATTGGTTCCATACCTCTGTTATTTGCATACGCACGCCTATACCAGTTTTTTTTTTTTTTTGGCTCTTCAGTGTAATTTACATGATTAATTATTGAGCACACGTTATACAGATTACTTAAAATGTTTACACAAGTTATGATTGTTTTAACTATATATTCTGCTTATCCCTAGTTAAAGCCTCACAGCCTTTGGCGGATACTCACCACTGTTTGACTCGTCACACCGTCAGAGCTCGGAATACGACAAGGACTCTCTTCATACGTCGCCTCGAAGCCTCGAAGTCCTGCCAGGGTCACGCGGCGATGATCGACCACGCCCTTCTAGTTCGGCCTCCTTATATTTCGCCTCCTGGCCTAATGTATATCTCCCTGCTTGGCAGCTCTGTTTGATGTTGACATACCGTGCCTCTTTAAACACCGCTCGCCCCTACAGCTTTGCCGTCGTTATAGAATGGTACTTTAAAGTTACCACTCATGCTATAAATATTATTTTGGAGCCCTCGAATATAGTTACAACTGACTTTTTAAGATTGCCGTACCTTAAAACATACTAGCCGGACACGAGCCAAACTGCAATAGGAGCCTGTATTGAACTCTAATACAGTCCTGTCATTAATAAAATGAAGGGTCACTGATGAAAGTCCCATAGGTACACGCAGCACTATGAGAACACTGCACGCCATTTCACAGCACTGCATGTAGTGGCAATGGAGCTCTTGTAGGGCGTGCCAGTGTAACCCTTATAGTTTCCGAGCTTCTCAGCCAATTAATGGGGAAAACGATGCAGGCAGGCGGGACACTTAATGCCGGGAATCTATTTTGGTATCGACTTATACATCAATCTATCATAAAACTATTTCTAGAGACACCATAAGGCCCACATGCATCCATAACTTTGGAGGAACTCGAACCTGGAGCCCCGTGATTACAAAGCACAATAATAGCTGGTTCTTGCAAATAAGTCGCCCAACATGTAGGAATGTGTCCACCTGGTGACAAAGCTCTGAAATGGGACCCGTAGGTATCCACCGTCCCTCAAGAGCGTCATGAAATGAGGCTCAGAAGTTGGCGCACCGATGGTGTGAATTGGTGATGATGTTCACAGTTAATTAAGCACTTTTGAAATCAACTTTTGAAAAACGTCACTACCTCTACCTGAATGTATTGCAAGAGGCACACCGAGTGACAAGCGCCCAGTAAAGTTCGTAACGGTGGAGAGAAAGTAAGTACCTACATGTCTTAACAGCCCTGCCTACCAACCAAGCCGGCAGCCGTGAACTTCGAATTGGGAATCAATGTTAAACTATTCTCATTACGTCAGTTTTAAAGATCTATTTTAAACAGAAAGTTTTTATGTGAAATTTCTTAAGGAATGTTGTTATGTTAAGACATCTTGCCAATTTTTTCGTTTAATATTTTTTTCTTAAACTGCATTATTAAAATTTACATATAAAAATTAATAAATATGTTTTTTCTTTAATAATTATATATATATATATATATAGCAATATTTTCAGAGAAAGTCGTGTCAAAATGTTTTTTGTTTGAAATAAGTATCTTTAAAGTTGACGCTGTGAGAAGGAATCTCGTTTAACATTGATTCCTCATTTGAAGTTCGCGGGTGCCGGCTTTGTAGACAGGGCCGTTAACGTTGCATCAAAAGTGTTAGGCAAACACGTAAATACTAAATTAATATCGATATGTTTTATTTAAATGCTCGTAAGTGTAATAATTTGCTAACTTGTAAAATATTAACTTTACTAATTGTTTTGCAGTTTCACTTGACCGACGCATGAATAAAGTGCTCACGCCCTTTGCAATGTTCATTTTACATATAGCGAAAGAATACACGATGCGCATACAAGAAGATCGTCAGCAGAGTTTTCAAAAGCGCTCAGTTTACCATGGACGGCATATTGGAATAAGGGAGCACTCCGAGCGAACCCACCGGCAAACGTCACAACAAAATCGGAAGTTACCCCGCCGGGAATCGAACACGATTCTTCTCGGTGGGTAATTGGTGCACTAAATATGTTGCAATTTACACCCAACTTTTCCTTAAAGAATACATTTTAGGGTGCTGCTCGGGAAATAATATTACCGCGATAAAATTGTAAAAAAATATATAATTAACGCGAAACAATCTCGAAAGAGTATAATGGAGATATCGGGTGGCTCTTAAAATCGAGGTCTTGAGAACTGATGAGGGTAAAGTGAGGTGAGTATGGAGAAATACCGGAATGCATGGAATGGGGAAACGGGAGATCCCCGAGAAAACCCGCTGACCAGAAGCATCGTCCGACACGATACCCACATGTTAAAATTCGGGAGCAGCCCCGCCGGGAATCGAACCCAGTTCACTTTGGTGGGAGGCGAGTAGTCTGCCCACTACACTACCGCGGCCCCTAATCACGATATAATATTAAAATATATAATTAAAGCGAAACAATCGGTGAAATTACAAATGTATTCGTTGCTGAGGAGTGCGAATTTTGCTGGAAGAGATGGCAGTCAGTAATGGGAAGGGAAGTTTTACTTCTTCTCGTCCCTCGTCTTGCACTAGTCTTCGTCGACACGCTCAATCGACGCGGGATTGGTGGAGATTCGTCTCGCCCGAGCCACCGGCCCGACACGCCCCCTCATCATGCTAATTCGACTGGTAACGCGTCACCGAATACCCACACCCTCTCCTAACACCCTCGGGGTTACGTCTGAGTGACATCCCCCAGGCGAAG
>NQII01003233.1:349545-363372 GCA_002778355.1 Clitarchus hookeri | reverse complement strand
GAAGAAGACGAGGGGATGGGGGTGAGATGTGTCGGTGAGTGCGCTCGCTCGTGTCTTTGTCAGCAGCAGCGCATTCTGGGCGCAGACAGTTATTACGCGTAGCTGCTTCACGTTTAGTTGAACGTCTGTGTAAGTGCTGCTTGGTATCTTATTTCCACCCCTTGTGCGTGCTTCCACCACTTGTGCCGTAGACGTAATCACTAGTGGACTATCCATGTGCAGTTCAAGTAATTCTGTGAATAACTTACAAACATAAATATGTTAATGCTGTGGCAATACTTATGTACTAAAGTGTATCAAACAAAAAACAAAACCCATTTCCGAAACAACCAATTCAAACATTACAGTTTTATTAAAATTTTACNAAAGTGTATCAAACAAAAAACAAAACCCATTTCCGAAACAACCAATTCAAACATTACAGTTTTATTAAAATTTTACATAAAAGCATTTACATATTTCCTTTATTCTTTCCGCTACCGTATTTACTCAAAATAGGTACTCAATTATTATTTCTCTTTTAAGGTTTCGTTTAGTGAGGAACATTAAAGGATTCCCACTTCTACATTTATGCTTTACGCTGTTTGACGTGTAGAAGTTACACACGTCATTTACAGCGGATAAAACTATTTTGTTACTCTTTTTGAACTTGATTTTACTATCATAAGGACACACACATATTAAAACCTAAACCTTAAGCAGAAACAAAATATTTCTTTGAATTTCATTTTCGTGTTGCTTAAATGTTTTTGATACAAACAGATGTTTATTTTTGCAATGCCACTAGCTATAAATAATTGTAAGGTTTGTTGTCAATGTCCATTTTGTTGCGGGTAAGTTTATTTACATAATGCAATTTTTACATTAAACAATTGAAAACAATGTGACAACATAAAACGCTTATATTCATGCAACAAAATGCACTCAACATGAAGTTCGCGGATAGCAAGGTGGTAGGTAAACGTGTGAAACATTACATTCGTTTGTCTTGCCCTACTACGACCTAGAATAATAATAATAATAATAATACGTAATCTGAGAAAGTGGTTCGCGGTGACGCTGCTGACATTTTAGAATAAACGTACACATTCATATCAAAACTACACAGTTATCTCTGGGTTACCATTGGTACAATTCCTGGTCTGAGTAACAACTGAGGCTTCCACAAGGGAGTGCAGGGGGTGCAGATGCACCCCCCAATTGCATTACATCATTACGAAAATTAAAAATAATGCTGCCAATTACGTATTTTTCACTAGACAGGCTGCATTCTTGAAACTATAACTACATTTATAAAAAAAAGTTTGGTAATTTAGCGTAGACTATTTGTAATGAGCATGTTTGTATATATTCTTAAATTGTATTTTTAATGTCAAATTAGATTTTCATTTGGCGGTTTGCACCCACCTCGCACCCCTCCAAATTACCTGACACTGCGCGCGCCTATGAGTAACAAGAATATATCTTACTAACCAACAAGTCATTTGCTTTGCCTTTAGCACACAAAGGATCATTCTCCGTATGCATATTTGAATAGACTTGCGACGCCGTCAAAAAATGTTACTTTTTTCACGTTTTCGTTCAAAACAATATTCCAGTCAACTCATGTGTCGGCGATTATTTCATTTCCAATAGAAAATATTCTTGACGCTCGAAATAATCTCTGATTCTAGATGGTGTCATCCAGCTTATTTCAGTAGTGCCTATACATTTTAAAGTAGAAAACGGCCTGACCATAAATGGACCGATAAAAATGAAGTGTGCCTTCGGAACCTCGTTGAAGTTACTTAACAGATAACGATGCCGTAGTAAAGTAAATAAGTTCGTGGGAGTCGTAGCGTGTGGCTACCTACACTCGAGGCTACAGTTAGTCCACAAACTTAGTGGCAGTGGAAGTATTTCTAAATTGTAGTTAATTATTATTATTATAGATTCACATTCAAAGCACACATGTGTCAGAATAATTGAGAAGTGTTATTTTGGCAAGGTGAGTGATCCGGTGGGTAACACCACTGCGATCTGCATTCCACCAAAATTCTACCCGAAGCCATTTTTTTTTTGCATGTAGTGAAACTTTCTGAAATCCCCAGTAACCTGTGGGCTTTCTCTCTTTTTTTAATTACATTCCGACGTTTTTTAGCATTAATTTTATACCAACTATGATTTACAGTTTTCCTTTAACCGAAATGCGTGCATGGAGAAGTCAGTGTGGCATTTATTATATAGGAATTTCCTTTTTATGGTACGTAGTGGTCTCAGATAAACAAAAAAAATTAGTACTTCGTTTCCGCTCTTCACTCGCTGTTAAGGTATTATTTAAAAAAATTGTGCGTCGCTTTTGAAAAATCTTTTTAAGTGGCGCGATGGTTAATTATTTAACATGTTTATGGTAATGCTAAACATTTGATAATAACCAATAAATTATCGAGATCTGAAGTCTGACACCTGTAATTCTAGGTACAAGTACTATTTCATCGGTTAAAGAGTCGCAACTTGACATTTTGCGACACTAGCGCTCGCTGCTTCAGATGTCTCCAGTATTTCAAACTCTCAGAGGTGGCTTCCACCTTGTTCGACTTGGCTCTCCTCCCATTTCCTCCCCTGTTCCCCCTTACCTGATCCCCCCTCCCAAAACTAAATGCGTCACACTTTTTTGGTAATGGAGCAGTTTATATGAGTTGCTGCACATTCTATTACATAACTTTTCTCGAGTCACGCCCTTACGATCTAAGACAGCTTTATAACAAACTTTGGCTTTTAAAATCCTTTCAATAATATAAAAAGCTGCAATATTAAAAATTCCCGTTTTTAAATAACAAGTAAAGTAGAGTCAATACCTAGGCAGTGCTGCCTCCCTCTTCTTTTCCTGTGCAGGCAGGAGGGTGGGAGGGAAATATTATGGGACACCTGGGCTTGCTGGGGAAACTCAGTAGGCCCATTAAATGTTAGCTGAGGAGGGCAACCTTCGTAACTACAGATTGGGATGGTGCAGGGAGTTGGGAGGGTGTTAATCTTGCTTCTTCCTCATCCTCCTGTAGGTCACATGAAACCCCGTTGGGTGGTAAAGAGCCCCTCACGGGGCCCGCACTACCCCCGCTCTGAGCTTCGGCAATGATGAAAAACGGCGGCGTCCGCTTCTATTCTATGCCCGATCGTCGCCTACAAGACGCCTGGATAAGCTGCAGTATGATTGTATTGTGTTAATTCGTCGTTAATGCTACGTACGTTGAAATGACGTTCCTTCTGTTTAATACCGTTGCCTGAGCAGTCGTCTACATGAGCATTTTAAAACGGCCAGTCGTAGGCCGCTGGCAGTAGTAATAGCTGGGTCATTTATAATAGTTTTTTTTTTTTAATATTGTATGTCGTTGTGTAGTCTTGGGCATGTAGTGAGGTAGTCTTTATCCTAAATTGTGGTTTTGGTCTCCAGTCGAAATTTGGTTTCGGTCTAACTTGATTTCTTGCTTTGCTGTGTGTTGCCAGTTTCTTAACGTGAAGTGTTTGTCTGGTTTGCTGCCCATGAATGTTTGCTAATGCATTTTTTCTTGCGTCCACGACTCACGGTTGGGCAAATTTTGAAACTTTTAATTTTTTTACATTTGTAGTCGTTGGAGCTTTGGGTAGGGTCGTTTGACTGCCTCCAACGATCATTCAATTTTAATGTAATATTTTATTNAGTTTCTTAACGTGAAGTGTTTGTCTGGTTTGCTGCCCATGAATGTTTGCTAATGCATTTTTTCTTGCGTCCACGACTCACGGTTGGGCAAATTTTGAAACTTTTCATTTTTTTACATTTGTAATCGTTGGAGCTTTGGGTAGGGTCGTTTGACTGCCTCCAACGATCATTCAATTTTAATGTAATATTTTATAAGTTCTAGTGTGTATTTTTATTATTTGGAGACTCTACTGGGCTTATTATATTAGACTTCCCTCCTTTTCTTTAATTGCTCACGTTAATGATTTATGTCAGCTTTATTCTAATGCACAATTTTTAAAGGTTTTATAATCATTGTACCTTCTATTAAAGGAGGCTTTACTGGGCTCATTAGGCTGCCCTCCTCTTTACTAATAACTTACGCTTATTATTCAAACCAGTATTATGGAAATACGTAAAGATTAAAAGGGTTTCCGATCATTCCATTCAACAGGATTTTTGCGTGTCATGTTTTGAATTAATATCCATTTTTGTGAGCAATTTATTATATGGCCTCACGTCTTTTTTTAACAAGTTTTTTTAATAATCTTTTATTATTCTATAATTATTGCTAATCAAGTAATACTTGTAAAATTAACTATCAAAGATTGTAAAGATTTAATTACTGTTTCATATGGTGCTGTCATTGTTTATACATATATTTTCTGAGAAAATACGAGCTCTTAAACTTTCCCCAGTGTACATAATTATTTGTGTTGTCATTACGTTACATAAACCGTTTCATAGCCTAGAATTAAAATCTTCCTAACTAATCAGTGAAAAAGTACAATCCTATAAAAGAAACATAAAATGAGCGATAACGCAGCTTTGCAATTATTGTCAAAATAATTTGCTATTTGTAATTTATAACTGTAAAACATGTTTTCGTTGAAAGGGGCTATATCACTTATCTGACAGGTATTTCAGTACTCACTGGTCATGGATTCAATGACATGTTTCCGTGTGAATTAAAAAAGAAAAATCTTTAAAAGCGAGTTGCAATATATTATGCATAGATTAAATTCAAGTAATGTTTGTAGTCACTACAAAGAGTACGGTTCGTGTAGGGTATCAAGTGTCCTGGGATTACATTCTTTCTTAGACAAAGATAAAATTGTCCTAGTCTAAACTGTCATATTGCACATGAGTGGTTTTATATCAATATATATGTGTGTGTGGTTTGTTTTAATTAACAATCATAAAACCAGAATTTCTAAGAAAATGAATATATAATATAGCGTTTGCATGGAAATTTTTTATTCTTTTTCATTTCTAAGAATCGTATTCTAAAGATAAAANGACAAAGATAAAATTGTCCTAGTCTAAACTGTCATATTGCACATGAGTGGTTTTATATCAATATATATGTGTGTGTATGTGTGTGTGGTTTGTTTTAATTAACAATCATAAAACCAGAATTTCTAAGAAAAGAATATATAATATAGCGTTTGCATGGAAATTTTTTATTCTTTTTCATTTCTAAGAATCGTATTCTAAAGATAAAANAGAATATATAATATAGCGTTTGCATGGAAATTTTTTATTCTTTTTCATTTCTAAGAATCGTATTCTAAAGATAAAATAAGAATACTCTTATTTCATCGCTGTTTACGTTTGAAATTACGTATGCCTCTGCTTAATTTTTTTTTCAGTTTCTCAATTTTCTACTACATGGTTTACTTTTCAGTTTGATTTTCGCTGAATTAAGGCAAAAAATTCGATAACCTTAAACCAAGTCCAACAAGCGTTATCAAACTCTAAGAAACAAAATATTTTGAGTATTCATTAATTAATTTTATTTCAATGTTTTGAGTACTTACCAACAATGCAATGCCTACAACAGAACAACACATTATCTTTGGCAGGGGAATTGAAATGTGGATGTAGCTGCTCTAAAATTTGTGTTGAAGGGCCATGGAAAATAACNCATTATCTTTGGCAGGGGAATTGAAATGTGGATGTAGCTGCTCTAAAATTTGTGTTGAAGGGCCATGGAAAATAACTTGTTTAAAACCACATCCAGTGCATTTTTTCGGGATCAAACCAACGATATCCCGTATTCGAGTTAGGCACGACACCACGTGACCGAACACGCTCGGTTAGTGGTAGGATGAACTTCAAACACTTTGACTCATTCTTACGTTTGTGATTAGACCACAGAGTTTTTTTTTTTTTTTAAATAAATACACTTTGCGAGACTCTGAGCCAGTGCAATAGTTTATCAATAGGGCAAANCATTATCTTTGGCAGGGGAATTGAAATGTGGATGTAGCTGCTCTAAAATTTGTGTTGAAGGGCCATGGAAAATAACCTGTTTAAAACCACATCCAGTGCATTTTTTCGGGATCAAACCAACGATATCCCGTATTCGAGTTAGGCACGACACCACGTGACCGAACACGCTCGGTTAGTGGTAGGATGAACTTCAAACACTTTGACTCATTCTTACGTTTGTGATTAGACCACGGAGTTTTTTTTTTTTTTTAAATAAATACACTTTGCGAGACTCTGAGCCAGTGCAATAGTTTATCAATAGGGCAAACGAATCACAAGGGATGGAACACAGTAACGTCAAGCAGGCTCGTGAAATTTTGCTGATCTCTCTTTCCTGTCACGACCTATATTTACACATTACGAATTCGCGCCGTGTTAGATTTCAAACTCCTGTGCATGCGCGAGTATTTGTTACTTGCTCATTGGCTGCTACCACACCCGATTTTCGCGAAAAGATTTAACGACCAGTTACATTTCACAACACTTAAGCTCAAACTTACTTTCGTGATTAGATGTTTTCCGTAGTACGCGTCTTAGGTATCTTAACTCGAATCACAGACATACAGTATTGAAGTTACCAAATGCCGATTAGCCAGTCAGGTAAGAAAATGCCTTCTCATAAAGACACGCCACCAATAAAAATAAATAAAACTGCTGGAACATCCGTAAGGTATTGAGAACTACCATGTGAGGATATCTTTTCGCTTAATTCGGGTGTCCCTAAGTCTCTGATCAATATCCTGTTCGACTCGGCCACGCGAAATCAGGTCGCCCGCGTGTTTAACAAGACGTAGGACGTAAATTGTCACCAGGAACGTCAGCTGTAAGGTGCAGGTATTTGGAGGACAGCATTAGAAACTAAGAAAGGGCAATTCTAAATTACTGTTTTTTCCCCCAACTTTGTGGGCAACAGTTTTGCAACACTGGTGCACTTATACTGCATAACATCTTGCGCCGCAATAACATATATAAATTTACTGCGTCAGAAATGGCCTGGTAAAATAGTTGCTCAGAAGTTGGTAAAAACAATTATGCAGGTTCACTCTTTCTCGGATATTTTCAACGGGCTTCCATGAAATTGTAAATTGCGACTAATAACGTTAATTTGCATCCCATGCATTCTGGATATTTATTATTGGTTCAGAGACCTGTAGGACTGGTCGAATGAAAAGCGGTACGCAATACACTAAAATATTATTTTAAGATTTTTAACTTGTTATCAAGACAGGAGAATGACAGGGTCTGTACGGTAACACTTCCCCGCCGTGATAAGAAGCCGTGGTTTCGGAGTAAGTTCGTCTTTAGCCAGCGTGTGTTGTGNGAAGTTGGTAAAAACAATTATGCAGGTTCACTCTTTCTCGGATATTTTCAACGGGCTTCCATGAAATTGTAAATTGCGACTAATAACGTTAATTTGCATCCCATGCATTCTGGATATTTATTATTGGTTCAGAGACATGTAGGACTGGTCGAATGAAAAGCGGTACGCAATACACTAAAATATTATTTTAAGATTTTTAACTTGTTATCAAGNATGTAGGACTGGTCGAATGAAAAGCGGTACGCAATACACTAAAATATTATTTTAAGATTTTTAACTTGTTATCAAGACAGGAGAATGACAGGGTCTGTACGGTAACACTTCCCCGCCGTGATAAGAAGCCGTGGTTTCGGAGTAAGTTCGTCTTTAGCCAGCGTGTGTTGTGGTCGACGGACGCATTCTGGCCTTCGTAGTCTTTCATTTTGTTTCACCTGCACTAAAACAAGTGTTAAGTGTTGCGTCCGATGTAGGGACGGGAACTAAGTGCGTCTCAGGGCCGAGTCTCATAAGTCTACGAGGAAGGGAATTCTTTCAAAAAGGCTTGTATCATGGCAGAGAGGGATTGAAAAGCCATGGTCGCGATTGGGGCCATGACTACTTCCCTGAGTCTACCTACCTATAGCTGAACCTATAACTAAGAAGGGGAGGAGGGGACCGGCACAGACACCGTAAAAACTCTTTTGACAAAAGATAAGTTAAATATTCTTGCGTGCATTAAATGTTTCAGTCGCAAATAACAATATAGTTTTAGGCGTTCACTGGGGGAAAAAATATATGTGTGTGGCTGCCACAAAGTGTTTTGTTGGTATTCATCTTGCCAATTATTTTTCAGTTGTCACCACTTAACCACTAAGCTTTGTCGCATACGGCGACCNAATGTTTCAGTCGCAAATAACAATATAGTTTTAGGCGTTCACTGGGGGAAAAAATATATGTGTGTGGCTGCCACAAAGTGTTTTGTTGGTATTCATCTTGCCAATTATTTTTCAGTTGTCACCACTTAACCACTAAGCTTTGTCGCATACGGCGACCACTAATAATCGGTTCCTGAATCTTGGCAATGGCAGTAGCTGTGGGGTACGGCGGAGTGGAGTTTGATTGGCTCTTAAAGACGGGGTCTTGATAGCCGATGAGGGTGAAGCGAGGTGAATATGGAGCAGTGCCGGATTGCTCTGGGCAGGGGGAAACAAGAGGTCTCCGAGAAAACACGCCAACCAGTGGCATCGTCCAGCACGATTCCCCTTGTGTGAAAATCTGGGAGCGACCCCGCCGGGAATCGAACCAGGTTCGCCTAGGTAGGAGCCACTGCGCAACCACTGCCCCCGGGTTGTAGTCAATTCCCGGTTTCTTCACACTTTTTCAATCAAACCTTTGGAAAATGGCCCCATGTATGAGGCGCTTAGTATTTTCCTTAATAGGCCATGTATCACTAGTGTTTTATACTTGGGTTAACATAAAAGTACCTTATTTTTGGTAAAATTGAACACTGTACTTGGTGTAATTAGCAGGGGTGTTTTTAGCATTGGCTTACTTCGCATGGATTGTAGAATATGCTTGTAACAACTAGAAAATTCCTTAAACAAGATGGTTGGTGTTGACATGGAATGACAAAGCATGAACTGGAACATTCTTGAAACAAGATGGCCAATGTTGACTTGGCATGACAGAGCACGAAACTGAAAATTCTAGAAACTAGATGGTGGCATGGAATGATAGAGCATGAATTATCAAGGTAGAATGATAGAGCATGAACTGGGACATTCTGTAAACAAGGTCGTGCTATTTTTGAACTTAATGACTCATAAAAATTCGGGTAGGAAACCTTTTTGCAAGAAATTTTTCAGATTCGCAGGGAAATTCGGGAAATTGTACAATAAATTCTCGGAATTTTGAGTGTTTTCCAAGGTTAAAGGTCAAGCCCAGTGTCAAGGTCATCCAAGATGGCATCCATCCTACAGCCGTAAGCCCCACACCCTACACCAGAACTCTCATTTTCTATCTACTGACATGGTCTTAACTTGAGTTCGCCCGTTTTATTACACTGACACGTTTAGATGTTAAGACGAAATTTAGTACCCCGGATAGTAATTCAGGATGCTTTAACAGATTTTTACATGAAAGATAAACGTTACAGTATCTTTAATTCTCTGAATTAAGATATATTAATTGAACATATTCAAAAATGAAATAATTCGTCTCTGATATCAGCACACCATCCTCCCTCCCCACCAGTTATTGAAAACACAAGGATTACTTCCGTGCGATATTTTTAATACTAATTATTTAAATATGTTTTATAAATAGCTATATATATACATATATATAGCCTTGATAGAAAACTCTAAACCATGACATTTTACAAGAAATCAGCATACACAAGGCAAAGTGTGCACCCGTCTATAATTAAAAATAATAATTTAGTAGACAAATTTTCTGCCAAACGCTTGTTCTGTGTCAAATGACTTATGCTCGAAATTTCAAATACAATTTTGACTTATATTCGGTCAAGTTTAGTAGACAGGGATCGCTCTAGAGATGAACCATGACGTCTTAGACTGAAAGTAACATCTTCCAGGTATGGCCACGAAGGCCAAAATGAAAGCGAGTTAATCTACGCTTCTAATTTTCATGTAATTGTGAATTAGTCAGCAAGAAATTTATGATAGAACTGTGCATGCGGTTTCTTCGTGCAGCATTTTCAATGTGAGTGGAACAATGTTGGTGCTAAGTGGAACTGGCTGGGAACCATTATAAACATTTCGCTTTTCGTAGAGCAGTGACTCTTAGCTCCAGATACTCTATAATAATATAATTATCTTCCTATCCTTCCCTAGGGCGTCCCACATCTCTTGGAGAAAAAGTCCGTAAACCATATTTTCTTGACATGCTCGTTTATTTTTCATTTGATTAATTGTATTGTGTAAATTAAAACATTATATATTTATTATACGCATTATGTCATATATATATATATATATATATATATATATATGAAAAAATTCTACTTTACGTAGCAGAATATTCTTGATGAAATGAAATATATCACATGTGAATATATATATATATATATATATATATATATCTTTGGGGAAATGTGGGTACCCCCGTGGAGGGAGGGGGGGAGTTAGGTTTTTCGGCTCTCGAAGCCACAGTTTTCGGCCGATTTCGATGGGATTTGAGGGAAGGCTGTTGTCTTTGGACCTTCATTTCATCAAGAATATTCTGCTACGTAAAGTAGAATTTTTTCTTTCAGGAGATTAAATATTTTATCGGGGTAATCTACTTGATGCCCAGTATAACGAACTATAAACCACAGTAGAAAAGGCAACGAAAGGACTTTCATAAAGCTATCTTTCTTTCGGTTCCTAATGCACAAACTTATGGCACCTATATAAATTATTTCTAACAGAAAGAATGTTTTCTATTATGATGGTCGAATGACAACGTGTAGGTGGCATGAAGTTGTGCTGTTGATATATATTTAAGATTTTAATTCTTCTGTAATTAGAGCATTTTTTTTCTATAAATACCATATTTCTATGCACAAGTGACATGTTGCTGTCGATACAAGTATAGCTAGTAGACAATTCCTCTTTAAAAAGAGTTTTTTTTTTAAATTCAAATGTATAATCCCCAACACTCGTGAATTTTTTCTCGTATTAATTATTACCCATAGTATTAACAAGTTATTTGTACAATTACCTTTATCAATTAAATTCTACGTGCTCCCAAAGACTTAAAGGTTAATTATTGAAAATAAAAGCTTTTTAATAGTAAATTATAAAAGCACAAAAAAACTGTGAGCAGCTAGGAAGATGACGGGGAGTTGAACTTCCTAGCTAGCACGTCCGACAGCATAGCGGAGTGCGAAATAATGAGATAAATGACAGCCTTTTGCCCTCCTCATTCTCTAACGAGCCATGTAAAAGTTCTCGCAGCTGTCAGGCATATATAACGATCTGAAATGGCTGTTGCGACCTGCTATGGCCCGGGGAACCAACGCACTTCCAGTGTAATCGATTTCTTCTGGTCACAGACTCAGATTTAATTAAGGCCTCCTATCTTTCCCTCTCGCTCAGTCTGTACAACTATAAGTATGGCAATGTCCAAAAAATATATATACTTCCTCATACTCCAACATCATTATTAATGTTTTTCTAAGTTTTGCTTTCAATGAAGGCCTGAATGATAAACTTTTTCTTTACATAACCATGATGATTCAAATTTCTTGTAATGGACTGTAATGGTTAAAATAGTATTTTACCTGTCCGGATATTTTTATAAGAATTCTGTTCAGTATTTGCAATTTTTTGCAAGTAATGCACCAAAGTGCCTAATTTATTTATTTTGTAACGTATTCTAACCCAAGTTCAAGTTCTTCGACCAAATATTTTTTAAAACTTAAATATTAACTTCTGCTTGGTTAAGCGATAATTCCTCGATGTAACTGGTTATTCTAAAGGAGAACCTTTGGAAACACTGCTTAGTATATGTTTTCAGATTTTTGGTGCTGCCTTTCACTAAATGTAAAATTTCATAAACATGATTTCCAAGCGAAACGGTTAAATTATTGCAAATTTAATTTGTTACTCTTACGCCGTTTCTTAATATAAAAATATGCAATAAAAATGAACCGTTTTAATTTGCCAATTATTTATGTATTACGCTTTTATCTCTTCAAGGACCAGGCCCAAATGTAGGTTGGTATACAGTACTATTAAAAAATGTTTTCATTTTTGGAGGCAAAGCACACACGGTTAGGGTTTCACTGTGTTACTTACAGTAACCAGTATCATTTAACAAAAGAAAAGTCCGTGTAAAAAAGTCAGTTTCGAAAAAAAAAAAATTTCTTGTACCAGTTTGCTTAAATTAACGCGATATAATTTCAATTTTGTTTCATACTGAACGCCACGATGACTGTGACTGAGTCAACTTGGCACTGCTTCGAGTGGTGGTCAGCCAATAAGGAAAGCTATACAATACATCAAAGTGTCGGGACTATTGTGGGCCAATAGGAGATGGTGGATGGGAATACATAGACTAAAGGCTATTCACAGTAAAATGAACACTTTTGAATCTCTGATTACTTGCATTCATATTGTGTATTCTTCCATCATATGAACAATTAACATTGCAATGGGCCTGATCACTTAATGTTGGCGTTAACACAATGGAAACTGTGAAATTATTAGAAAAGTAAATATTAATACATTTAAGCATCAATAAAAAAACAGAAAACATAAGAAATAATTTTAGTATCCAAAAATGTTTACTTAACACATGGAATTCAACGTTTAAGTCATGGAACTACTTTCCCTCCATAACTACCAACTTTACTGAGCTCATGCCAGTCAGTGCGCTCTTCAAAATTTATGCAGTTAAGGGCAGTGATATTTTACAATGGTTTATTTCCAAAGCGCTCAATTAATAGTAAAAAGCTTATAACAAAACTGGTGTTCCTCTGGTGGTATATATAGAGGCCACTAGTATACATACTCCTATACCATCTACAGGCCTTGGATGCTTAGTAAATATATACATTCCTCAAAGTCTCAAAGTGTTAACGAGACGTTTAGACCTGGTGTTATTTTCCCTCATTCCCTGCCAGCATCCCTGTGAATACACATGTTATTTTCACGTCAACAAACATGCAGTGACGGGCAGGATTTTTTTTTTTTTTTAAGTCTGATTTCAAAAGTACACAGTAAACGTCCTTTGTGCTGCCGGCTGGTGCGTTACCCTATATCTCTGGGAAACGCGAGTTAAGTATGCTACAATATGACGAACACATTCGGAGAGTATAAATAGATACACTGGAAAATCACGACAATTCTTTGAGGCAATACATCATCGACAATACTCTAGCTAGTTAATCATTTTATGATTTGAAGACCAAGTTTTTGACTCGGCTAAGTAATTTACGGACCAGTCACAAACAGTCTGCTTTAGAGTACCAGAACCCTAAATGGCCAAATGAAATTGAATAGTAGCTTTACAAGCGTAAGTTAGCCAATGAGGATAAAAAACTGTCGGACATGAGTAGAGTGTGACGAACCAAAGGAAACAGTAAACACTACCCCACGATAAACCAATCATCTCTAGGTATAAAATAAATAATGTGCCCTGTTCTCATCCATTACTGTTATAAAGGCACGCACTTGTTGGCAAATTAAAAAAAAATTTCAACGACTTACAATTTACGGCTATGATAGCTGCAGAGAGTAATTCAAAATAGCCAGGGAGACAACCCACGAACCAGCAGTAAATCCCCCCCCCCCCACATACAAGACGCACGCCCAGAGATGCTTGTCTGTAGCTGCTCGCTGAATTGCAGGCCAGGTCCCCCCTACACGTCCCGGGCCCACACTTCCCTGCAACTCGACGTCACAAATTGCAGCCAGCATCGGCCGACAAAGCACCGCTATTGTTGCTGACAGGGACAACGCCTGTTGCACCGGCGAACCACCACGCCGCGCACGCTTATGTCGACACACACCCTTCTGCGTGGGCCTGTCCCTGGCCAAGGCGGCTGCGTGGG
>NQII01003233.1:325317-348722 GCA_002778355.1 Clitarchus hookeri | reverse complement strand
ATATGTTCCTCGCCTGCGGTGATGACCCGCGAGCCGAGTGCACAACCCCAACTGAGGCCCTTGTGTAGATCTCGGGGTTGCGGAGCTCCGCAGAAGGGACTGTCTGGTGTCTTGGAGGAGTTGGGCTTCTCCTGGGTGAAAACTCAGTGTGCACGGTATAGTCTATCAGTGTGAACCCCCGGCCTTTGGCCGTGCCGATCGCGGGTCGGACTCTGTGTGGCATTTGTTGAACCTCCCGCTGGGAGGAGGCCTGGAGGTGGGTATTTGCCTAGAGGGCTGCTACGGTGGTGCGTGCTGCTTCAGTAGCCGGGGAGAAAGAGGGCATTCCCTCCCACCAAACCTCCACAACACACAGTTCTAGGTTTGGCGATGGGTTCTTGTCGCTCGAGTAACCTTTGGGGAAGCAAAGTGGCGTGTCGCCAGACCCAGTTTTGAAGGGTAATGAAGGACGACGGTCTGGTCCGCCTAGTAAGAGGATTTGTTTACGAAGCGCGTTCGTAGATGTTGGATAATCCTCGGCCTCATCTAGGTGGCTCGTGAAGATTCAACTCTGTACGATGCTCCTTATATTGGATTGCATTCAACTGCAGCCAATTAAAATATGGTAGTGCTATATAATTTGCTGGCTTCAGACTTTTATTTGGCCGGCGTGCACAGCAGGGATTACTCTAACTGAAGTGGCTAAAATGCTTGATGTGGTTTTGTGGCTAAATAAAATAAAGTAGTGTCGGGCACTGTGCACGTCGTATATTGCTCTGGATTTTACTCCTGTTTTATCTTTAAGGCACAGGCACAGGAGACTCGACTGTCCGCACGCTGTTCAAGACAGTGCAGATAATAATGCTGAAAGTTCTACTTCCACGATATTGCTCCGCCTCGTGCAAAAATAGCTTAACCAAGTCTAGATAATTACACCAAAGGAACAGCACACCGTATTCGTGAGCACTCAGAGTATTACAATTTTGCATAAGAACTATTTCTTACCAACACGTTTGTCTGTAGGTTTTAAATTAACCTCTTATTTATAAATTATGCATTTTCAGAGCCTTATCAACATGACTGTTGTATAAGTTATCAGGTTATTTTTATATATACATCATTTAAGCCTGTATTGGCACCCACGTCCTGGTGGATCAGTCGGGAAATTGTAGTCAACTATGCTTATTAAAGGGCTTAGGGCATACTTGACTCTACCACCCTATTCGTCATCAAGAGTGATGCATATGTTATGAATTTAACGACTGTACCTTAAACAGTTCGGAAATGACATCCAGCCATGCTTATAAGTTGGCATAGGGTATACTTGGCCCTGCGAACATTTTAGTAGTCGGGTGTGATGCCTATGTTTTGAATTGGTTGACTATAGCTTCGGTGGATGGGAAATGGCGGCCAATTATGCTGATAAGAGGGCCTAAAATATTCTTGCTCTATCATTATGTTCGTCGTCAGGGGTGATGCCAATGATATTAATTTGGTAGGTATCTCTTAAACAGTTCGGAAATTATGACTGACTATGCTTATAAGATGTCTTAGGGCATAATTCACCCAACCACCCTGATCGAAGTGAGGAGTGATGCCTATAATATGAATTTGTCAACTAAACAGTTCAGACATTATTGCTATCTATGCCTATAAGTTTGTGTGTGTCGCATTTAGACATACTGTACTTGGTGTAATTAGCAGGGGTGTTTTTAGCATAGGCTTACTTCGCATGGGTCGTAGAATATGCTTGTAACAAGGTGGAGTGATAGCATGAAGTAGCATAAGAGGGCTATGAACTAGAAAATTCCTTAAACAAGATGGTTGGTGTTGACATGGAATGACCGAGCATGAACTGAAACCTTCTTGAAACAAGATGACCGATGTGGATTTGGAATGACAGAGCATGAACTGGAAAATCCTAGAAACAAAATGGCGGCATATAATGACAGAGCATGAACTGGAAGATTCTGGAAAAAGGGCCATGCTATTTTTAGACAGAGTGTCTCATGAAAATTTGAGTAAAGAAACTCTTTGTAGGAAATTTTTCAAATTTGAAGGGAAATTCGGGAACGTTTTTAGGGAATTCTAGATATTTTGAGTGTTTTCCGGGGAAAACTTTACATTTAAGGTCAAGGTCCAATATGGCTTTGACGCAATCCATAATGACGGATGGCTCCGGGGCTCCGACACCCTACACCTCTGTCCACCAAGGCAGAATGACAGAGCATGAACTAGAACATTCTTGAAACAAGGTCATGCTAGTTTTAGACTGAGTGACTCATAAAATTTTTGGGTAAAAAAACATGTTGAGTATTTTCCGGGGAAAAGGGGACATTTCAGGTCAAGGTCAAAGGTCAGTCCACTGGTCCACTGCCCGATACCACCACTAGTCCTCTGCCAGATGCCATATGGCTTCGGGCACAGACACTCCCCACCTTTGCACCAGACTCCCCCATTATCTATATACTCATGTCTTGGCCAAACAGTTAGAATTAAAATTAGTAGAGATGTGGACTGATGTGTCAAGATACACTCACAAAATTCCTTGAGTTCCTTAATTTTCATACTGAGCAAGGTGGCGCAGTGCTGAAACACTGGACTCGCTTTTGGGAGGACAAGGACTCGATCACCAGTCCAGCTGACCTGGTCTTCCATGGTCTTTCAATGTCACTCTAGGTGAATGCTGGGATGGTCTCTTACTTCAGGCCATGGCCTAATCGTTCCCGCTCCTGCTTCTCTGAGCAACTTGCACCATCTCTAAAGACCTAGGTGGCAATTAGCCATACATATGTATTTACCTACCTACCTTTAGTTTTATATTTCGCAGCAGAGGTAGCGGTGTTGGACTTCATTTCTGCCACCCCAGGTGGTCGACGGGAATAGACTTCAAGTGCCACGTTGGAGGAAGGGGAAACAAGAAAAATTGGGTCGTAATCGTCGCTTTGGTTTCGGCGTATCGTCGCAATGGGGGAAGGGGAAGGGGGAGAGAGAAACTTCGACAGGGGTACGTACGTACGCCTTACACTTCCACCTGCCACCCTCTCCCTCCAACACCAAAAAAAGTAATCGCGATGAGGTGCCGCCGCCTTCGTCGGCCAAGCGGGTCCGTTCCACTTGAGTTGCCCCCTCGGCACCTAGTCATTTATTGAAGGGCGGGGGAGGGAAGATCAGTTACCTTCTTCCCCTCATCCTCCATTCGTGGCACCCTTAAACCATCACCTACTTCACTGCTGCTCCCGAAAGCTCGAATTAAAAAATAATTCCTCCCCCTTGTTCTGGCACCCGAATCCTTTCCAGTCAGGACCTCGCTGTTAAGAGCCACCCAAACTCTTCACTCACTTTCCAGTCGGCTAATTCTTCACGCCTCGTGGAAGTGACACGCACTTCATAGACGGTCTTCAGCACTTGCCGACGCCCCTCCGGCCGATTCATGGCTTCTTGGATGGACACTACTGGAAACAAGTTTTGACGGCATTGTCCTCCGGAATGCGTCGTTATGCATGCCCCTCGTGAAAGCAGACTCCTCATACGAGCAAAAGTGTAAACAGGGCAGTGTCCTTACAAGTGGATATTTTTTTTTTAATTTTCGTAATTATACTTTATGGCCGGACATTAAAAATCAAAGCTTGACATTACATAGACGACTACTTAGCAGAATTTTTGAAGTTTGTACGGTCCCATGTACGTTAATATTTTTCTATGCGGGACAGAAATCATGGAATAGTAAGGGAACGTTTAGTTACGGTTACAGATGTAAAACTCATAATGGGAGAGAAATTAGTTGGATTTTGAAATGACTGTTAAGGTGTTCCCCGCGCCTTGACAAGCTGAGTTATTAAATATTGAATATGGAAATTCAGTTATGGAGGAATATACATAAATCCAAGATGGCTTAGAAACTTCCCTCTCTAATGAAGCCTTTGTATTGCGGTTTAACCATCCGCTGTAGCCTAGCTGCTGTACATACCATGCAAAAAAAAAAATTGAAAAGGTGTCTCAACTTATTTCATCCAGAAGCAAAAGTTTAAGTCTGTGTTTCGTACTGGTTTTGAACACAGTTACTTGGATTACATTGCAGGCTGCTCTCAGATATCTGTAGCAATAACTTCTATATTAAGAAATCATAATTTTTTTAATATATTAATACTCTTGTTTTGAGTTTCCTTTTCACAACCAAACATAAGTCAAATAACGAGTACCGTTGCCAGTTGATCTTGTAACACAATTAGCTGATCGGAATGGCAGTTTTATCACATTTCTCCGTAATTGCAATAATTGTTTTGATACCGATATCTGCGGTCCAAAGCAGAAACAGTGATTCTAGTAGTGTTGGGTGGTGGCCAGTGGCATGGTGTTCCGTAATTGGTTGTTTCCCAGCTCACACATCAGCCAATGAAACGAAGTTGCTCAACTGAACGTCCCACCGCATGTGGAATGTGGAACCTGCTCGCGAGTGGTCGCAGCAATTTCCAATCCCTCCGGCTTCACGATAGTAGGGTTACTTCTACTCATGTTGGGAAGAGCAACGTTAAAAGTTAGGCAACCAACAATTTTAACCACTATGTAAGCGCTAGTGTCGCATGTGTGAAAGATTTTCTCTATTTTGTAGGTTAAAAACAGGATAATTGCAATAATCATAAACCAAATAGAAAATAACTTCGAAACGAAGCAAAATATTTCCCTTTTTTCATTCACATAGATTAAAATTTTAATTAAATGTTACCTTTTGGAACACTGCCCACCTAGCGGCGGAAATTTTCCCTATGCCAAACTCTCACGTAAGAAAACTCGTATTGTTCCTAACCTGAGTAGAATTTACCTTGGTGGAATTAACCTTGACGGTAGTTATTGGTGCCTGCTGGGCGCGGAAAAATTGTACAGCAGTGAGAAATCACCAGAATACCTCGCAGCAATTCACCATCCTCGACAAGTTCTCATCAGGTCAGTGAAGCGCTATGCTCGCTTAATTTAATAAGGTGCTATATGCTGACTGGCGAATGAGCGGAATGGAATTGAAACCAATTCTAGAGTCACGAGGGCATACCTCATAACCAGTCCATGAGTGGCGTCGAAGATTTCTGTTTCAGGAGAAATTTGAAGCCGCGCCGTTCAAGTACCGCCAGGTAGCCTCAGTAGTGTCCGGCGAGAGGAACTCAATCTCAGGTAATGAGTGTGAGATGATTTGTTCGCAAGTGGATGTAGTTAACGAGAGGTTATGCGCTTTTTAAGAGTAGTGGGAGGTAGCAGACGAGGCGAACAAGCCCAACCTCTGGGCTGAACATAATTAAACTTTAAAACCAGATAATAAACTGACTTTGTTCACCAGACTCCACTTCATTCGGTAATGCGCGAAATACAAGAACCCTTATTTTTAACTAGTGAAATTTTCCGTATGCGCTATGATTGAAATATTTGTTAGTTTTTAGTTTGCTGTAATGCTGATGAAAGTTTATAATAATTTTTGTACTATACATTACATTATGTAAATAATGTAATCTGAAACTGGGAAAGTGTTTTCTCCAAAGTTGGGCCGTGTCTTGCTGTTTTTCCTGTTGACGTATTAGCCAAGAAAACGAAGATCCACAGTTGACGTCGTGCCATTGCTTATGAGATCCATCTTCCAAATCCGTCCATGCCCAATATTGATAACAGGTGTGCTGCAACAATGTTTAGGCGCCTTCTTGTTATGTTTTGTCAACTTCGTTACAACAGTTTGGAAGAAACCACGAAATTGTTAAACGCTTTGTTTCATTAGAAATCAATAAATGTGTATGTAAACCAGGAATGCATTTCAAATATGTTCCATTTTGAACATTTATTCAAAGTATTCAGACATTGCCCAAATATGCATTTTAGATTGATTAACTTTTAAAAATCCTAAGTAAATGCATGGAAAACTTTTATTCACAATTCTTTTGATATTTTTTATCGACTCTTCCCCTTCCTATCCCATCCCATAATCATTGTGATAACTTCCATGCTTGCAAATTGCACACTATTGCCAAGACACTCGTAAGTTCAGTGCCTTGTGGACATGCACATAGTGGGGACATATAATGAGTACATCAGCGCCAGAAACCATATTCATTTTGGTTTGAACGCCTAAAAAACTTTAGGCAGTATGTTCTACTAAATGCAAGCGCCCATCTCTCTTGAAATATTCCCCTTTAGCAAACAGTTAAGATTATTCCGTTGACTGGAAGTTGTAACCTGGCTGCCGGCAAGCATCTGAAAGAGAACGTTTGATTTTAACAAATTAATAACGGCTACTTCGAAGAGAATGGAATAAATATGTTGACGTTCCACTGGTACATAGCAGTGGCCACCATTAGGCCCAAAACCTCGTCGTTATATGCTTGCCACAGTACTTCAACCCAGATGAAAACTTTGCGAAGTGATCCATCGAGGTAATGTTCTAGTCATCAGAGCTAAGAGAATGCCGACTTTCTCAGGCGACGAAAAACACACCAGATGAAAAAGAGTAGGATTCTGAGGGAGGGGGAAATGTTGACTAAAAAGTCTACATTAAAATGACATTTAATCTCCTTGCTACTAGCTTCACCCCTCTCCTCTCCCTTTGTCCACTCTAGTATCGACCTTGAGGCTTAAGGCACGTGACTGGGCGGTTCCTTTGTGGCCATACAATCCTTTCGCGGGCGTCAAATTTGAAGGCAAATGGCGAGAAATGATGTAGACTACACGTTGTCGGTTTGAATGATAAATTCTTGTGAATGACAATTCTTTTTTCCCACTGCAGAACATCCAATGCCAGGCAAATATTTAACCTGCGCATGCCAGCAAGAGAAATTTGGTAATCATATGCCACATAAGTGTAATTTGTTTGGAAATGTTTGTGCTGTGTGTGGTCTTTGGGTTCAAAAGTATTTTGGCCTACACTGTAAAAACATTTCTGGTGAACTTCCTGAATTGTAATGGAAGTTATTAGCATATATACTGTATAGAAATAATACCACACATCAAGATGGAGATATAGGAATGTTTAACGTCGCTACTATACAAAGTTGGGAACTTCCATAAGCATTTGACTGTTTCCTGAGCAAATGTAGGAACGCTACAATGAATGTATAAGGAAAAAATTATCATTCCCTCTTTCTCACTTAGCGTATACACTGGTATGGTAAATTTCCGGATAATTTCTTAGAGTGTACGCTTCAGCTTTCTTGGTTGAGAAACTGGTCATATTTGCTATTCTAATTTTTTTAAAAAATTACTATATTGGATCAAAATACTGACGAATAGTGAACACATTTACGAATTATCTGCGTACCGTAATTTTTCATGTGTGTATGTGTACATATATGTACACACATACATATACACTCACGGGGTCTCACATATATACAAAGTGTTCCGAAATAAATATTTTTGTATAATGTATTTTACATTACGTAAAACAATGGNGTTCCTAACCTGAGTAGAATTTACCTTGGTGGAATTAACCTTGACGGTAGTTATTGGTGCCTGCTGGGCGCGGAAAGATTGTACAGCAGTGAGAAATCACCAGAATACCTCGCAGCAATTCACCATCCTCGACAAGTTGTCATCAGGTCAGTGAAGCGCTATACTCGCTTAATTCAATAAGGTGCTATATGCTGACTGGCGAATGAGTGGAATGGAATTGAAACCAATTCTAGAGTCACGAGGGCATACATCATAACCAGTCCATGAGTGCCGTCGAAGATTTCTGTTTCAGGAGAAATTTGAAGCCGCGCCGTTCAAGTACCGCCAAGTAGCCTAAGTAGTGTCCGACGAGAGGAACTCAATCTCAGGTAATGAGTGTGAGATGATTTGTTCGCAAGTGGATGTAGTTAACGAGAAGTTATGCGCTTTTTAAGAGTAGTGGGAGGTAACAGACGAGGCGAACAAGCCCAACCTCTGGGCTGAACATAATTAAACTTTAAAACCAGATAATAAACTGACTTTGTTCACCAGACTCCACTTCATTCGATAATACGCGAAATACAAGAACCCTTATTTTTAACCAGTAAAATTTTCCGTATGCGCTATGATTGAAATATTTGTTAGTGTTTAGTTTGTTGTAATGCTGATGAAAGTTTATAATAATTTTTGTACTATACATTACATTATGTAAATAATGTAATCTGAAACTGGGAAAGTGTTTTCTCCAAAGTTGGGCCATGTCTTGCTTTTTTTCCTGTTGACGTATTAGCCAAGAAAACGAAGATCCACAGTTGACGTCGTGCCAATTGCTTATGAGATCCATCTTCCAAATCCGTCCATGCCCAATATTGATAACAGGTGTGCTGCAACAATGTTTATGCGCCTTCTTGTTATGTTTGTCAACTTCGTTACAACAGTTTGGAAGAAAACACGAAATTGTTAAACGCTTTGTTTAGTGAGAAATCAATAAATGTGTAAGTAAACCAGGAATGCATTTCAAATATGTTCCATTTTGAACATTTATTCAAAGTATTGAGACAGTGCCAAAATATGCATTTTAGATTGATTAACTTTTAAAAATCCTAAGTAAATGCATGGAAAACTTTTATTCACAATACTTTTGATATTTTTTATCGACTCTTCCCCTTCCTATCCCATCCCATAATCATTGTGATAACTTCCATGCTTGCAAATTGCACACTATTGCCAAGACACTCGTAAGTTCAGTGCCTTTTGGATATGCACATAGTGGGCACATATAATGAGTACATCAGCGCCAGAAACCATATTCATTTTGGTTTGAACGCCTAAAAAACTTTAGGCAGTATGTTCTACTAAATGCAAGCGCCCATCTCTCTTGAAATATTCCCCTTTAGCAAACAGTTAAGATTATTCCGTTGACTGGGAGTTGTAACCTGGCTGCCGGCAAGCATCTGAAAGAGAACGTTTGATTTTAACAAATTAATAACGGCTACTTCGAAGAGAATGGGATAAATTTGTTGACGTCCCACTGGTACATAGCAGTGGCCACCATTAGGCCCAAAACCTCGTCGTTATATGCTTGCCACAGTACTTCAACCCAGATGAAAACTTTGCGAAGTGATCCATCGAGGTAATGTTCTAGTCATCAGAGCTAAGAGAATGCCGACTTTCTCAGGCGACGAAAAACACACTAGATGAAAAAGAGTAGGATGCTGAGGGAGGGGGAAATGTTGACTAAAAAGTCTACATTAAAATGACATTTAATCTCCTTGCTACTAGCTTCACCCCTCTCCTCTCCCTTTGTCCATTCTAGTATCGACCTTGAAGCTTAAGGCACGTGACTGGGCGGTTCCTTTGTGGCCATACAATCCTTTCGCGGGCGTCAAATTTGAAGGCAAATGGCGAGAAATGATGTAGACTACACGTTGTCGGTTTGAATGATAAATTCTTGTGAATGACAATTCTTTTTTCCCACTGCAGAACATCCAATGCCAGGCAAATATTTAACCTGCGCATGCCAGCAAGAGAAATTTGGTAATCATATGCCACATAAGTGTAATTTGTTTGGAAATGTTTGTGCTGTGTGTGGTCTTTGGGTTCAAAAGTATTTTGGCCTACACTGTAAAAACATTTCTGGTGAACTTCCTGAATTGTAATGGAAGTTATTAGCATATATACTGTATAGAAATAATACCACACATCAAGATGGAGATATAGGAATGTTTAACGTCGCTACTATACAAAGTTGGGAACTTCCATAAGCATTTGACTGTTTCCTGAGCAAATGTAGGAACGCTACAATGAATGTATAAGGAAAAAAATATCATTCCCTCTTTCTCACTTAGCGTATACACTGGTATGGTAAATTTCCGGATAATTTCTTAGAGTGTATGTACCCTTCAGCTTTCTTGGTTGAGAAACTGGTCATATTTGCTATTCTAATTTTTAAAAAAAATTATTATATTGGATCAAAATACTGACGAATAGTGCACACATTTACGAATTATCTGCGTACCGTACGTTTTCATGTGTGTATGTGTATATATATGTACACATATATATATACACTCACAGGGTCTCACATATATACAAAGTGTTCCGAAATAAATATTTTTGTATAATGTATTTTACATTACGTAAAACAATGGANGGGTCTCACATATATACAAAGTGTTCCGAAATAAATATTTTTGTATAATGTATTTTACATTACGTAAAACAATGGACAAAATAATATATACCGTACAAATTATGTGCTAGCGTAACATTCTGCTGGCAGTCTTCAATTTTACTTGATAATTTCGTATTTATAAATTAAACCTGTAGAGTAACTTTTTAGAGGTTTGGAAAAGTGGTTCTCTGTTTTACGAATCTTGGGTTAACCTAAAACATAATTTATAATTTTAATAATCTTTCCGTTATACAAAAGTAACTTTCAAGTATTCGCTTTTTTTTTTTTTTTTTACCAAGCAATTGATGTTCTGTTTTTGCATGTGATCAGGTTCAGGTCGTAAAAACAAAGAAATATTGACTTTGTCTAAACAGCATCCGTTTCCAGTATGCGAAGTTATAATAGTAAGTATAGACTTACTGCGCATATTATTTCACGGTTAGTAATTAGTAGGGGCACCTGTTTTTGCGAAGAGATTTCAGGACAAGATGTATTCCAACGCACTTCAGTTCAGAGCCACTTTCGTGATTGGATCATTTGAATTGTTACGCATCCTATCTGTCTGCCCGCAAATCACGGACGGTCAGAATCGGAGAAACTAGATTCTGATTGTCTCACTCATGCAACAGACACGCTTCACACAAAGACAAGCGTCCAATAGTCAAATGAAGACTGCAAGTCTGCACATATGATATTGAAGTCTAGTCCCCTCGTAAAATGTTTCGCGAAAAACAGGTTGTCTTAGCAATTAGGTATAATCACGATAGCCTCTCTTTAAGGGACCTCTTAAGTTGTCGTATGGGTGTCATTGTAAGCATTTGTGTCTATTATTATTTTTAAAAAAACTATAGAACATATGTGAAAGTCGATAGTCAGTTGCCTATCATAAATTTGGTCACTGAGAAATAAATATGGTCGTTGAAAAGTGTCAAAGTTAGCAAAAGTAGCTGTAAGTAGCTCTCTAGTGTTTACGATATTTATTCTTTCGTAAAACAGTGTTTTATGTTATATAGACAAGGCTGTATCTTTTCTGGACAGATTTATGTATTAAAACCCTATAGTTACTGCTTAAAATCTTAAAACTCCGTGGAAACAGAATATACGCGAAACTTGTTTATGCTATTTTCCATCGCCATAGTAGTGCTTCCTTATAGTTGGATGTGACCTTGAGGCGTTCAAAATGGTTGGCTAGGGATTCCATTTAAAGCGTTCAGTGTACTGGCAGCTTGGATTGGTTGGCGGGGGAGGCAAGGGAGTGGCCAAATCTTAGAAAGAATTACTTGTTTCCAATACCAAAACCATGTCA
This sequence comes from Clitarchus hookeri, assembly GCA_002778355.1. Taxonomy (NCBI): domain Eukaryota; kingdom Metazoa; phylum Arthropoda; class Insecta; order Phasmatodea; family Phasmatidae; genus Clitarchus; species Clitarchus hookeri. The sequence continues at coordinate 337,359 of NQII01003233.1, read as the reverse complement.
TTTTAAGCAAAACATGTCCATCAAAATGCCAAAGATGTCAAAGATTTACTGTGCTAATTTTTAAGCTATTTTTATTTCTTTTTTCGAAGATAATGTTTTATAACTATCAGAGGTATGAATATTCGGTAAAATTATCCACACATTGCTCTATCTTTTCCGCTGATAAAATATCATGTAATTAATGAAATATATGAAACCCGTGTAGATTTGGCAGTGTGTGAATTTGTCGATAAGACTCGGCTAACGTTGAAATATTTACATTTACAAATGAGAAATAAAATATATCAAAGCAAGTGATAATTTGTGCTGTCGCTATGCTTTCTCAAATTTTTGTTGACACATTTCCTCTTTTTCCCATCCCTTACAATCTACAGTTACACGTATACCATATACGTTACAATTACTCTTACAACTTTAAGGATCATGGGACACACGTTATCCTAGATAGCAGATATTTNTATACCATATACGTTACAATTACTCTTACAACTTTAAGGATCATGGGACACACGTTATCCTAGATAGCAGATATTTGTTTATCAGTGCCAATTGAAAGTCTGTAATATTTTAGCAATGGACTATGCTGGACTATACTATTATAGAAACTTCTNGTTTATCAGTGCCAATTGAAAGTCTGTAATATTTTAGCAATGGACTATGCTGGACTATACTATTATAGAAACTTCTCTAAACAAATATTTGTTGCAACTCATCCACGTTTCTATATCTCACACCACGGTGGCATGAGCAAATTTCTACGGTTTAATAAATGACTGGACATAAATGTGTCACTCTGACAAAATGTTTGCTCACAAATTTGGCGAGACCGTTATCTCGCATTGTTAGACACTGCGGGTTTTTTTTCTTTCGAGAAAACGGAATTCTCGTTAAGTTTAAACATATTATGCACATGTCTGCAACGTGTCGGCATAGAGCTATTTCCTTCCTTGGTTTTTTTGTAAACATGTGGGTCTAAATTAACTTTGTTTTGCGTTGTCCCCGCGGCTCTGAAGCTTGCCTGTTTTATAAACAGCTGGCCTCGTGGCGGAATTAGAAACACACGGTTAACGACAGCGGACTGCATCGAATTATCGTAACATTCCGCATTAAAAAGCGTTGCCGTCGGCCGTCGGCCGTTGCACCGCGGTAATGAAGATGGATGCGCCTCCCACTCTCGTTGGCACACTCGACACGGGCATGTTGGTGCAAGCGATTAGAGGGCGTGGCGCATGTAAAGTTGGCGAAACCAGGCGTGATACTGAAGCTATGCGCTGCTCTCGTTAAACCCTTTGAAAGAAAAAGGGGTTAAAAAGACGGGGAGAGAGGGGGGAGAGAAGCTATTTGTCCGGTGTCATTTCAACGCACGGATCATCCGGTTAACTAATCGAGCCGGCCCTCTCCGGAGAGCTGTCCGCCCGGAGCATGTTGGCATCTATCACGGGACCTCTAGCACAGGCCTGGAGAAGTAGATGAGGAAGGGGCGTGATGTACCCCCCCCCCCCCCCCCCCCCCNCGCGTTCCGCGACACGCTTCGTCTCGCGACACGTGCACCGTGCTGACGTCACTCCTCGCGCGTCGACGGGAACGCTACTACCGGAAAATACGTTAACTACTCGAGGTCACGCCGTTATCTCCCTTCTGTGTTCTCATGAATTTCCCGTGCCACCCGTTGTTCTTCCCGTCTCAAACGTTACGCTAGCACTCGAATCTACCCCCCCTCCACGGCCTCGAATCTACCCCACTCCACGGCTTCGAATATACCCCCCCTCCACGGCTTCACAATTGGCTTGGTCGGGTAGTAGCTTGTTGAACCGGCGCGTACGAGGCGCGAGGTGGATGAACTCTTTTCGTACCCACGTCACTTTCTGTTGTGTTCCGCAAAAACCTGATCTGTATCTGAAGCAGTTGGCACGATTTTTGCAGCCATTTTCTGCAAACAGTAGTATTGTAAGAACGCACTAAAAAAAAAAAAAAGTCTTACATCTTTGCAAAGAAGTTTTTTTTATAGTTGCCAAAAAAATTTACTTGTACCATGTAGACATATTTTGCACGGACAACTCAAGGACATATCATATCACAATTTTGATATCAGAGAAAATGGTATAGTCTGCTTTTTCATTGCATTTCGCCAATGTCCCAAATTTTTACAAGGGAGAAAGAGAGAGAATGTGTGTGTTTACTTGTATACATATCGATAAAGTCACTAAAAGTTTACTGTTTTTTATATACAACACTAATTAGGGTCTTAATGCAACTAGTGGAGAAATAGTAAAGTTCCTGTTAAAGAAATGCATAGCCGTTTACCTGATATTTAAATGAAAAATTATTCGAAATATACTGATACAAAGCGCCTGAGGGGCGTATCTGAGTTCGTGAGGGATGGAGGTCTTTATAAAAATAAAATAACTAAATTTTATTTCTAATATATTCACACAGCTATTATTTACAGCAATACATTTTCTATCTCAACTCTTACTTCGCATTGAGTGCAATATATACCGCATATTTCAAATATAAATAACATCCTTTTCAATGCAGTTGTTTCGTTGTAGTGAATTAACTCATACTCGTCATTAATACATGTTCATTCTGTCGGTTGCCATCGTATGTAATGTCTTTCACTCATGGACCCCCTAGGAAATCAAGCACAATTTTCAAGGATCCCTTTAATAAAAAAAACAGCAAACAATTTCGGACCATTTATTTTAGTACTATAAATACAAAAAAAAATCCTTTTTTTATAAAATAAATACGTTAATGTGAAGGTTGGTGTTGCTTTTTTGCAACTAAATTAGTGATATTCGGGTTGATGTTACTACTAAGTTGTAATCTCAAATCGGATTCTACTTGTAATCTGTTCAGTCACGGCCCGCACTCACTTATTTCTCTCACTTCAGGCAGTCTCGCGGTCAAACCGCGGCACTATGTGTCGATAACATGCCATCCGCACCCTTCACTGCTTGATACTCGCAGTCGCAGATGTCCTTTCCACTGATCACTTCTCTCGCTTTTCGTCGTCTATCGCTGAAACGTAGCCACTTATTCATTCAACAACTGCCGCCCGAAGGCCCATTACACTCTTTATACTCTGCTGGCCTTTACCTGGAAAGTTCGACGCACCCCGAGTCACGCTTTGAGAAACTAAGCCAGCAAACCACAAGGAAATTCTTCATTTAAATAAAGAAACTCAATACAACCAATGCAACTTCAGCAGCGCGCACCGTAACAAGGATTATCGTGTCGGCTAGCTTTTTGTAACAGATACGTGTTTTCTGGGTATCGCTAGCTTGTCATTCAAAACATTCCATTGACTTGCCGCCGCTATCATATAACTGCTTTGTCTTTCACTTCCACTCGCTCGCGCTGTACAAAGCAGTGAGCGAGTAACAATACCCTTAGCAGCTCAGCCAGCAGAATGAAACATACGTTATCTAGAATAAGAATCGCTCGTTTCGGAAGAGGTCAAGATACATTACTAAACGTGCGTCAAATCATATGTTGCATTCAAAGACAATTTTTAAAGTGAGTTTGTATGTACCAGAGATCTCGGCCTCGCACTGATACATAAACAAGAATTAACCGATATAAGAAATTAGCCTACTTTCCTCTACATGGGTGCAAATAATATGAAGTTCTTAAAAGCTTATATGGTAGGTTGGTTTTGGCGTCTCGTTGACAGTAATAGTATTAGAAATTAGACCAGAAACACATTCAACAGTAGTGAGACAATTACAAATACACACGTTTCTTATCCGGGACACGAACCCAGAAAACCTCGTACCATAAGCTACCGCCCAATCAAATGTATTACAGAGGTCGGATTAGGATAATCAACTTCGGATGTAACCAGTCTAATGTTTTGAATGATAGTATTTACTAACCTAAGATATTTACAAGGCCGTCATTTACAAAATAAGTTTCTGAACCATTTAAAACACGTTTAATTTACATGGCCTATTTTAGCGCTACTTATGTGAATAATTTGTTGGGAATAGGTTGATTAATCCCTGAGATATGGCATAAAAACATAATTTAATTTGGTGCAATCTTATAAAATTACCCATAAAAATATTCTTCATACGATTTCTAATAGATACCGTCAGCATAAAAAGTTTGGCATTAAATGTTCGGCTGAATTTGGTTCAANATTCTTCATACGATTTCTAATAGATACCGTCAGCATAAAAAGTTTGGCATTAAATGTTCGGCTGAATTTGGTTCAACTGTTTAAAAGACATGACTAAATTATAAATATACTATCATGACCACTATTTTGAAAATCAATGTCTTACTCTTCTACCTTTATCGTATAAGTTTACGCGGTATTCAATAATGGTGTGCAAAATTTGGTGGAAATTAGCTTAATTGTTCCGGAAATATGGCCAAATATTCAATTTTCTCACCTGACACTATTAAAAAAAAAAACCAGCAAAAGAGGATCTTTTTATGTCGCCTATAATGCTGCTAATGAAAACGTTTAGTGTACAAAATTTGGTTAAATTTTGATGAATTGTTTAATAGATATAACATACTAACTAACATAAGTTATTTATATTTGTGCAATTAAAAAAAGACCTGCCGCAACTAAAAAACGCCAATTCACATACCCTATTGTAGCAATACCTGCGTGCAAAATTTGGCGGGAGTAGGTTAATTGTTTCCCAAGATATGACATAAAAATGTATTATTTCATGTAAGGCTAGCTTACAAAATGGCGGAGAAATTATGTTCTTTTTACTTAAATTATATGATTACAATAGATTATGCCGGCATATTAAGTTAAGTTAAAATCTGTTTTGTAGTTTCGCAGATGTAACATACTGAGGAAAAAAGTTTTTTTCCGTCAATATGAAAATATGTTTTTGGCCTACTTAAAAAATATCAGTTTAAATTATCTGCCGCAGTACTACTTGTATGCCTAATTTGGTAAGAATCGGTCAATTGTTTCCCGAGATATAACAAAAATGTAATTTATTCGTATGGTAAATGACTACCAAAAGTGACTGGATGTTGGAATGTATGATGCTTATGATATATACATTCAGCATACAAAATTTCATTGAAATTGGTCCAACGGTTTGGTATATATATAAACCTAAAATATTTGTTTGGCCACCATTTTGCAAACAAGTGGGGCCTGCCTAATAAATATAAAAAGCATATTTTACATGCTGTACCATGGCATCACTTTCTTTCCAAATTTGACGAGAATTGGTTGTGCAGTTTTCAAGTTATGGTGTTTCATGTGGTGCTAGCTTACAAAACGGCTGTCCAAAAACAATATCCATCTCTAAATACTTTTCTTACGTGATGCACTACATGCATAGAAAATTTAGTTTACATCGGTTGAGTGGTTCCCGAAATCTGGAATATTACGCTAAATTTTAAAATGGCCGCATTTTTGAAAGTAAGTGCCCGGCGTCGTCGAAATCTACGAAAGTCAGGCGTCCTTACTAAGTACTGTATGTGTACCTATTTTGTGAGATTCTATTCATGCGTTCAAAAGTTTATAGGGTGTCTCACACACACATACGTACAGACACGCACTTAGATACGCATACACACTTATCCATATACATGAAAGTGATCTTAACAGTCTTCCTCTCCTTCGGAAAGTAGGCTAAAAATGTCCCGTACAGGTAAACAATTACTTCCCTTGAGACTGAGCAAAACCATTATGAATGTATAAAGTTATATTTGAGGCATAGCTTCTTATAAAAAACCATTATCACTTTCTGCGTGTATACGGCGCGAGTTAATTTATTTTAGTGTAAAAACCTTTGCGTCAAAGTCTGCACCAACTCTAAAACAAAATTCTTTATTTTGGGAAATAACGTCAGAATGTAGGTTTACTTTATGATATGCAGTGAAGCTTCTACATACATGAACGTATAATCATTTATTTGTAGATTTTTATCCTTAAAATATTTATTGTTTCGACATTTTTCAGTTTAATATATTTGTGATGTCCGTTTTCTCTCTGATAAACGTGTCTTAAAAATATCTTAAGGGACAACCTTCAATTTATTTTCAGGCCAGTATGTGTTTAATCTATTTGTATGACAAAGAAAAAAGTAGAAAAATAATAGTTCCTAGTGTAACTATGAAAAACTTGAGCAGCCAGAAAACACGTGTACCGATCAGAAGTCAAGCGACAATGGTCTTGNATTCTTCATACGATTTCTAATAGATACCGTCAGCATAAAAAGTTTGGCATTAAATGTTCGGCTGAATTTGGTTCAATTGTTTAAAAGACATGACTAAATTATAAATATGCTGTCATGACCACTATTTTGAAAATCAATGTCTTACTCTTCTACCTTTATCGTATAAGTTTACGCGGTATTCAATAATGGTGTGCAAAATTTGGTGGAAATTAGCTTAATTGTTCCGGAAATATGGCAAAATATTCAATTTTCTCACCTGACACTATTAAAAAAAAAAACCAGCAAAGGAGGATCTTTTTATGTCGCCTATAATGCTGCTAATAAAAACGTTTAGTGTACAAAATTTGGTTAAATTTTGATGAATTGTTTAATAGATATAACATACTAACTAACATAAGTTATTTATATTTGTGCAATTAAAAAAAGACCTGCTAAAAAACGCCAATTCACATACCCTATTGTAGCAATACCTGCGTGCAAAATTTGGTGGGAGTAGGTTAATTGTTTCCCAAGATATGACATAAAAATTTATTATTTCATGTAAGGCTAGCTTACAAAATGGCGGAGAAATTATGTTCTTTATACATAAATTATATTATTACAATAGATTATGCCAGCATATTAAGTTAAGTTAAAATCTGTTTTGTAGTTTCGTAGATATAATAACATACTGAGGAAAAAAGTTTGTTTCCGTCAATATGAAAATATGTTTTTGGCCTACTTAAAAATACCCGTTTAAATTATCTGCCGCAGTACTACTTGTATGCCTAATTTGGTAAGAATCGGTCAATTGTTTCCCGAGATATAACAAAAATGTAATTTATTCGTATGGTAAATGACTACCAAAAGTGACTGGATGTTGGAATGTATGATGCTTATGATATATACATTCAGCATACAAAATTTCATTGAAATTGGTCCAACGGTTTGGTATATATATAAACCTAAAATATTTGTTTGGCCACCATTTTGCAAACAAGTGGGGCCTGCCTAATAAATATAAAAAGCATATTTTACATGCTGTACAATGGCATCACTTTCTTTCCAAATTTGCGATAATTGGTTGTGCAGTTTTCAAGTTATGGTGTTTTATGTGGTGCTAGCTTACAAAATGGCTGTCAAACAACAATATCCATCTCTAAATACATTTCTTACGTGATGCACTACATGCATAGAAAATTTAGTTTACATCGGTTGAGTCGTTCCCGAAATCTGGAATATTACGCTAAATTTTAAAATGGCCGCAATTTTGAAAGTAAGTGCCTGGCGTCGTCGAAATCTACGAAAGTCAGACGCCCTTACTAAGTATTGTGTGTGTACCTATTTGGTGAGATTCTATTCATGCGTTCGAAAGTTTATAGGGTGTCTCACACACACATACGTACAGACACGCACTTAGATACGCATACACACTTATCCATAGACAGGAAAGTGATCTTAAAAGTCTTCCTCTCCTTCGGAAAGTAGGCTAAAAATGTCCCGTACAGGTAAACAATTACTTCCCTTGAGACTGAGCAAAACCATTATGAATGTATAAAGTTATATTTAAGGCACAGCTTCTTATAAAAACCATTATCACTTTCTGCGTATATACGGCGCGAGTTAATTTATTTTAGTGTAAAAACCTTTGCGTCAAAGTCTGGACCAACTCTAAAACAATATTCTTTATTTTGGGAAATAACGTCAGAATGTAGGTTTACTTTATGATATGCAGTGAAGCTTCTGCATACATGAACGTATAATCATTTATTTGTAGATTTTTATCCTTAAAATATTTATTGTTTCGACATTTTTCAGTTTAATATATTTGTGATGTCCGTTTTCTCTCTGATAAACGTGTCTTAAAAATATCTTAAGGGACAACCTTCAATTTATTTTCAGGCCGGTGTGTGTTTAATCTATTTGTATGACAAAGAAAAAAGTAGAAAAATAATAGTCCCTAGTGTAACTATGAAAAACTTGAGCAGCCAGAAAACACGTGTACCGATCAGAAGTCAAGCGACAATGGTCTTGAAAATATAGTTACACGTTGCTGGTCTGCATCGCTTCCCCTGCCCCGTGCCGCTCGAGCGAGCGAAACAAAGTGCCAAGGGCAGAGCAATAATCCGAGAAGTGCACGGTGGGACCCCTGCGCTCCCGTCCTTCAGCGGATTGAATTGTTGGAGTAGTCGTTGAAAGAATGTTCTGGACTTAGCCCTAGCCTCTCTCTGCGAGAAAGAGTTTGGAGGATTGTGCGACCTTAAAAACCCGTGTCACGCGTCTTATTAAATTTTTATTTATTTATTCCTAATTAAAATATAGAACGATTTATTGAAAAATGTAACAATACAAGCTTAGGTAGTTACCATACCCATAATTATGGACTTACTATTTGAACCACTAACGCGTATTTATGCAACTGTTAACTTAATACGAAGTCGTATAAGTTAATTAATGCTCACCTTTCGATGACAACCAGGGAACACCTATTAACACTCAAGTACTAAAATTTGCACAGAATCATGAAATGTAATTCTTCTGTAATAAAACATGTTCAGTAATGACCCTGGCAACTATGTTATGACACTGAAAAGAATAATTTCTGTATAAGACGTGATACAGCCTCTTAAGCGCCTGGTGTGGCGGCACCAGTGACCAGCGGGAGTGAAGTCTGTGGACTGCGAGCATCGGCACAGTGGAGAGTGAAACTGACGGGCGGGACTATTGGCTGAATATGTGTTATAAGTATGAATTAAGTGACTAGCCAATATAGTAGAGACATTGCTAAGGACTTAATTAGGATTGAAATAGTCATTAAGTATTGCGCTCACTGAGAACAAGAGTAATTATATATATATATACATATAGTTTAATTTTTAAAATAATTGCTGTGTGAATAATTTAACAAATAAAATTTACTTATTTTATTTTTATTATGGCCTCCATCCCTTACGAGCTCGTATATGCCCCTGGCATCTTGCTTGTAACAACATGTGAAACTGATTATTCTCGCAAGTTCGTGGACGCCGTGGTGCGAGGCTGCCTACACTCGGGGCGTCCGTCAGTACACAAATTTAATTGACTGTGGTAGTAAATCCAAGATGGCGTACAACACTCTCCCTTAATTTTGGGGGGACATCGAGGGAAAATCCGCAATTAACCTTTAAAGATCTATGTTGGGGAAAAAAAATGTTTTGAGAAATTGCCGTGAAGGATGTTGAGCACGACCGCGTGTCGCCATTGAGCCAGAAAAGAGGCGTGAATGGATTGCAGAGAGCGAGGCTGCCGTAGCCTGGAGCTCGGGACAGGCGCGGGCAAGACCTCGGTCACGCCGCGCCGGTTCTTATCTACTCGCTCACGCTATCTTATCTCGCCGTCACCGCTAGAGCAAGCGTACAAAAAAAAACACTCGCCACCTTTAACTACGCCGCGGCGCGGGGCGTGCATACACGCACGCACGCTAGCACTCGGAGTTCATTGGTGGTGGTCCCTCCCCCCCTCCAATACTATCCCACCCAAAACAACACTGCACGTCCAGACAGCATGTCGCCGAGAACCGCACGCACACGCACACACACACGCGCGTGCTGCCCACGTGTGTTTCCTCTCTCGCCCCTCACTTGAAACACTGGAGATTGCAACAGACCAGCCAGATCTGACGAGCGTGGTCTATTCTCGACTTCACATTTTCTTAGTCAGACATTTGAAAAATCACCCCATGTATGACGTGTTCGTTTATTTCATATACAATGAAGCACAAGCATTTTGTATTTCTGTTGACATAAAAGTGCCTTATAATTTGTTAAATTGCTCTTCAACTTATATTTTGTCTGTAATTTAAAATATTCTGTTTGTAATTAATATGAATAAAAATGGGNTAATTAATATGAATAAAAAAGGGGAAAATAGGTGTGTTGGTAATGCCTGTTAAGAAATAGTTCTTATGCAAAGCAGTATTGTACTGAGTGCGCACGAAAGCGTTGCGTTGTCCCTTTGGTGTAATTTCCTACACTCAGCTAAGCTTAGTTCGCATGAGGCCGAGAAATATCCTTCAGCAGGACTTCAGAAAAGTTGGAAGTAATCATGAATGGACTATAATTAACAATAGTCTGTGTTCGTTGGTTTTATTAAACTTCTATATTATAATTAACCAGAACTGAAGCTATTAATTGACGTATATGTTAATTGTATTTCTTGTAAAACTGCCCTATGTCGAACCTTATGTGGGTAAATAGATAAATAAATAAGCGGCTTCACTCGAATAACTGACGAATAATAACAGTGAGCTTAATTAATAATTCCCTTTCATAAACGAGTATTCAAGCAGTATCGTTACGTAACGGGCGAATAGTGGGAAAACTCGTGTCAAAGGAATGCTACGCTATTCGCTAAGACTACAGAACGCGACACCACTACGGTAAAACCCACTCAGTGCAGCTTGGCGGAATAACTGAAATTTTACATAATTGTTTATTGAATGATACTGGCTAAGCGGTAATGTATAGTGTTTTACAGCGAATTACGTTGATCCAGGCATTGTTTCTCAGTGCTTTCCGTTGATCGTCCCCAGGAAGCAGCTTACTGAGTTTTTAGCTCAAAAATGCTGATTTAATTTGTTAATTCGACTGTGAATTGGCTGACACAAGTATTGAGAGGCATTATATAAATTACANTCCGTTGATCGTCCCCAGGAAGCAGCTTACTGAGTTTTTAGCTCAAAATGCTGATTTAATTTGTTAATTCGACTGTGAATTGGCTGACACAAGTATTGAGAGGCATTATATAAATTACATGTCTTCTTGTAAAAATTTTTATTGTTAACTATTTAGTCTCTCCTGTTACAGACTTACTTGCAATTAGCGTATAAAACAGTTATCATGCCGTATTATAATTTAAAAACATACTAAGTAATAGTTCAAAAATTTTTATTTTTTTTATTTATACTGTAGTTAAGACGTAGAAACTTAAAGTAATTAAAATTTGTTTAATGAATAAATTTTGTTAAATTAATAAAGCAACACTTCCCAGACGCCAAGTGTAAAAAAAAAACAGGCACGAACTACTTAGAACCACGAACTGTTGCAAGCCGAGCGGACGCTTACGCGGAACTGTACAAGCTCTGTACCGGCGCCGCCGCGCTGAGCTAGTAACTTTCATGATTTATCTTTGCGGCATTCCGCGAGCTAAATCGATTCCCGGCGGGGTCGCTNCCCCCCCTCTTGCATTCCGGCGCTGCTCCATACTCACCTCGCTTCACTATAATCGGCTCTCAATACCTCGGTGTTAAGAGCCACCACTCGCTCTTCACTCGTGGAGATAGCCCCGTTGTACTGCTGCTTGAGCGAGCCCCGGTACAACACTGGGCCACGCGACGCACGGCTGACTGCTCGCTCCGTCTTCTACGAGCATGCGTGCCAAGTGTGACATCACCGAGGGGCGCCTTCTTTATTTCCTGACCGTTGTCAATTGCTCCAGACGCGGAAGAAATTAAAGGGTTGGCTTCCTGCCTTGTGGAAGAGAATCAAAAAGGGACTGAATAAGGTACTGAACTCTGTCCCGGGTGGGTGGGGGGATATGGCTTCTTTAATATGTCAAATTAAAGATACGTATGTATGTAATTTTCCTTCGTGGCTTTTAATGTAACATTCAAAATTGTATCATGAAGTAATTTCCATTTGAATTTGAAGGGTTTTGTATAAAAGCTGTTATATCATTTTATGATATTTTTGTACATGAGTGACCACCATGGTCTGTTATTACCGTATCCTGTAATATTTTTGGAGGAGTTTATAAAAGAAGTTAAAAATTATTCTGAGCCCTAAAATATAGTAAGAAGAATGTAATTGCTGTATTTTGATTTCGCAAACCCTCCCAATTTGCCTTTTGACCATGACCG
>NQII01003233.1:248639-325196 GCA_002778355.1 Clitarchus hookeri | reverse complement strand
CGCGCGCGCACACACACACACACACACTACAACCACAGCCAATGCCTCTTTGCAATATGTAACTTGGAGCAAATATTAGGAGCTGAACATAGGTGGTTGTTCTCCAGACGATGGCGCAGAAATTGTCAGAGTTGAAAGACGCCCAATTTGACTTCACCGGCCGCAGCTACGGTAAACAGGATGAACACGAGGCGATAATGCAGCCCAATGAAATCGCCCAGAGCCAGTTCTGTAGGCCTCCTTCGGCGGGATCTCTGAAAGGAAGCTAGGACGGGGAAGAAGGTTCACGTCCCAGTCAATTTTGAGGTAAAGGATAAAGTTAACAAAGACTGTGTGGATCAGCGTGTCTATCCTCTTACTCCCTGGCGATTGAAGTGTGCTGTGGTGTATTGGGAATATGCCGTTTTTTTTCCCCCACGAAACTACTTAACTTGCGTCCAGTGTGCTGATCTGTGAAAAGAACACACACTTCAAACGAGGCTTATTGAGTGCTTTTAAGACGTCACGTGCATTTAAAATATCGTTTCAAAGCACTTCATCATAAAAACAACGATTTTACAAAAGGAGAGTGGAGAGATTTGGACGGCTCCTAACATCGAGGTCTTGAGAGCCGATGAGGGCGAAGTGGGGTAGGTATGGAACAGCGCCGAATTGCCGGGGCGGGGGAAACGGGAGATTCCAACGGCATTAGCCATCCGGGAACGACCCCGCCGGTAATAGAACCCGGTGTTCCTCTTGGTAGGAGTAGAGTACTCTTACCATTACACCACCGTGGCCCATTTTTACAAAGGGATGTCATTTACGGCATTCGCTATACATGCATACTTAAGTACTCGAGGAGCATTCACTGAACCTTGCTACAGACTTTCCAACAATTAAATTGTAGTGCCACCGCTGAAAGACCCACAGGTACACGCAGCACGACGAGAACACTGCGCACCAGTTGAGAGCCTTGCGCTTAGCGGCGATGGCTCACTTGCTGCGCGTAGCAGCGTGGCCCTTATCGCTCCTCGGACTCAGACGCGGAACACAGCTCCAGGTAGGCGGGAGCCTTAGTAGCTGGGAATCAAAAAAAAATGTATGAATTTGTTACTATTGCACGCGCCTTTGTAATTATTTTAATTCCATATTAAGTGTTTGGATTAACGCGCGACATAACAAACATTTAAAAAACATCGTTTAAATTCAATTCAGCACTAAAAAACTTATCTCTCTCTGTCTTTCTNCTCTCTCTCTCTCTCTCTCTCTCTCTCTCTCTCTCTCTCTCNAACTTATCTCTCTCTCTCTCTCTCTCTCTCTCTCTCTCTCTCTCTCTCTCTCTCTCTCTCTCTCTCGTGGGGAAACAAAGTTAATTGCAAAAAAAATGTACAGTTTCATGGCTATGAGTAGCGCAACGTACACTCTAAAACATAACCAATGTTATCAATTAGTGAAATACAAGCCAATGAAAGTCAGTTTATAAGCTTTTACGGACTGAAAAATTGGTCGAATTTATTGGGAACCACTGTCTTGTGTGTTTTTCACTACCATGTATTAGAGACGTGCGTTCTTGATTTATATATGGACACACACTTGCACATTCATTTATAAACACATACACTCGTGTTTGAGATGGGGGTTTCGGTTATATTTACACAATTTAGGCTCACTGAATCGACATTAATTATTATCACTAGAAACATAGTACAGTTTACTACTAGCTGTAATTGATTCTCCCGCTTAGGTTGTGTTATGTTTACAACAGCATAAGGGCAGGAAACTTTACACCATGTAAACTTATTTCGTGATTTGGAAACGAATACGTATTCCGTACGCACAAAAAAATCTCTAATTTTACAAACAAAATTTTGGAAACTAGTTGCCAAAAAAGTTTAGGGCCTTTCAAATTTAATACTTGTAACTTTTACAAGTGTCTGCATTACTGCAAGTGTCTGTATTACTGCAAGAATTTTTCTGTAGTTCTACAAATGCTGTTCTTGCTCAAGTACAAATTCAACAGGTTTTCAACAAAATGTTTTGTAAAAGTACTACTAGTATTTGTATTTTTACAAGAAATGTTCTGTTCAGTTTACAAATTTTTTTCTTCTATGTACACAATCCAAGTTACACACAGAACAGCTTTTGTGCTTCACGATTAATTACAATGTTGTAGATTAAGGTCGTAATCATGGTTCATAAGTACATAAAAAAACTCTAATGTTTCTGCAACAGGAAAAATACAATTGAGCCATTTATTTGAACGATGATGTATTAATCCCAGTAATATTGTGACAAAATTAAATATGTTAGCCCTTTACAAAGTCTTATATTATGTGATAATAAGTAAGGTGTTACTGATTTACAATAAATATATTTTCACTTTTTGAACTAAAATGTCTTTGGTTACCGCTTATTTGGCTCCATTATGCAAGTTTATAGTGGAAGCATGTCTTTCAAAATGTTATGATTCATCGCTTGTTGAGCGTGTTCTGTCATGCCGTATCAAATCTGAAACGCACACAGGAGACGGTGGATTATGTTCGGACAAACAATTTTGTAACTGGTTTTCCAGAGTGATTTTCTCACTTCAACTGCCTTCCTTAATTGTCAAAGTTACTGTTGTTATCATATAGAGCTTAAAAGTTGCACAGAAATCGTCGTGATATAAACAATGGACGAATTGTTTGATGTATATTACACACTTTTATGATGTCTGGGAGGACTAATCTAGCATCGGGATGAAGCAGCAAACTGCATAGCATTTCAGCGGACATATGAATGCACGATGATGCCAACAGCGCGTAGAGGCAATGCAGTGGCAGGCAGTTGAAGTATAGAATGTATTCGTGGTTACATCCAAGGTTTCTTCCTCGTCAATTAAATAGAACGTAAACAAACCTGATAAAAAGCCAAAGCGAAACTGACGTGCCGTATTTGTGCGTTTGACATGTAATCAAATGTAAGTACTTTTATTCAAAAAATTAAGTAGTTTACCAAATTGTATTAACGAAAAACTAATTATGGCGTTCAAAACGTTAACTTTACAGATAACTTAAAAAAAAATTCAACATAATGTTTTACACAAGAACCTTTTTGCGACTAGCCAGTACCAACATACAATTTTCCTCTCCATTTTATAATCATATTGACTATGAAATAAGTAAAATAATTTGCACACAAAATGTAAATAAACTATTTAATTTATGCAAAAAATAAAGAAGGTACGTTATTGTAAAAGGAAACATAAAAAGTTTGTGATGTATGATTTTTTTATGAAACAGCTCAATTTCAAAGATGTGGTACAAAAGTAGTGAAGATAACAGTAAATATAAATAGACAACAGTTGTGGAGCACGGTAGGGAAGCGGCACCCACTCTCTCCGGCGAGCTCTGTCAGACCTGAGACATGATCAGAAACCGTGGTCCTCTGGTCACGGGGCAGCTAGTAGTTCCACTACCTGCCGCTCCGTATCCGCTACCCGCACCGGGCGCCACCTTCCAGCGGCGCGGCTTGCGGCCAAAAAACCTCCAGGAAGCAGGGAACTCGTTGCGACCTCCCAGACGTTACGTCAGCCCTTCCTGTTGTACGCCAGCCACGCACGTGTGTGTCACCAGACGAGCCGACGGCTGGTATTGCTCGGCCGTCAACCAGGCGTTTCGTCTCGGTACACGCCTATACTGCGCGCCAGATTATTTGCGAGGTTGAGCAAATGTACAAGGAAACGTAAATGTGGAGTGGAGATGTCTGGGAGACTTAATGGTTTTGTACCCCAAAAAATTGATAATTTTATTTTTGTACCAAACATTGTTCAATTTGTACACATTATATGTAGTGTTATTTTCCTCTAATAAAAATGTTTCATGCTTTATATTTTTTAAAGAATTTAATATCAAATTCAATTTTTTCTTCTTCTATTTTGCTACAGTTATAAACCGTGTGGCATGTATGTAATTACCAAATTATAGTTCATACATTAAAAAAAGTTAAAAATATGCAAATATTTCTTTATATTTAACAATTATATATATGCCTTTTTTTCTCTTGTTTGAGGCTATAAGTGCGGAAGCGATTAAGGCGACACTGCCACGCGCATCAAGTGCGCCATCGCAGCTAAGCGCAAGACTCTCAACTGGCGCGCAGTATTCTCGTCGCTCTACGTGTACCTATGGAACTTTCAGATGGTAAACTTATTATTTTATTGATGGAAAGTCTTCAGGAAGGTTCAATGCAGGGCCTTTGAGTAGTTTTGTGTGTATAATTTGAGCTACATCACTTTGCAAAGGCCGTTTTTAACCGTTTTGGAGTGCCCTGAAATTATATTTTTAATCTGCGTGACATCTTGAAAGCACTCAACGGCTCTCTTCTGGTGTGTGTTCTTTTCGTAGATCAGCGCATCGGACGCAAATTTTATTGTTTTGTAGGAAAACGAGTATTTCAAACACGGTGAGGGTGAAGCTAGTTGAAGCAGAGCCGGAATGCAAGGGCGGGGGAAACGGGAGATGCCCGAGAAAACTCGCCTACCTGCGGCATCGTCCGGCACGATTCCCATGAGCGAAAATCCGGGAGCGACCCCGCCGAGAATGGAACTCAGTTCGTCTTGATGGGAGGCGAGCTCCCTAGGACGCTACACCACAGCGGCCCGTGAAGGGGAAGTCACACTGATGATTCCTGGAATCCGTTAGGCAGAGCGCGAGGGGCGGGATGTGTAACTGAAAAGATTAGAGCTTGCCACGTAATGTAAAGAATAACAGAAAACATTGTCCGTGGTGACCACTTTTCGCTTACACCCCTTCATATATTCAGAGCCAAACCACTACTGTTGAAGAGAGTGCACCATTATCGTCCCTGTTTTCATTATTAACATTGCATATGTTTATTATTATCTGATATGCTTGTAGATGCTTTGAACTTTGAAAACTAATCTCCCTTTGCAGTGCTGAACTTATTGAAAAAGTTAATTTTGTCCTACAAGATGGTAGGACAATTTCCGCAATGTGTTTTCAGGTTAGTTAGCTGCTCCTCCTCCAAGAGATTTTGGCCGATATAGACTATTCACGGTAAAATTAGCACTTTTTAAACCCCTCTCATTTGGAATAATAGCCAATGAATATATTTTATTTTAGCTTTAGACGCTAACTTCCGAGTGGGGTGGAATAAAGTGTTTATTAATTACATGGTAATATTTATTTAAAAAGGTTATTAAAAGGCAGAAAAAAAATGCTGAAAGGTAAAAGTAACTAGGGCCTCAAAAGTGCTGATTTTACCGTGAACAACCTATAGCAGGGCTATTTGTAACAGTCATCCAGGCTGGCAGATATGCTCCGCGTGTTATATTTCTTGGGGGTTATTTTGCACGTGTGAAGAGTTATCAAAGCAAGGGTGTTGCCTAATGATCGGTCGCGCCATTCTATCCCTTTAACACTTCCAACACGGCCTCTTTATGCCTTGCGGGCAATCATATATTTATATTCCCTGGCATTTAAAAACCCATACATTCACATAATCAGTTTCAATCTGAAGTCTGTTAACAAGAGGGGCAGATGTGGTGCAGTGGTCTGACTACTCTCCTCCCACCAAGGCGAGCCTGGCTCGATTCCCTGCGGGGCTGCTCCCGGATTTTCGCATGTGGGAATCGTGTCGGACGATGCCGCTGGTCGGTGGATTTTCTCGGGGATCTTTCGTTTCCCCCGCCCTTTCATTACGGTGCTACTCGATGCTCACCTCGCTTAACCCTCGTCGGCTCTCAAGACCTCGATGTTAAGAGCCGCCGTAATATCTTCGCTCGCTCGTTCCTTTAACTCGGCATAAGAGAGACACTGGAGCGCATGAGATGCGCAAGTCGCAAAGCACTGAACAAGGTGTGCATTCTTGCAGTCGCGTAGCTTGCAGCCGCAGGATTTCACGCGGTTGCCTTGTCATCTGTCTACAGTGATGTTGATTTCACGAGAATGCAATGAATTGTCGCGGCTCTGAAAGAGGAGGGGGTAAGTCAGATTTTCCTGGTGACTAGTTTTAGGAGCTGAGCGGTGCTGTCTTTGGAGTCGAGTTAGATGGGTCAGCTCTGGAAGGCGTTTTTATATTATGTAATAGTAATGCTGAAACTTGCTTAAATTCGTCTTAATGGCACATAAGTTTAAAATGTCTTTGGTTTTTTAATACATAAGTAATTACCATAGTAATTACCTAGATGTGCACGCTTAACCTCAGATATTTAGTTACTGGGTTTTGTTTCTAAAACGTTAACTTCAGATACAAAACAAAATTCGGAAAGTCATATTGGGTACATAAAATATCTAGATTAAGCGAACACATACCTAAAGGCAAAGGGACCTAGAGTGCATTAAAAGCATAGTTTATCACATGTAGTGATTTTCAACGGTAAGGAGGCAAAGATACTTTTCAGCATCATTTCGGATCCTTAAAACTGCTGAGGAAGTAGGCAGCGAAAGCAGATAACGTATATAGTAGTCAATATACCACCAAATAATCTTTTGCTCAGGAGAATAAAAAAAATGGGGGAAAACCCCGAGGTAACAATACTTAATCCATTAGAAGAAAACAGCAGAGACAAACACTGGCAGTGGCAGACTCAGAACCATTAGCCGGCTAGTCGGCTGAGTAAGACTACAGCAGAAAATAATTCTGATTTTATTTTCCAATTTCTAAATTTAAGGTTAAATATAATAATTTAAACTATCGTGCGTGTTCCGTACAGCTTTCTAACATTCAACAAATCTGTGCGCATGCAAAACATGTTTGCTTGTAGATTAGAATATTTTTATTTATTTGTTTTTTTTTGTGTGTGGGTAAAAAGGGGGGGGGGATAAAACTAGGGTTGTGGCTGTATCAGTGGTACAACAGTGGTTTTTGCATGAATACTTCTGCATTAGTAGGTACTATTTCCCATGGGATAAGGGAATGAAATGAAAGTAACGAAACGGATACTTGGTTTGTATGGAATAAATCGGCAGAGCTAGACGAAATATTTCGTTTGGCGCCAAAAAAAAAAAAAGCACGCTTGCACATCGGAGTCACGAGATATGCTGCCCGTAAATTTTCACACACTCCCAATATTGTCGCCAGATGGCGCGGAGCGCCCACCCGTACCTCGCGCATGCGCGGCGCCAACTGGAGGTCATGCTCGCATTATAGTCGTATATCTGACCGAACGATACTATATGTATTTCAATCGTGCTATAGTCACGAAGCTACTGACTCGGAATGGATGACCCCGGAAACGTTACATCGCCGTCTCCGTCCTGGTACCCCATGTGTAGGTCTGATTTTAAATACACATTCACGTAATAATGCATGAAACGAACCAAGTAACACGTGTTTTGCAAGATGGCTGAAGAGCCAGTAGATAACTATAAAATAATTTTAAAAAATTAAATTCTTGACGAAACAGAGTAGAGTGATAATTAGTAAATGCATTGCTTGGTATAAAAAATTTTGTACATTAAAAATCCGTAACTAATTAAACAATATTGTATTTCTAACGTGAATGCTTTCATATATATTTTAATATCTCGACAGAGTCATTGATGTCTTCACAAAATAAGCAGCTAGACTTTCCCATCACTCTTCACAGATGGTTCATGATACATGCCTGCGTGTATGTTCTTATGATGAGTACGGAACTGAGTTCGATCTTTGGAACTATACAAAACTATTAATTCTATTTCAGACTTTGACTAAATCTGTTAATTTTCTTTATACTAGTGATGGCTGTGAACCTAATAATAGCATGGTTATGATAAATGAATAACACTATAATAATTTATATACTTTAACATTTTTTTTATAGAGATGAGACACGAGAAATACAGTTTCATTAAACACTATTATTCCAGCATGGAGGTTGTGTACGTGCGTGCATATGTACATGTTACTTGTAGTTTGTGTATGACTTGTCTTAGTCACTGTGACCTTCAGCGTACATGGTGCTTGCACCTTGTTTATCATTTGTCTCTCACCCTACATACACGTCGACTGTAGCTAGAGTTCACGTCGCTCTTCACAGAAGGTTCACGATACATGCCTGCATGTACACTGAAGAGCCACAAAAACTGGTACACCTGCCTAATATCGCTTAGGAACCCCCGAGCACGCAGAAGTGCCGCAAGACGACGTGGCATGGACTCGACTAATGTCTGAAGGTATGCAGGACGCAATTTACACCATGAATCCTGCAGGGCAGTCCACAAATCCAATCTGCGCCAATTTGAGAAAGGGTTGCACGTCTGTCACGTTTAATGATTCTTGTCAGTCGTCGTTTGTCCCGTTCTTTCACGATCTTTTTCCGGCCACAGCGATGTCGAAGATGTATTCCCAATATTCACGGTACACTCGTAAAATGGTCGTACGCGAACATCCAAATGTTATTGCTACCTTGGAGATGCTATGTCCCATCTCTCGTGCGCCGACTATAACACCACGTTCAAACTCACTTAAATCTTGATAACCAGCCATTGTAGCAGCAGTAACCGATCTAGCTGCCGACTGCATCGTGTTACTCTGATTGGTTAAATACCTCTGTTATTTGCATATACATGCATATACCAGTTTTTTTGGCTCTTCAGTGTATGTTCTTCCATGATGAGTAGGTTGTTAGATAACTCTGAGTCAGGGTACTAGGTTCTAATCTGTATTTCTACGCATATGTAAGTGTTCTGCATGTTGGAATTCAGTCATGTCGGCTGGATGCTATCGTGTCCCTAGCAGGGACTGTGTGACCTTGGAGCCTTACATAACACTCTCTTGGCTAGTGATCTGTGTTATCCGTTAAACTTTCCAAGACCTGCACGGTGCTCACATCGCCAGCTGACCATTTGAGCTGTTTCACATATTCCCTGGTATAAGGCAACAGTCGCAGTCCACCCATGTGTAGGACTGAGGATAATTGTTTATATTATCATAAAGGTTTTTTTTACAGTTACCGCTACTATGCGTCTTATGTATGTATCGTATTTGTATATATCTTGCTTTTTGCATATCTCAGTTTGTTGTAAGTTTTCCATCCTGAATTTGATTTACATATATATGTTTTTCATATGTATTTGGTTCGGAAATCATAGCTAGCTATGCTTAGGATACATATATATATATGTGTGTGTGTGTGTATGTAGTCATTTTCGTTGCCGGTAGTGAGAGCTTCTGTACGTATTGCTCAAGCGACCCATCGATAGTGAACTGAGTTCGAGACTTGACAATATACAAAAACTATTAGTTACATTTCAGACTTTCGACAAAATATGGGTTTTTTTCTCAGTGGTGGAGGTGAACTTAATATTATCGAAGGTTAATATAAATGAATAGCACAGGAATAATTTACATACTTTGACCTTTATTTATAGAGTTGACATAATATGAATACATAATCATGTTTTATACATGCTCGCCATATTCTTCTTCATTCGAGCGAAACATTTATGCTTTCTGTTTTGGAAGAAGTACAATATCTGTTGTGAGCATTCAAGCTGTCCTTATTCAAATATACTGCATGGCAGTTATCACATGGGTAGGTCTTGTAGACTGTAGCAAATTTGCAATTGCTATCTTCATGTTGTTTGTCCAGCTGCTCTTGCTGAATGTCTTGTCGCAATACTTGCACTCGCTTCCCGATGAACGACAAACATGGCCTTTGCATGTATTGTTATGTCTATACAGTTTATCACTTCTGGTAAACACGGCATCACAGTTATCACAGTGGAATGCTTTGTATGCTGGGCTGAACTTGCAATTGCAACTTTAGTGTCAGCGTGAACTATAACTTGTGCTAAATGTATTTATACAGTACTTACATTGATGTCGTACTGCTTGCATCGACTCTTCAGGGCCCCTTGCTGTTGACCATGTTGTAATTGGTAAGTCTTCAACCATAGATTTCATTTTCATATTGTAGCAGAGTATACAATCACTGTAGTAACAATGATATTGTATTGGTTGTAGTGTCTCTTCAGGGCTTCTCGCTGTTACAGAGTACACACTCGTAGTAGATGAATGTAGTAGTAACGATCTGCTTTCCTCCACCATGATCGACAACGGAATGACATTAATGTTATATGATGCATCCTTATATATATATATATATATATATATATACTTATGAATATTTTCCTTTTAATTTATTTATGAGTTGGAATCAGTGTATAGTTGTGTTGACCTTATTGTTTACATACTTTACAACTTAAATTCCTTCGCCTAACATACTGTACTGTGTATGTTGCTCGTGTAATACGTCACAATATGTATAGATTGTTAAATGTATATAACTATTAATTTTATAATTTTTTTAAATATTTGTTTGCATCGGCATATAGCTATGGTGACTCTCTTGCATAGCTAATGGTTCAAGAGCATGTAGTAGCGTCCTTTATGATAAGCCACCAACTTCGTCTGTGACAAGAGACTTTCGAGAGCCTCGCATAACATGTTAGGCCCCTTTATCGTTGTTTATGGTGACATTCTTTATGATAGGCTACCAGCTTCGTCCGAGACTCTTTAGAGGGCCTCACATTACATGTTAGGCAGCTTTATCATTGTATGTGGTAGCATCCTTTATGATAGGCCACCAGCTTCATCAATGCTGAGGCACTTTCGAGAGCCTCGCATAATATCTTAGGTCCCTTTATCGTTGTGTATGGTAACGTTCTTTATGATAGACTATCAGCTTCGTCCGAGACTCTTTCGAGAGTCTCGCATAACAGGTTAGGTCCCTTTATCGTTGTGTGTGAGCCTCAAATAATATGTTAGACTCCTTTATCATTGTGCACTGTGTTGTTATTTATGATAGGTCATCCATGATGAAACACTTTCGTGAGCCTCGCGTAAAATGTAAGGCTTCTTTATCGTTATGAATAGTGATGATCTTTATGTTAGGCTGTCAGCTTTGTTGGTGACGAGATGCTTTCAAGAGCATCACATAACATTTAAATCCCTTTATCATTATGTATGACAGTGTCCTTTATGTTAGGTTGTTAACTTTGTTAGTGACGAGAGACTTTCGAGAGCCTTGCGTAACACGTTAGGCTCCTTTATCGTTGTGCATGGCAGTGTTATTTATGCTAGACTGCAGATGACGAAATACTTTTGAGAGCCTCGCATAACATGTTAGGTCCCTTTATCGTTGTGCGCGGCAGTGTCGTTTATGATAGACTAACGATGACGAGACACTTTCGAGAGCCTCACATAACATGTTAGGTTCCTTTATCGTTGTGTATGGTAGCGTCCGTTATGATAGGCGACTAGCTTCACCAGTGCAGAGACACTTTCGAGAGCCTCTCATACCATGTTAGGCTACTTTATCGTTGTGTATGTTAGCATCCTTTAAGATAGGCTACCAGCTTCGACAGTGCCGAGACATTTTTTGAAAGCCTCGTGTAACATGTTAGGCTCCTATATCTTTGTGTATGGTTGGAAAGACTCTAGGATAACCCATGTATATATGTTCATGCTTGTTTATGTATGTCTGTGTGCATATGTACATATGTGTGTGTGCATACATGTGTGTATGTGTGTGTGTGTGTGCGCGAGCATGTATATGTGTGCATGAATGTGTACAAGTGTCTGTCAGAGTCCTTTATTTTAGGCTGCATGCTTCATCGCAGTGTTCAGGGTCAACCTTTATGTTAGGTCGCGTGCGACGTTGAAGTGTTCGGCACCACCCTTTATGTAATGCTGTGCGCATCGTTGAAGTGTACTGCAACATCCTTTATGTTATGCCATGCACTTCGTCGCAGTGTTCGGCATCATCCTTTATGTTATGCCAATGCATATGGCGACATTCTTTATAATACACCATGCACCATGGCGAATTCCTTTATGTTACATCACAAGTCGTGGCGATGTCCTTTATGTTACGCCACATGTCACAGCAACATCCTTTATGTTACAACACACATCAAGGCGATGTCCTTTATGTTGTGCCATGCATCCCTGCGACGTCCTTTATGTTATGCCATGCATCACATTGACGTTCTTTATGTTACATCACGAAATACGTCGACATCCTTTATGTTATGCCACACATCATGTCGACGTCATTTATGTTATGCCATGCATCATGGTGACTGTTACACCACACATCATGGCGACATCCATTATGATACGCCACACACCATGGTGATGTCCTTTATGTTACATCACGCATCATGGCGACGTCCTTTATGTTACACTATGCGTCAAAGCGACTGTTATGTCACACATCATGGCGACATCCTTTATGTTATGCCACACATCTTGTCGACTGNAAAGCGACTGTTATGTCACACATCATGGCGACATCCTTTATGTTATGCCACACATCTTGTCGACTGTTATGTCATGCATCATGGTGACATCATTTTTGTTATGTAATGCATCACAGCAACTGTTACATCATGCGTCATGGTGATGTCCTTTATGTTACACCATGCATCATAGCGACATCCTTTATATTATGTCACACATCATGGCGATGTCCTTTATATTATGCCATGTGTCATTGCGACGTCCTTTATGTTATGCCACGCATCACTGCAACGTTCTTTATGTTATATCACACGTCAAAGCGACGTCCTTTATGCTATGCCATGCATCACGGCAACATCCTTTAATGTCATGTCACCCATCATGGTGACGTCCTTTATGTTACGCCATGTACCATGGCGACGTCCTTTATGTTACATCACGCATCACGGCGACATCCTTTATGTTACGCCACACACCATGGCGACGTCCTTTATATTATGCCACATGCATCGTTGAAGTGTTTGGCAGCATCCTTTATGTTATGCCACACGCTTCGTCGCAGTGTCCGAGATACTTTCGAGAGCCTCGAATAACATGTTAGGCTCCTTTATCGTTGTGTATGGTAGCATCCTTTAGGATTGGCTACCAGCTTCGACACTTTTGAGAGCCTCGCATAACATGTTAGGCTCCTTTATCATCGTGTATGGTTGGGAAGACTGTGAGATAACCCTCGTGCATATGTTGGGAAGACTCTGAGATAACTCTCCTGGCTTGGAATGCAATAATGTGGTGTATATAATCTAGTATCAAGGACTTAAATGATAATCTAATTTGGGAATACTCTGAGATAACCCTCCTGGCTTGGCATGCAAGAGCGTGAAGTATTTCAGCTTGTAGGAAGGACTTAAATGTTAATTGATTTTGGGAAGACTCTGAGATAACCCTCTCAGCTTGGAATGCAAGTGCATGGTGTATATCATCGAGTAGGAAGGACTTAAATAATAATCTGTTTTGGGAAGAAGACTCTGAGATAATCCTCCCAGCTTGGAATGCAAGAGTGCGATGTCTGAGACAACCTCTCGCTTGGAATGCAAGAGCATGAAGTATACAATCTAGTAGGAAGGAATGAAATGATAATCGAATTTGGGAAGACTCTAAGAAAACACCTCTCGCTTAGACTGTAAGAGCATTATGTATATGAGCTAGTAGGAAGGCATTAAATGATAATCGAATTTGGGAAGACTCTGAGATAACAATCCTGGTTTTGAATGCAAGCACGTTATGTATATCATTTCGCAGAAAGGACTTAAATGACAATCGATTTTGGGAAGACTCTGAGATAACCCTCCTGGCTTGGCATGCAAGAGTGTGAAGTATATCAGCTTGTAGGAAGGACTTAAATGTTAATTGATTTTGGGAAGACTCTGAGATAACCCTCTCAGCTTGGAATGCAAGTGCGTGGTGTATATCATCGAGTAGGAAGGACTTAAATAATAATCTGTTTTGGGAAGAAGACTCTGAGATAATCCTCCCAGCTTGGAATGCAAGAGTGCGATGTCTGAGACAACCTCTCGCTTGGAATGCAAGAGCATGAAGTATACAATCTAGTAGGAAGGAATGAAATGANTGCGATGTCTGAGACAACCTCTCGCTTGGAATGCAAGAGCATGAAGTATACAATCTAGTAGGAAGGAATGAAATGATAATCGAATTTGGGAAGACTCTAAGAAAACACCTCTCGCTTAGACTGTAAGAGCATTATGTATATGAGCTAGTAGGAAGGCATTAAATGATAATCGAATTTGGGAAGACTCTGAGATAACAATCCTGGTTTTGAATGCAAGCACGTTATGTATATCATTTCGCAGAAAGGACTTAAATGACAATCGATTTTGGGAAGACTCTGAGATAACCCTCCTGGCTTGGCATGCAAGAGTGTGAAGTATATCAGCTAGTAGGAAGGACTTAAATGTTAATTGATTTTGGGAAGAGTCTGAAATAACCCTCCCAGCTTGGAATGCAAGTACATGATGTATATCATCTAGTATGAAGGAATTAAATGATTATAGAATTTGGGAAGATTTTTAGAAAACCTCCTAGCATGGAATGCAAGAGTATGAAGTAGGGAATTGATTAAAAACTATTTAAACAAATCTTATTTCAATAACACAACATTTTGAGAAAACAAATTTGAAAATATTTTTGAATAAAAATATATAATTAAACTAAAAATTATTTTACAAAAATTTAAACAACATAACAAATATTTCGACAGCCTTGTGTTGCCAATTAGAGACGAGAGCGTTTCGAGAGCCTCGCGTAGCCAATCAGCGACGAGAGCCTCGCATACCTAGCGCCGCGCACCTAGAGCGAGAGTAGGAAACAATCCGTAATGACGTCATCGGTGTCCCGCGGGAGACGCCCGCCAGCTCCTCCTCTCCCTGCCAGGTGCCAGGTGGTGCATAACCGGTGTTTTATTGCTACTGATTATATATACATTTCAATATGTAATATATAATTAATATGAATAACAGCAGGGAAAAAAGGTGTGTTGGTGATGCCTAGTAAAAAATAGTTGGTATGCAAAATATAACACTGAAGAGCCAAAAAAAAAAAAACTGGTATAGGCGTGCGTATGCAAACAACAGAGGTATGGAACCAAAAAGAGTAACGTGATGCGGTCGGCAGCGCCTTTATAAGACAACAAGCGTCTGGAAAAGTTGCTAGATCGGTTATTGCTGCTACAATGGCCGGTTATCAAGATTTAAGTGAGTTTGAATGTGGTGTTATAGTCGGCGCATGAGAGATGGGACATAGCATCTCCGAGGTAGCGATAACATTTGGATTTTCGCGTACAACCATTTCACGAGTGTGCTGTGAATATCGGGAATCCGCTAAAACATCACATCTTCGACATCGCTGCGGCCGGAAAAAGATCGTGAACGAAAATGACAAATGACGACTGACGAGAATCATTAAACGTTACAGACGTGTAACCCTTTCTCAAATTGGCGCGAGNAAAATGACAAATGACGACTGACGAGAATCATTAAACG
Source organism: Clitarchus hookeri (assembly GCA_002778355.1). Taxonomy (NCBI): domain Eukaryota; kingdom Metazoa; phylum Arthropoda; class Insecta; order Phasmatodea; family Phasmatidae; genus Clitarchus; species Clitarchus hookeri. The sequence continues at coordinate 309,930 of NQII01003233.1, read as the reverse complement.
TTACAGACGTGTAACCCTTTCTCAAATTGGCGCGAGTTTCAATGCTGGGGCATCAACAAGTGCCAGCGTGCGAACTATTCAACGGACTATCATTGATATGGGCTTTCGGAGCCGAAGGCCCACTCGTGTGCCGTTGTTAACTGAACGACACAAAGCTTTACGCCTCGCCTGGGCCCGCCAACACCGCCATTGGACCATTGATGACTGAAAATACGTTACCTGGTCTGACGAGTCTCGCTTCCAATTGTATCGGGCGGATGGATGTGTACGGGTATGGAGACAACCTGATTAATCCACGGACCCTACATGAAAACAGGGGACTGTTTAAGCTGTTGGAGGCTCTTTCATGGTATGGGATGTGTGCAGTTGACGTGAAATGGGACCCCTGATACGTACAGATAAGACTCTGACAGGTAACAGATACATAAGTATCCTGTCCGATCACCTACACCCATTCATGTCCATTGTGCATTCCGACGGACGTGGACAATTCCAGCAAGACAATGCGACACCCCACACGTCGAGATTTGCTACCGAGTGGCTCCAGGAATACACATCTGACTTTAGACACTTCCAGGACTGCCCTGCAGGATTCATGGTGTGAATTGCCTCCTGCATACCTTCAGACATTAGTCGAGTCCATGCCATGTCGTCTTGCGGCGCTTCTGCGTGCTCGCGGGCGCCCTACACGATATTAGGCAGGTGTGCCAGTTTTTTTTTGCTCTTCAGTGTATAACACTATGCGTGCACAAATCTCACCACGAATGTGGTGCGCTGTCCCTTTGGTGTAATTTTCTAGACTTGGTTAAGCTTAGCTTGCATGAGGCGGAGGAATGTCCTGTAAGTAGAACTTTAGGGCTTCGAATTAGTTGGAAGTAACCGTAAATGGACTCTAATGGGATGTTCACGGTAAACTGAGCACTTTTGAAATAAAACTAGGAATAATGTGACTGCCCATACGTGCATATATTTTAACGGGCACACTGACTGCCATGCTCTAAATGAAGTTGGAAAAAGGGAGGGAAAGTAAGTCACATCTTAACGTTAAATTAAAAGTGATAGATAAACGTTTATGAAAGCTGACATGTAATTTATTTTGTGTTGTGTTTTTAAAGCATTAAATTTAAAAATTACTGTATATGTGAAATTTGTACTTTTCTAATAATTTCATTATTTTACTAGACGCACGCATGAATAAAGTGATCAGGCCAATGACAATGTTAATGTTATATATGAGGGAAGAATACACGTTATACATACAAATAGATCTTCAGAAGGGCTTTTGAAAGAGATCAGTTTACCGCAAACAGCCTTAATCTGTGGCAGTGGTGTCCATGACGCGCAATGGCCTACAGGAAAGCACTGTAACGTATAACAGTTTCTCTAAGAATGTCAGATGTTCCTCTAATATTTCGCAGTGTGATAAGACCTTAAGATTTACTTCCGCCACCTATGTTGTGCGGGCCGCGGCGGTGTAGTGGTTAGACCACTCGCCCCCACCTGGGTGAACCGGGCTCAATTCCCGGCGGGGTCACTCCAGAATTTTCGCGTGAGGGGATCGTTCCGGACGGTGCCGATGGTCGGCGGGTTTTCTCAGGGAACTCCCGTTTCCCCCGCCCTTGCACTCCGGCGCTGCTCCATACTCACCTCGCTGCAGCCTCATCGGCTCTCAAGGCATCTATGTTAAGACCCGCCCAAATTTCTCCACTTTCTCCACTCCTTTAACGATGACCCCAGCCACTCGCCCATACACCCACCCACTGTCAAAGTTCAACAGTCGCTTTACCTATGACCCCTGCTTTTTCTTGTCACTTCCAAAATATTTATCACTCACTGCAAATGACAACGCTAAAGTTTGGATGCGAAAAATAAGGATTGTATGCAGATTTTTCGTGGTAAGTAAGTATAGCCATGAGAAGTAGCAAAAAATAAATAAAATGTACTGAGATACATTTCGCTTGATACAAAATAAAATAATACTTTAAAAATGCAAACCAGTACATATGATTTCGTATTCAAATTATTCTTCTCTATAGATGTCGTTGGCATAGTAAAATCTTTTTTTTTTCGACAATCTGGTTTAATTTATTTTTGCATTTGTGTTTGGAGCTATTCAAAGTAAATAAAGCTCTATTTCCGCAGTAGCAAACACGATGAAATGTAAGGCCATGGATAACACAGGCATTTTACTACGCAGTGAAATTATAGCTCTATGTTCCCTGGCAAAGTGCTTTCATTTCAATTCAGTGTGATGCGCATAGAGGCGGCTAGAAGCCTAGACGCACGGGTCCTCGTCGCCCTCAGCGCCCCAGTGCCTCAAATGCCTCGGGTAGGTAGGTAGGTTCTTATGTGGTTTACTACGCGGCCGAGAAATGGTATGGCAGCGTAGGCAACGATATGTCGGCGACGTTTTCTGATCGCCGGATGACCAGCACTTGAAATTTCGCTCTTTGTTTGTGTGGAGCCGATAGCCGGACTTTGACACTCTGGAAATTAACTGAGAGGCGCATTAAATGTTGTGTTTTCCTCACGTTCGTTTGTGACCGAATAGGTCTTACCCGATCTTATCGCCTAGTTACGTGTACATATTAAGGTTTAATACAGTTATTTTTATATCGAGTGGCAAATTAGGACAAAGCAATAAATATTATCAATTGCTAATGAACAACACCAACTCTGAAATGCTTTTTTTTTTCTAGAATATTATTTAAATCCTTCCTGTTTATGCTCATGACATATTGCTGTAGTAATACTATACTGCCCATTGTTTTGTTTTGAGTTTTCTATTTTAGTTAACATTTCCTCCTCGTATGTGTTATCTTTGACTGCTAGGTACGCATACTAAATTTTTTATACAAACGTTATTATTATTTTAGAAAATTCCCGATTTGTTTATAGCACAGGCTAACAATAAAAAACTTTTTAAATTATTTTGCCAGATTTTCTTATGTTTTTGATGTGCTGAGTCCGAAAATAATAATAAAAAAATTCGTAACCCCCATCATTTTTTCACAATTTAATATACGAAATGTGAGAAATTCATTTTTATCTAATATCTGTGCATTTTTATATACTTCAGTTGTATATTTATATATACATTTATATGCATTTTATGTACTTGATATACATTATTAATATACTAAAGCATACAGTAAATCTAAATGAAATTAGGTTGGCAGTGGTGGTACAACTGTATGTTTTCTTTCAGTCAACACAACCTCACTTTTCAGCTTTTTACCCATGTGCTCTAAGTATGGCTAACCGTGGTGGTAAAAACTTTCTTAACAGTTTTTGTTATATATATGTGGTGAGTTTGTAATTAAAAAAACATCAAAGAAACATTATAGAGTTTGTTAAAAAAGTGTACTAGGTATATTTTGGAATAAAACTCGGTGATCAAGAAAAACCTTGGGCTCCACACAAGGTATGCTATGTTTGTGTTGAAGACCTTAGAAAATGGTCAAAAAAGAAAAGAAAGCTTTTAGATTTGCAGTACCCATGATATGGAAAAAACAAAAAAAAATCATTCAGACGATTGTTATTTTTGTAGCATTGATGTTACTGGATATAACTATAAAAATAAGAATGTAATTGTCTACCCCCTAATCTTCCCTCAGCTATTCGGCCACGTTTTACTTGATCAGTCCAGTGAAACTGAATCTTATGAAGGTAAACCGGATGATGATGAGTTCCAATGTTCTCCAGAAAATTTAGAACCTCAGTTGTTTACACAGGCTGAGTTAAATGATTTGGTAAAAGATTTGGGTTTGACTAAAGAGAAAGCTGAATTGCTTGGCTCTAGGCTAGAAGAAAAACATTTGTTGGCACCTGGAGCATCTATTCATAGATAGAGAACAAGAGATCAACAGTTCGCTAAGTTTTTTAAGCAAGAACAGGATTTGGTGTACTGCCATGATATTGGTGGTCTAATGAATGAATTTGGAATTGAGTACAACAATAAAGAATGGAGGCTTTTCATATACTCATCAAAAACTAGCTTAAAAGCTGTTCTTTTACACAATGGTAATACTTATGCTTCACTGCCTGGGGCTCATCCAGTCCATATGAAGGAAACTTACGAAAATCCAGACATTATTTTAAAGGAAATAAACTATCCTGCTCACGATTAGATGATGTGTGGAGATTTGAAAGTTGTTTGCATGTTCCTAGGCCAACAAAAGGGATTTACTAAATGTCCATGTTTTATATGTGAGTGGGACAGAAGAGCAAGGGATCGACACTGGTCCACAAAACATTTAATATATACAAAAAAAATTATTCTACAACCTCTTCACATTAAATTAGGTTTAATGAAACAGTTTGCAAAAGCCTTGCTTAAAGGTAGTGAATGTTTTAAGTATTTATGTGGAAAGTTTCCTCATTTATCAGGAGCCAAACTGAAAGAAAGGGGCTTTCATTGGGCCTGACATTCGTAAANAAAAGTTTCCTCATTTATCAGGAGCCAAACTGAAAGAAGGGATTTTCGTAAAATGATGTTCGATTCCAAATTTGAAACAAAAATGACTACAAAGGAAAAGGAGGCTTGGATATCATTTAAGCAAGTTGTGACTAAGTTTTTGGGCAATGTTAAAACCCAAACTATTAGCTTATCAAAGCTAATATCATAGACAAGTTCAGAAATCTGGGATGCCTGATGAGCTTTAAAGTTCACTTCTTACACAACCATCTTGAGTTTTTCCCTGACAACTTTGGTAATGTGCGAGAAGAACAGGGGGAGCGGTTTCACCAGGACATCAAAGTGATGGAGAAACGTTACCAGGGACGGTGGAATGTCAGCATGAAGGGTGATTACTGCTGGTCACTTCACCGAGAACAACAAAATGCATCACATAGGAGAAAAAGCNAGGGTGATTACTGCTGGTCACTTCACCGAGAACAACAAAATGCATCACATAGGAGAAAAAGCTACTTAAGAAGCTTCAAAGAGAAAAGAGAAAGGAAATACCAAAAAATAAACACTTAAAATGTATGTAATGAATTTTTTTTAAAATACAATTGCACACATTGCATTTTTAAATACAAATGCATATTGTGAGATAACTGTGGGCGATACAAAAACACTGATGCCAGATTCAGTTTCAGTACCCAAAAATACATAAGATTCAGCTGCATTTATTTAAAAAGTTTTCACAAAATATTTTTTTGTTGGCCTGTGTAGTTAAACTAATTATTTAAAAGCATTTTTTTTTACCATTTGAATGTGTACCACGCGTTGAAATTCTAGTATAACATTCGATTTATAAATCTAGTTTTTAAATTTATTGCAGTGGAGTATTTAAATGTATGTAGTCGTGGTATTTGCGTTTCGAAAAAAAAAATTAATGACAAACTTTATTTTTTAAAAATCTATGGTTCTTTTTTTTTAAATGTGTTCCTATAGAATAGAGTTGCCAACCGTCCTGTTTTCCCAGGACATGTCCTGGTTTTTGGAGTGTCCTTGTGTGTGCTGGACAGTTTTTAAGCAGCGTCCTGGGCTTTAATGCGCCCTGATATGGTCATGTATTTTAAAATTCGCGCTTCACTTTTGCAGTCCTTATGTTACGGGCGGCCTCACGGCTCGAGTGTTCGCGCGGCCCGCACTGTTTTAAAACAAAGACGTAACGCTCTGTGGTGATGTCTCTTTCTCTCTACTATTGTCGCGTAGTGCTTTCTCTTTGTAACCTCGCATTAGGCATGCAGAGCTAGCCAGCTTGCTATTCGGTTATCAACTTGTAAGTGAATAAGTGCCACACGAATATAACGTATTTACAATATTTATTTTAAAGGAGAAATACGTAAGTATTTAAACCTATTTTTGATTGTATCATAGTCTTTACTATTGTATNTGTGCTGGACAGTTTTTAAGCAGCGTCCTGGGCTTTAATGCGCCCTGATATGGTCATGTATTTTAAAATTCGCGCTCCACTTTTGCAGTCCTTATGTTACGGGTGGCCTCACGGCTCGAGTGTTCGCGCGGCCCGCACTGTTTTAAAACAAAGACGTAACGCTCTGTGATGATGTCTCTTTCTCTCTACTATTGTCGCGTAGTGCTTTCTCTTTGTAACCTTGCATTAGGCATACAGAGCTAGCNCTCTCTACTATTGTCGCGTAGTGCTTTCTCTTTGTAACCTTGCATTAGGCATACAGAGCTAGCCAGCTTGCTATTCGGTTATCAACTTGTAAGAGAATAAGTGCTACACGAATATAACGTATTTAAAATATTTATTTTAAAGGAGAAATACGTAAGTATTTAAACCTATTTTTGATTGCATCATAGTCTTTACTATTGTATTGTATTATTAGTATTATTCATTCCGAGAATACAGATTAGAATAGAAATATAGTTGTAAATGTCATTAAATTTTAATTTATGAGCTCGTTTTTTACTGGCATTTCTTTTGTTTAAGCTGTATAATTGTATTTATAAGTTTGTCGTTTCCTCAAAATGCAAAAAAAAAAAATGCGCTTTCAACGAAGTTTTAGAAAAATAGGTTTCCCTCTTTCAAGCGCGGCAAGTCTGACTCTGAAGTGTATTGTTTTATTTGTGAATCCAGTATATCTATAGCCAGCAGAGGTGCGATAGATATTGAGGAGCATCAGATAACAGCCAAGCATAAGAAGAGATTACAATCCCAGGCAGGCACTTCTAAAACCTTAGACACTTTTATAAATAAATCGTCAACAAATGAGAAGACTGTCGCTGCTGAAGGGGCTGCAGCTTACCACACGATTCGTCACCATATGTATTATAACTCTTTAGACTGTACGTTGCAGTTGAATAAAATTATGTTTAGCGATTCACAAATCGCAAAAGAAATGACGTGCAACAGAACAAAGGCAACTGCAATTGTGACTGGCGTTTTAAGCCCTCAGTCTTCAATGAAGATTACAGATGACTTGAAAAGAATATCGTGTGTTAGTGTCTGTTGTGACGCTAGCAATCATGGGGCAACTAAATTAATTCCTGTATTGGTTCATTTCTATTATCGTGGCGAAGGCATAAGTTCCAAGATATCAGACATTGAAACAGTTCCCGATGAAACTGCTGAAAATTTGGTTAGTTTAGTAAATAATCAGCTCAAAAAATATAATATAACAGAAAAATGTGTTGCATTCTCAGGAGATAATTGCAATACGAACTTTGGTGGTAGAGAAAGAGCTGGAACAAACAAGGTGTTTTGTAAACTGAAGGAAAAATTAGGCAAAGACATTATAGGTATTGGTTGTACTGCTCATGTACTCAATAATGCTGTTCATCACGGATGTGACATTCTGCCCGTAGAAGTGGAATTAATCATTGCAAAATTGATAATCATTTTTCTACATACACTGTTCGAACAGAAAAACTGCGACAGTTTTGCAATGATATTGGCATGGAGCATACTCAACTTCAGTCTCACTCCAAGACACGCTGGTTAAGCCTTTTTCCGGAAATTGAAAAACTTTTGAAATACCATAAGCCGTTAAAAGAATATTTTATTAGTTTAGACAAACTTCCACAGTGCATTATGCAGTTTTTTAACAATGAGTTTGCCGAGGGTTACATGTACCTCGTTCATTCAGCAATGGCGATAATTCACACAAATATTGAAAGAGTGGAAAGAAAAGAAAACAGTGTTGTTGAAATCAGGAAAATTTTGGGTAGAGTTATTTCATTACTAGAGGAGAGGATAACAAACAATTTTTGTCCTCTAAGAGCAAGAACAATTTTAAAGAAGTTGCATGACAACGGAAAGAACACGAAATAATTTTCAACTAACATAATAGATTTTCATAATGAAATCAATGACTGTTTAAAAATGTGGATTGAACCATTTGAGGACCTAAAAGTTTTCGACTGGATTGATCTAACAGGGTCTGATTTGCTAGATTGGAGCAACATTGAAAAATCTTTGGTCTTTCTAAAAGATCACGGCATTGAAATTAACGACGAAAAATTATTTGACGAGTGGGTTAATTTGAAATTTTTTTAGTAAAAATTAGAATTCTACTCAAAAAGACGACGGCTTAAACTCCTTGTGTCTAATATATTTTAAGCAATGCATTTCCGACGAACAGTATGCAGAACTACGGAAAGTTGCTGAATATGTGTTTAGTATAGCGGGACATAACGCTAATGTTGAGAGAGTCTTTTCTATCATAAATTCACAGTGGTCAAAAGAAATAAATCGATTACTGCCAACAACAGTAGCTGCAATCATCAAAACTATCTATAACATAGATATGAAGTGTGACCAATTTTATGATTATTTGTTAACTCAACCACAGATACTGAGGGAAATTAGTGGGGTGGAAAAGTACAATAANGTTGAGAGAGTCTTTTCTATCATAAATTCACAGTGGTCAAAAGAAATAAATCGATTACTGCCAACAACAGTAGCTGCAATCATCAAAACTATCTATAACATAGATATGAAGTGTGACCAATTTTATGATTATTTGTTAACTCAACCACAGATACTGAGGGAAATTAGTGGGGTTGAAAAGTACAATAAAAATAATTTTGTAATATTAGAATTTATTAGATACTAACCTAAGTTTAAAGAATTTGTTACAAAACTTAAGTGTTTGTTTTATATTTTAATAACTCATTTTCAACTGATATAATTTTATTCGAATACATTTATTTAAAAATATGATTATTATTACTTGAATTTCATTTAACATATTTTCACTACATATTAATTTAACTATTGCTAATCTATTACTGCGCCCTGTTTTTAAACTGAATTGTTCTGGTTTTTCTAACTTCAAATCCAATTTTTTGAAATTTGGGGTTGGCAACCCTACTATAGAATAAATCACTAATGTCCGATTACCGTGTGCGACCAAACGCAAAGGAACTATTTTCACATTTTGTATCTCTGTGTAATGCGACCCTAAATATACGAATCGTTTCTAAACTAGGCCAAAGTGCGAGAGAGGAAGATAGCAGATAGTGTCGTCTTGCTCGTGTTTGTGTTTCACAACCTTTAATTCTTTCGCCTTCTTCTGGAGCTGGGTGAAAGTACGCAAGTGATTTTGAATCATCACCAACGGTGGAGCCAAGAGCTGCTGGACGAATCACCGCAACGTCTCTTGTTTTCCTGCAACACGTGACATTTCACGATTAGCAAAGAGACAAGAGAAAGAGATATCTGTTTCTATCTCCCTCCTCTCTTCCCCTCTACCGGTAATATTTTTCTCCTTCCAGATTATGTGCAAGATCTAAACACGTCATGTGCCCGGGAGATGGAGGGGAAATTTGAAAGAAAAAAAAAAGGGGGGAGGGGAAGTCACGCCATCTGTTCTCTCTGCCCAGCGCTTCAAGGTCACCTCTGGCAGGCGCCCAGCTGTCTGTCACGACTCCGTAGCTAAGGTCTGATCAGAATACACATACCAAACCTCATCTTCAGCTTTTTTTGTCTGTACTTCCTAATTTGCGTTGCACATTCTTTATGCATGTTAAAAACACCATAAAGAGTTTTAATATGATTGATAAACATTAGAATTTCGTTGTTATTGAATAATAGTTAAACTCATTATATTTCACCAAATGTTAACATTTTAGAACAAAATTACGTTTCATGCATCCTCTCTGGTTGGGACTTCTAAGGAATTGGCTAAAAAAAAGGAAGTTCCTATCTCGAATTACGATTAAACCTTTTTGTTATGTTAGTTAGTTTTTGAGTTTTTTTTTTTTACTTTATGTTAAATTAATGTCACACTAATGTTATTAGTTTTTTAATAAAAATTAAAGGTAATAATTAAGATGCTTACAAATTATTTTTTTTGTACTTAAAATAATTAAAATAATTGGCGTATTTAAACCAAGGTGGCATAGGCCTAGAGTGGAAAAAATTTTAGGGTGGCAATTCTTGAAAAAAAATCGAAATTTGGGAATTGGTGTTAGATGAAATAACATGGGAATTTTACATTTACTTGTTTTTTTTCTTTAAAAAAATAAGACGATGATATCAACATATGCTATACCAGTATACTCGACATAGTTTTGTAAGTNGTTTTTTTTCTTTAAAAAAATAAGACGATGATATCAACATATGCTATACCAGTATACTCGACATAGTTTTGTAAGTTTGTGCTTACTCATTCATCTAAAATAGTGGAATTAAATGATTTACTATAACGATTGGTAGATAAACTTGTCCCACGTTAGAAGCTATAAAATTTCATCCTCAATGATTTTTAACGTAGCACGTGCAACCATAAACCGACCAATGGCAAAATTTGTTTTAATAGGAACTTTCGATGACCATGAACTGAGGACTAAGGACGTCCGTGTTACGATTTTCTTCATTGTAAGGCTGGAATCACAATAGCCCGACGAAACCTGTCTCACAGGTGAATTTTATGGCTGTTAGAAAATCATAAAAAGGTAAGTTATAGATATTAATATCTAGTATTTGCGATTTAAAACTCATGATAAATGGAATGATTCATTGCTTTTGACAATATTTGAATTCATACGAGAGAGAAAAAAGTATTTAAAAACAAACCGAAACGATATTTTGAAATAAAGTTAGTTAATTATTTATTACAGTAGGGGAAAAACAAACGAAATGTTGTTTTGTAAAGTTATTCTTTGCGCGCTCCGACGAGCCCCACGCGACGGAAAGTAGAAATGGAATCTACGTTTGTCGGGATGTCGGGGCTGCGATTTTGTTGGACTGACGTATCAGCGACCTTGCCTTTATTTAGCTGCTACTAAGATTTCGTCGTGTCGGGGTAAGGTTTATTCCACTCTGGTTAGAAACAAAACGAGATTACTTACGGGATAGTTTGGCACAGGAAAAAATTTCCGCCGCTAGGTACGCAGTGTTCCAAAAGGTAACATAATTAAAATTTTAAGCTACGTGAATAACAAGAGAGAATGATTTTTACTTAGTTACGAAGTTATTTTTATTTTATGATTATTAAAATTATCCTGCTTTTTAACGTAGAAAATAGAGAAAATATGGTACCTGGTCGACACTAGCGCTTACCTAGTGGCGAAAATGTTNCCTGCTTTTTAACGTAGAAAATAGAGAAAATATGGTACCTGGTCGACACTAGCGCTTACCTAGTGGCGAAAATGTTCGGTTGCCAAACTTTTAACATTGATCTTCCCAACCTGTAGTAGAAGTAACCTTATTCGGGTGTGTCGTGTTGTTGGNCGGTTGCCAAACTTTTAACATTGATCTTCCCAACCTGTAGTAGAAGTAACCTTATTCGGGTGTGTCGTGTTGTTGGGTTCTTCGGAGTACTGTGATCCCAGCATAATGCTACCAACGCCGTTGGCGGTAATCACTCGTAAGCAATGCCCGAACTTCAAGAAACAGCATTATCGTGATATCTGTGATAATCACTATGTTCATGTAATTTTGTGTTGCAGAGTGGCGTTCTCCACAGATTACCCCGATACTATTTTCTGTTTGGTTTATTCAAGAATACCGTGGAGTTGNGTTGCAGAGTGGCGTTCTCCACAGATTACCCCGATACTATTTTCTGTTTGGTTTATTCAAGAATACCGTGGAGTTGGAACTGCCGTTATGGAAGTAGGGTTTGTGCGTGTTGTCGCGGAGTTGGTGACCCAGACATGCAAGCGCTGAACCTGAGCGGCAAGGTTGAAGATTAACGTTACGCTGGTCATTTTTATGATGTTATGAAGTGATCAGGCCTTAGCTTAACGGCCTGTCTGATCACACCTTCAAACATTAAACCAGGGCACGAGCGTGAATGCAAAAACACCTTGTGAAAGACAGGTGCAGAAAAGTCCCCTCCACCGGCCAGTAAACGGGGCCAAAATATATTAAACAACGCGCCCGATATAGGCTATCGTAACACCGGGAGCAGCGTCTTTTGTCGTCGACGCGACCAGAGAGAAGACCACTGAAGATGGGTGTGTCCGCCGTCGTTAACTGCCTCCTAGAATCAGCCTCCGGCAACATGAACAAGGTGGGGACTTTCCAATTAGATAGTGACAGTAATGGCGTGAGGTATTAAATCTTAACATAATTAATAAGCATCTTGGTATTCGATTTAAGCTCCCCCGATCAATAGTCACGTAAATAGTTATTGTATAATCCTTATGTTCAATAACCTCCACCTTATACTGTTGTGCTCCAACTAAAATCCNATACGAAGAATGAAGCTGAGAGCCCGTTTGTCACGCGTTCGCGAGTGACGTTGTTTTTAAACAGTAGCTGCGGCCAGCAGAAACGTATTTTGTACTACGTCACCGAGATTTCTATCGCACGCACGTAAATTTGTAGTGGGCCGCAAGTAGGTCATTTTAGTACAGCAAGAGGACGGACTGTTTTAAACCTGAATGAAATATTCTGTAAGGATTATTTCCACAATTGGTGGATTTTCTGTTTTGTTAAATTCGGTTTACTAATTCTCCTGGGATAAGTTTTTTTTGTTGCCTCGAATGAGCTAGAACCACGGCAACCACTCTGCTAGAGCTCGTTGCTCTTTAAACTTTATTCTCTCTTTGAATAAAAAGCTCTTCAAAAGAAATATACTTTTTTTTTTTGGGGAATTCGGAATTTGGCAACTTGTTTTGCGTAAAAGTAATTAAATAAAATGTATTAAGATAAAAGCCATCGAAGTAGGTAAAACTATTATACACTACTTGAACAATTCTGTATTTAATTTGAAGTCCTTAGTTATTTCAGTCGTGAATAAGTTTATACTCTATTGGCCATTGGCGTGACAAATGTTTAGTTCCTAACCGTTCATGTGTAACGATATATTACGTGGCAGGACCAATCAGTAATGTGCTTTATGCTTGATATTCCCGGAAGTCTCTCTTAGGATACGAATGGAATGCTATCAACAGTGAACAGTAACTGCGACATGTAAGGGACTCCTCTTACTGGACGTCGTTTTCCTACCGTATACAATTAAAATAACATTAATTGACATACTGTGCACGTCCTCTATAACGGACTCTAGGAGCAGAGGGGTTAATGCCAATTATCGCCGAGATAAAACTTTCAGATCACAACGTTGAGAAAGCCTCATAGCTGACGTGCAACGCACGGGGACGCTGTGTAATTTAGGCGTGTTTCCGTCAACTCTCTCAGCTCGTGGCGATACTTAACGTTTTTGCTTTCTGCGCAGTCGTATAAGGGCTTCGTAAAAAGCCTAGTAGTTATCACGTCCATCCGCTGCTCGTATCGTGCGCCCTTGTGAAAAAAAAAAACGTAGTTCTGAGTAGTAAAGGCTTACGAGTCAAGAGATAAAAGTTATCTCCATGTTGATTATTTTTTCTGTACGAGTGCGCTGTTAAAATTAGTAAAGCAATCGAAAATTCTCATAGTTGTAAAATCCGTCCGGTAACAAAATTTTTCCAGTTCCGAAATCATTCAAAGGTCTAAAATATCGAAAATTTTCGGAGAAAATATAATGAGAAAAAAATATTGGGAAAGATAATAAAGATAACAGTTTTAAGTATTGCCACCGTTTGTAAGTAGCCTACTCATAATATGATGTCTGCCTCCGAAGTTCGTCTCTAAATTGTTATAGTACTGTCAAATGGGTATAAAATGGGAGACAAAAAGGATAAAATACGACTACAAGATAAAGTACACAATAACACTGGAATTTCCAGAAGGTATAAAATTTAATAAAATGAATAACTGGGGTAACTACGTCCCACGTATACGTATTTGTAAACAAATTCAGGAGAAAATTGGCGTAAAATTATTTTAGAGGGGTTAGGAAATGGTGATTACAAAATAGTCATTAAGACATACATAGAGGGAGAGACTAATGCCGAATACCTTATATTCCTATGCCATACACATTGCGTAATTAGCACAGCAAAGTTTCGAAACCACTACCGCGTAAGAGTTGTGTGATAACTAGGCGGAAACTCGAATTTCTCATTATTTCTAGGGCATATTCCCCTGATCCACTGATAATTCTGTGGCACTGATTTTCTATACATCGCTTCGTTGTTCTACAAGCAAACTTTCGCTGCAATCTAGTTCCGCTAGGTTTACTAATAAATGTGGTATTCAATGTCTGTTGAGTGCCATGCATTGGTATTTTAAGTATGTCCTAACACAACGATGCTACATGTGTTTTGAAATAACGTTTTCTCCTCTTAAGGAAATTCTNAAAAAAAAAAACGTAGTTCTGAGTAGTAAAGGCTTACGAGTCAAGAGATAAAAGTTATCTCCATGTTGATTATTTTTTCTGTACGAGTGCGCTGTTAAAATTAGTAAAGCAATCGAAAATTCTCATAGTTGTAAAATCCGTCCGGTAACAAAATTTTTCCAGTTCCGAAATCATTCAAAGGTCTAAAATATCGAAAATTTTCGGAGAAAATATAATGAGAAAAAAATATTGGGAAAGATAATAAAGATAACAGTTTTAAGTATTGCCACCGTTTGTAAGTAGCCTACTCATAATATGATGTCTGCCTCCGAAGTTCGTCTCTAAATTGTTATAGTACTGTCAAATGGGTATAAAATGGGAGACAAAAAGGATAAAATACGACTACAAGATAAAGTACACAATAACANATAGTACTGTCAAATGGGTATAAAATGGGAGACAAAAAGGATAAAATACGACTACAAGATAAAGTACACAATAACAACACTGGAATTTCCAGAAGGTATAAAATCTAATAAAATTAATAACTGGGGTAACTACGTCCCAGGTATATGTATTTGTAAACAAATTAAGGAGAAAATTGGCGTTAAATTATTTTAGAGGGGTTAGGAAATGGTGATTACAAAATAGTGATTAAGACATACATAGAGGGAGAGACTAATACCGAATGCCTTATATTCCTATGCCATACACATTGCGTAATTAGCACAGCAAAGTTTCGAAACCACTACCGCGTAAGAGTTATGTGATAACTAGACGGAAACACGAATTTCTCATTATTTTTTATGGCATGATCCACTGATAATTCTGTGGCACTGATTTTCTATACATCGCTTCGTTGTTCTACAAGCAAACTTTCGCTGCAATCTAGTTCCGCTAGGTTTACTAATAAATGTGGTATTCAATGTCTGTTGAGTGCCATGCATTAGTATTTTAAGTATGTCCTAACACAACGATGCTACATGTGTTTTGAAATAACGTTTTCTCCTCTTAAGGAAATTCTNAGTATTTTAAGTATGTCCTAACACAACGATGCTACATGTGTTTTGAAATAACGTTTTCTCCTCTTAAGGAAATTCTTTTAAAAATCAATAGGATACCTTTGCTTTCCTTACGAGACCGCCCGTGTGTTCCATTTTCGCGACACCTGAGATATTTTTTTTCCCATGATTTCAGGGGTTTTGTGGTTGTCTGAAATATGTACTTACAGCACCCAATGACCGACTTCTGAGACGTAATTGGTTGGTACACCAAATTACTGTATAAAATGCCATGGGTTCTAATCCCTGAAGATCATGTCTGTGCATGTCGTTTTTTACGTGTAAGTTTTGTCTAGTACGCAAGCTGCTCTCCGGTTAACATAAAATATCATTTTAGAAATAATTAACATTATGATTCTATAACGATACAACCTTGCGGATTTCCTTTGCTTGTGAAAGTAATGAGAATTGCATGCTGCAAGACAGCACGTTCAGAGCCTAGCGCATAGAGGCGATAAATGCTTTTAACGCTAGAGCAGATGTCGCCTTTAGCGCTCTCTTGCTTAGCAGGATAAACAAATACGTAAAATACCTTCTCTAATGTGACTTAACAGTTTAAAAACAATTAAAAAATATATTAAAGCACTTATGATCACATCTCAGTTTATAAGTGATAAAATCACGCTTAACAACTAAATAATTCTTAGAGTGGAATTTTGAGCGGTTTTTAACATCAAGATCTTGAAAGCCGACCTAACAATAGTGTCTTGTATACATACATATATATATATATATATATATATATATATATTTAACTCTTATTTTATTAGTTTCTCTCGGATGCGAAGTATTAACACGTTACCGTAGCATTAAGCCAATACTCCATTCTTGGTCACTTCCAACTTTCCTGAAGCCCTGCTAATGTTCTACTTACAGAATATTCCTCCGCCTCATGCAAACAAAGCTTACAAAATTGCAACAGAGGGCCAACGCACAGCATTCGTGCGCACTCCGTGCAATAAAGTTTTGCATAAGAACTATTTATTACTAGGCATTACCAACACACATATTTTCTCTGTGTCTATTCATATTAGTTTTAAATTAAATAATACAGTTAATGGGTAAAATATAAGTAAAAGTTAAATTTAACCAAACTTCAGGTATTCTTAGGTTAACACAGTTATAAAACGCTTCTAATACATGACATATTTCTGAAATAACTAAACACGTCCTACATTGGGTGTTTTTTCAAAAGGTTTAATTCAAAAAATGCGAAGAAACCGCGAATAGACTATACACTTGCAAGATGTGCTTTATTACACAGTCCCAAACAACAGCCTAACAGCCACGTGATTTTATATAAAGCATTTTGTAACAGTGATCGCGAAAGCCTTACCTTCAGGTATATGAAGCCAATTTTAGCCTACTTCCCGAAGGAAACAAATGCTTTTGAGATGAACTTCCTGTCTGTGTTTGTTACTGCGTGTGTGTCCCCATAAAAACATTTGAACGAGTTAATCGAACTTCACGAAACTAGGTACACATATAGGTAATGAGTAGTAAGATGTGATGCACTTGTGTATGAATGTATTGCCCGACTTCTTAATACCTAACATAACACAAACGCACAAAATATAAATAAATCAATGTAATATCAGATAATGGTAGGGATCCAAACTCACCTGTTTGAAGGCACAGCTCACAACTGGAAAACGTAGACATACGACAACTTGCAGAATAAAATCAAACTGAAACTACTTAATCAGAAATAATAAGAAGAGCAGAGAGGACTTGAGTAATATTTCATTGAAAGAAGAAGAATATTTTAGGGTAATATGAACTGAAAGTGTTAGTTATTTAGTAATGTGCAATTAAGTTTCAGATATCAGTATTTCATACGAATACTTTGAGTTCTTCGGCTGGCTGGCAACACTAGCTTGGCTTGCTCAAAACTTTTATAAATAGATTTGATTAAGTTCATGTTTGAAAATAGTCAGGGAATTGATTCGGTAAAGCAGAAGAAAACTGATGTCATAGGGTTTTTGTGTCAAAAACTATTACGTCAGTTCAAAATAAGTGTGCAGATAAATAAAAATAGCTCAGACTCTGCTCAGTTCGTTTTCTCGCCTATCTGGCATAAATCATAAAGCTGACGTAGATTGATGAAGTCCGTGGAAATATCTTCCGACGAATCCAGGTGAAAAATAAAACATACTTCTGGAACTCCTGGTCTTTACTTGCAGTCTTCCCTAAATAAGGCTCTCGGGCCTGAAATGCCTTCAAAGTCGTTGGTATTGAACAACCTACTCGCGCGTCAAATCACTAATAACGAGTTTGATTATCGCGTAGATGTCGTTCGGGCCGCTCGTGATGGTCACATTGAACAATTACGAATGTATGGTAAACAAACTTCACGGTTCCGCGGTTCAGTTGATTGGTCAATCAAGGTTGTAGGTTGTTTGGTTTTGATATTATAGACCTTCAAAGTTGGGGTATTCTTTTATACTCGCTCTGTATAATATAACAAATAAATAACTAATCTTACTTCCAGCTGTGATCTACTCTAAACGCATCGCAAATACAAATGAAATTACCGATACATCATATTTATAATGAACTAGCTGAACTATCCGGCGTTGCCCGGGTATCATTATGTCTTTAATAATCTACAAATGGACGCTTTTCCTTAAAATACTAATACATTACTGAATATAACGCAACTTTCAAGGCACAGTATCAGAAAGAGGCTAATCATTTTACTTTTGTAATTACGACATTAGGCGGTATATCGTCTTTAATACAGATAACCTAACCGTTACTAAATTAGTGTTCTGTCGCAATAGCCTACACTTAATAATTGGCCGTATTGTGCAATATTATATTCGCAGTATGTTAAGTAATGATTATTTTGCTAGAGAGCACTTATTAGTATACTTAGAAGTATACACAAATATCCAGTAGACTGAATGTTAAAGTACTGTACTGAATAACTGAATTTCTACTCCAACTGATGGTGGAACTCTAGTGTAGCTAAACATATTTTTAACCATAGCAAAAAGGTTATATTCTTCAATGAAGTAACCCAACCGTTACTTAATCTGTTCTGTCGCAGTGGATCTGACATAATGTGATGTAACCTTCAATGAATCATATTTTAAATATGTTAACAACAGTATAAATATTAACAATGCGATAACAACAAAGACATTTGATAACATGCCCATAAAAAATGCCATTTTTAAGCATTATAAAGGAAACTTCAATTTGTCGTGCTTAAATTGCAAATGCCACATTATAACTACGTTCGTAGTGGCGTTAGCCTACATTTGTTGGATTCCGTATGCGTAATTACGTTGATTTATATAAAGAAATTCCACAGCGCACAAAAAAAAAATGACGATTGTATAACCTCAGAATTACGAATAGTATCCTAAGCTGAGAAACAAATAGGAACAGTTAAGATTGTAGAACTGCATACAGGCCAGTACATAATGCATAATTGAATTTAGCGTCGGGAAGGGACGGGAGTCGTGAATGAGACCGAACGTTTGGGTTTCAAGCCCAATCGAGACTGGAGCCGATTTTGGCCTACATAGTATATTAAGTTGGGCACAAAAGAGAATACCTGCCAAATTTGGTTTAGACCTGTCGAACGGTGCAGAATTTCATAGAGAAGAAACACATATACTGGCTCACACAAATACAGACAAGTACAGATTACACGATTTTAGTACCTTCGCCAGTCACGCAAAATTTTTAAATATATGCCTTCGTGTAGTACATTAATCAAAAAAGAATAGTCATTCAACAAATAACTACAAAAGTACTTTTCAAAACAAATTTTTAGCAAGGTGAAATATTACATTACCGGTATCTGTAAACAAGTCGACGAACACGATTTCCCCTTTGTCTGCAAAATTTTCGAGAACAAGCGAAGAGAGAATCTATCCTACATCTAAGCAGGATGTAAAGGTTTCCCGAAGAGGCACGACAGTAAAATATCGAAGGTAATCCACTTTTAGCTTCCTTTTTTTTTTACGCAAGTCTACAATTCCCACAAACTCGTCCGATTCGATGACAAACCATTTTCCTCTGATTTCCTTATTTTTATTTTCGCGCTGCCCTACTAGGCTCCCAAATTGTTTTTTTTTTTTCTCGGCAGACGCGTTGCCCTGCGTCTAACCGAGAGCGCTGGATAAGAAAAGGAATTGGCGACGGGAGCATTGGAGAAATTGGATTCCTCTTTCCCCCAGTGCTTCGTCTTTCTCCTCCCCCCCCCCCCNCATCAGATTTCCGAACCTCCCTCACTTCCTTGCCCTTCTTCCCCCTTCCTTTTGAATCCTCATGCATCTCCAACCGCCCACCGCCCCTATCCGACATACACTTGTGGCTTTGAATTGAATCATGAACCTGTCGAACATCCCCCTGCCAGCCCACTTATGATGCAGGACACGTGGAAACACGGCTTTATTAATTTTGCATTTTTATGTAAACCTGCTAAGTTGAAAACAGTTCATATTGTAGCCTACTGACAATTCGATGCAAATATTGCGATAAATACAAATAATTCTAAATTCTTTTAAAGTTGATGTTGCGCGTGTTACGTAATTCATCCGAGAGTGAACACGACTTGCAGTTAAAAAATTTTTATTTTGCACTTCATAAAGCAAAGTTTTATAGTTCAACTTGGATTTTCGTTTCTGTATTTTCGGCTACAAAAAAGTATACGATGAAAATATGTCGATAAAATAAAACAATCAAAACTTAAAATAATATATATGCAGTACATAATAAGCTTCGCTGAAGGTAAGGTAAGACCATTTTCAAAAAGAGCTAAAAAATATTTCTAAAATGTCGTCACCCTTTCACATTAACGTTTAACTACGCTGTTCGTAAATTTAATACGATGGTAAATATTGCGATTCCGGAATTTATTGTTTTTAATTGTATAAACTACGCACGTCTCCTGACGTCAAAAATTAATTCCACAATTTTTTTTTTTTTTTTGAAAACGCCTGAAAAGAGTGAAAATAAGAACATTTTGTATACTGAGTCTTCACAAACATCACGAGTCACACTGGCGAGCGCAGGGCGGAAGTGTCGCCCAACGTGTGTACGCCTCGCAGTTGGCTGCCAGCACGTCGTGGCTAGCCAACCACGGGGGCGAACGCGCGCTTGTTTGTTTTGCGTTAGTCACGTCACTGTTTATCCTTCGTCGAAAAGTCTCACTCCGATACCCGCGTCTGTACCGTGGAGTGAATATGGAGGTAGAAAGAGTTTCACCACAGTTGTTTTCGTTACAAGTAAAAGTATGGATTTGTCGCCCTCTCTCTTCCAAACCACTGAGATACGACAGCGATAGTGAGCACAGACAACCCCCCCCCCAACCCCGTCATAATGTGTCTTGTGTAAACTACAGTCTATGCACCAGACGGAAATTTCATATATTAATCACAGTGTAAACTGGTATCGATATGTGTAACATTGACATATTTATGGCAAGTGCACATAATCTACTGATGCCCTGCACTCTGATGTTACGAATAAAACAGCTCATTTTTGTTGTTTTACTAGAAGAAGATACTCATGCCGTTTTGAATTCGCCTCATAAATAACTTTCGTTTTAGTCTATAATGCTAAAATGCATTCCTGCTAGGCGTATAGGCGAAGACGCGAAGAATCGTGTTCCCAAAGGAAAAGAGTGGCATTATCTAGTAAGGAGACAGTTTGGTGGGAAGAATCAAACACTTTATACTGCGGGTTTTGCACGTCTACCCCGAAGGCGGGGAAAATTTTTGATGTCTATAGAATAACCGAGAGGTTAACAACGTAAACATTTTTACGTATGTGTTTTCTTTGCAACTACTCTTATTTCGCCACTGCTTAAATTTTGCCGCTCTCTGTAGCCCACTGAGCCCTTCATGTTAATCCGCCTCTGCAAAAAACACATCTTTTTCATGCGTTTACTAATTGTGGCCTCGGTACAAGTTGCCTGAGGGAGACCTGTTCTTGATGGAAAATGTTTCTAAAATCATCGTAACAAAGTTGTTTTGGTGGCGGATGTTTATTAACTCACATGGTAAGATCACTTTCGTTTTCTGTCATTTATTTTTGTGCGTTGTTGTTCGTGAATTGGCATGACCTNGCAAAAAACACATCTTTTTCATGCGTTTACTAATTGTGGCCTCGGTACAAGTTGCCTGAGGGAGACCTGTTCTTGATGGAAAATGTTTCTAAAATCATCGTAACAAAGTTGTTTTGGTGGCGGATGTTTACTAACTCACATGGTAAGATCACTTTCGTTTTCTGTCATTTATTTTTGTGCGTTGTTGTTCGTGAATTGGCATGACCTTGAGCTGTTATTGCAGAAATAAAATTTAGTGATTGGACATATACAACACAACAAGAAAAAAAAATAGTAATGTTTGAAATCTAATTAATAATTGGGGGACAATTTTTTTACACGAAGAAGATATCATGAAGAACTGAATAATAAAAACAAAGCAGTTCTCTTAAAAGTCATTAAATAATAATTCTTTGGTCACATTATATTACTATTAAACTATTGTATTTATAATTATATAATCACATGACCAATCATGTGTCCTCGGTAGTATAGTGGTCAGTATCCCCGCCTGTCACGCGGGAGACCGGGGTTCGATTCCCCGCCGGGGAGAGGATTTTTTTAATTGTGAAATTTAGTCATTTTGTATTTTTTAGATTATAATGTTTATCACTTTTTATTATTANTGAACTTAACATTATATTACTATAAACCTGTTGTATTTATAATTATATAATCACATGACCAATCATGTGTCCTCGGTAGTATAGTGGTCAGTATCCCCGCCTGTCACGCGGGAGACCGGGGTTCGATTCCCCGCCGGGGAGAGGATTTTTTTAAATTGTGAAATTTAGTCATTTTGTATTTTTTAGATTATAATGTTTATCACTTTTTATTATTAATACTCCTCTGATTTGAAAAGTTTACTTATAAGCTGGTATTTACAGTTTATATAATTTCTTTTCTAATAAATACTTTTGAAATATTAATTACATGACTGCACGTCTGAAATAACATCATTAAAAAGTCTTGCATTTGTAGGGAATCGGAACCAGGCGGCCCGAGTGGCAGCCGAGCATTCTACCACTGAACCACCCATCCATGCCTTCGAAGTATCTAGTGCCATTTTATATTTTTCTCTTTGTTAGTTTAGATATGTAAATAAAACTCAAACACAACCGTTAATTCTTCATACAATATGCCCGGNAATTTTTTAATTGTGAAATTTAGTCATTTTGTATTTTTTAGATTATAATGTTTATCACTTTTTATTATTAATACTCCTCTGATTTGAAATCGTTTACTTATAAGCTGGTATTTACAGTTTATATAATTTCTTTTCTAATAAATACTTTTGAAATATTAATTACATGACTGCACGTCTGAAATAACATCATTAAAAAGTCTCGCATTTGTAGGGAATCGGAACCAGGCGGCCCGAGTGGCAGCCGAGCATTCTACCACTGAACCACCCATCCATGCCTTCGAAGTATCTAGTGCCATTTTTTATTTTTCTCTTTGTTAGTTTAGATATGTAAATAAAACTCAAACACAACCGTTAATTCTTCATACAATATGCCCGGAATGCAGATGTCTACTTCTATTTTTTTTTTTTTTTTTAACTATGGAACATATTTTTTAAGATAGAAATGAAAGCTGATATTTTATTGGCAATTCATAAATTTTACTATATAAATGTGGTCGTTGAAAAGTGTAAAAATATTGGCCTATGTTAACTATATTTACTTTTCTGTAAAACCAGTCTTGTAGCGACAATGCTGTATATTTTCTCAAGAAATTGCTGTTCCAGTAGATACCGCTTAAAACTCCGAGGAAACAAAACACACACGAAGCTTGTTTATGCTATTTTCCGTCGCCGTCGCAATGCTTCTTTAAGGCCAGACGTGACCTTGGGACGTTTAATATTGTTTACTAGGGATTACCTTTTAGGGTTCCGCCCGCTGGTGCATGAAATATGTTGCATAGGTTTGGCAGAAAACACGTATTTAATAAAAAAAAAAAAAGGTTGGACGTTTTGCACTTGTGTCCAAACATGAAAATCATTAAGAAACTTTTCGTGCCCAAATACAAGTTACAAGTTCTCATTTAAACTCCAAGGATTATTTTTTTTCTGTGCGCGAAAATGGCTGGAACGGATGTTTTCAGGATCAGTTTTAACAGCTAAATTTTATACGCAGGAACTTTCTTCAGACACGCATCGTAGTTTTATCTTTATAAGCGTGCCGTAATAATATATGGTGACCACTCAAAGCAACGTTCAGGCAATTCAGCGACGGGAAGCCTGCGCGCCAGTTCGGCGCCTTGCGCGTAGAGGCGACGAGGCAAGCGGTGAGCGTGCAATAGTCGGCTTTAGAGCTCACTTGTTTCGAGGCCTCGAGAGCGCACAAATAGCAGCATGAGGGCGTAAGAGGCCGTGTCGCACCCTAAACAGACGTCATTCATCTAAGTGAAATAACAGAGGAGCCAGGGTCAATACTGGAAATGTTTCATTATAGAAGCATTGCATTCCATAGTTCTGTGCAAATGTTTGTACACGATTGTCAATGGTGTTCCCTGATTGTCATTGAAAGGTGAAAAATTGTTGCATGAATATGCGTTAGTAATCATATACGTTGTCCGTAATGATGGGTAAGGCAATTAACTAAGCGTCTTTTTTCGCATTGGCCATCTCTTCACTAACTCATTCAATTTNCGTCTTTTTCGCATCGGGATCTCTTCACTGACTCATTCAATTTTCGCATTTTTCAACAAATACTCGTAAATTTGAATTAGGAAGAAATAAATAAAAAAAATTCTATTTGGCGGGTGACGCGAGCTTTTGAGGACCAGTTTCACTTCTTTTGCAGAAATTCTTCATTTTCGCGTCATAATTTCGGATTCAGAGTAATTACTGACAATGTACGATTATAGAAAATTTACATTTTACGAGTTATTTAATAATTTTGTGCCTATTTTCCGTTATGTGTTATCTACTAGTTGCAAAATGTCAGGAACATATTAAAATTTTTCCAATAAGTTTGTGCCTTTTGCAAGCATAAAATAACACAGTGAAAATTAGATACAAAAGTATTAAACAATTAGTATACTGTAAATTTTCTATAACCAAAAATTTCCAATGATATCTCTGAAACAGAAGTTATGACACGAAAACGAAGAATTTTTGCATAATAATTGAAGCCGAGTGTTAAGCTTGTGAGGTTATTGTCATCACGGACTTGACTTGTACGTGTTTGTGTATCGGCCAGATAAAAGAAGGCAGCTGACTGTGTCTGACGTGTTGTAGCTAGTTCGCTATTAAAGTTAGGTTAGGGTTAGCATGCGTTACCGACTCTGCGTTAAGAAAGCACATTTGTTGAGAATTTTCATTTGAATGATCATCTGAATAGTGACGGTTAAGTGTTCGTGATCGGCGTTTTTATCTGTAGTATCTGTAGAACCGAACCTAGCAACGTGTAGGCCAGACTCGCCAGACCTCCGGAAACTTGAGCCACAGGTGTTAGTTTATTTTTTTATCTCAAGACATGTCAGCTTTATTCATTGGTTTTTGCCTCAGTGAGCAGCCAGTTTGACACTTGTCCAGATAGCTCGTGTGTTCCATCCTTGTACAGTGTTGGTCAACCAAGTTCTGGATTTCAAAGAACTCGCAACATGCCACAATTATGACTCTAAGAAACAGTTTATCTTAAATAAATGTTGTGTTAAAATTCCTTTTTGAGATACGTAATTTTAACTTAAAAGTCTCATTTTTATGCAAAAAAAACGTGATGAATATAATTTGACAACAGATATATTATTTTTGTCACGTTATCGTTGATATTATTGTAACAAAACCATAAAATATCCTCAAAATCTAGATTTGTTGTTGTTGAATGATTTTAAGGTTGAGAGGTGAGCACCATGCGTATGTGTGTGTTTTCTTAAATAACGACTCTCTCAAACTGATTTCTGAAAATGAAACTCGGTTAGGGCAGATAAAATTATTTTACTGTTTTTAAAAACAGTATTATCATTTGACTGCTTGAGCTATTATTGCACTGTTTGTGAAAATTGCAACACCCAGAAAAAATGGTCAAAATGAGTCCAAACTCGAAGGATGTGTAGAACAATGTACCAGCGATTATGATTGCAGAGAGGTGGGGTACACGTGGGCCCAGCAGTGCCCTCTCTTGTGTGACTGGAAAGGTCAGTGTTACGCCAAGCTCAGTCAGTGAAGAGCCGTCAAACGAAGTGAAAGCAAGTGCCAGTATGCCTCGTTGACGTCAAAGGGCGCCATATCATCATGTGAGAGAGTTCGAAAGGGGCAGAATGATCGGTCTCCGGGAAACGGTGTTGTCATACCGTAACACTTCGGCTCGTACAGAGCATGTTGCTACTACAGTGATGCGTCTGTGGCACCAGTCAATAGAAGAGGGCCGTACGCAGCGACGAGCTGGTACTGGACCCCGCAATGTGACCACAGCACGGGATGACCGACATCTTGTCCGCATGGCCGTAACGGACCGTACAGCCTCGTCCACAGTGTTGGCTCAACACTGGAGCCCTGCAACAAGTGTGTGCCTGTCTGCGTCGACGGTTCGACGCCGTCTGCTGCGGGCTGGACTGGTGGCACGCATGCTATTGCGCCGACTTACATTGTCCAGAAACCACAAACACCTCAGACTGTAATGGGCACGTGAACGCCGTCGCTGTCGTGTTGAGTGGCATAATGTAATGTTTTCGGACGAGTCCCACTTCAACATGTTCTACAGTGATGGCCGCATACGTGTTAGACGCTACCGTGATGACCGCAATCTGGCAGCCTGCATTGTGGAGTGGCATAGCGGACAAACGCCAAGTGTGATGGTTTCTGGCGCCAATGGATACAACATGCGATCTTCACTACTGCGTATTGAGGGCAATCTGAACAGCAACCGCTCCCTCAGGGAGGTTTTAGAGCCAGAGGTACTGCCCCTCCTTCAGGCGACTCCACATGTCATATTTCAGCTTGATAATGCCCGGCCATATGTGGCGAGGAATGTGCAAGCCTTCTTCAATGAACGACGGGTACCACTGCTTTCTCAGTCTGCACGTTAGCCTGACATGTTGCACATCGAACATGTCTGGGATATAGTTGGTCGGCGACTTGTTCGTCACGGTCCTCCAGCGACCACTGTTGATGCTTCGTGGACTCGCATACAAAAAGCGTGGAGGGAGATTCAACAGGAACATATCCAGGTCCTCTTTGATTTAATGCCACGACATTTAGGGGCCCTGATAGCAGCATGTGGGGTCTTCATACCATACTCAATTCTCAAAAACAGAGATCGTGTACAGTTCTGTAATCCTAATCAGTTAT
The DNA here is from genome assembly GCA_002778355.1 of Clitarchus hookeri. Taxonomy (NCBI): domain Eukaryota; kingdom Metazoa; phylum Arthropoda; class Insecta; order Phasmatodea; family Phasmatidae; genus Clitarchus; species Clitarchus hookeri. The sequence continues at coordinate 283,424 of NQII01003233.1, read as the reverse complement.
ATATTGTTATGTACCTAACATGTGGTATAAAGTTCATTTAAATCACGTGTATCCTTCTTGGTGTTGCATTTTTCTTAAACGTTGGCGTACATCCGCAGTCATCCTAACAAGGTCACCAATAATTCACTACCACTGAACCCACATGGTAGACTGGTAATAATGCTGAATAAATATTACCTTTCGACAATCCACGGATACATTTACTATAATTTATTAGTCATAATTTGAATAACAAGTATTAAATAAGTTTTATTTGCCAATAATTTATAACCGCCACCTGACGACTACCTCTCCATCGTCAGCGCCACCGAGTGAGGTAGCACAGTGGCCAACACTCGGTTTCATATTCGGAGTTACCTGAGTTCGAACCCCGGCCCGGCCATCCTGATTTCGGTTTTCCGTGGTTTCCCGAAATCACTCCAGGTAAATGCTGGAATGATTCCTTACTGCAGGCAATGGTCGATTCTCTGAGCAACTTACTCCAACCTGTAACGACCTCGCTGTCAACGAGACGTTACGGGTTCCGCGTTCCGTGCCTCGAAACTCGTGTGCTATAAGACGGACTCTTGCTGGCTCAGCACTTCCCTCATCGCTTCTACGCGCGAGGCTATGCAATCTTTCCGTCGACGACTCGCCAGAACGTGACTTTGAGCATTGATCGTATGGTTTTATTTTCGCTCTACCAAATATAAAAGAGCAGGACGCGTGTCTACAGACATTTCTAATGTTTATATACAAAAAAATTTGGCAGCCGAAAATGTTTCCTAAAACACCCTTTTTTTAGCCATTTTCACTACCATAAAATAATCTTTGGAGTTTAAATGAGAACTTAAAACATGTTGTCGGTTACAAAACGTTTCTAAATTACTTTTCATCGACAGACACCCATACAAAATATCCAACCCTTCCTGAATCACATGAAACCGCGGTGATGTAGTTGTTACACTACTCGCCTCACACCTAGGCAAAACGGGTTCAATTTCCGGTGAGGCCAATTCCGAATTTTCGCACGTGGGAATCATGCCGGACGAAGTCGCCGGTCGGGTGGGTTTTCTCGGTGATATCCCGGTTCCCCCACCCCTTTATTCCGGCGCTGCTCCATACTCAGCTTGCTTCGCCCTCATCGGCTCTCAAGACCTCGATGTTAAGAGCCGCCCAAATCTGTCCAGTCACTCACTCCTATCTCGATTGCTTCCCTCTCGGCGCGAGAGGAGTGTTTAAGGTAGCGGCGGTACAGGTGGGGAAGGTGTCGCGAGCCGGTGTTACGGAACATTGCGAAACTGCGCGCCTATTTGCACGCCGCAGCGCCGGAGTCTAACGGTGAATACCGGTCACCGTTCACTCTCTCCGCTGCCCACGCGGGATGCCCACCGTCTGAGTCACGGCGGGGACTATACCGGTCACGGTCAGATCACGCCTATCGCCGACTTACACGTGACCCGGAAATTTTTGCAAGCTTCGTTCGGCGACAGCGCACACCTGGAACAACTTGCATCAGTTTGTTGGTTGAACGAGAAATGTATTTTGTACACACGCCATCAGAGCTATGTTGGATGTCGCAGAAACCCAATTACAACATTTAAAAACTCAAGGCACCGGAAAAAAAATTGCCGTTATAAACAGGTCTGCAAAATAGCACATGGAATTAAGTCAGTAATCACATAACAGAACAGATTAAAAGTGTCACCAGTCCTCGGCTGAAGGCCAATACTAGTCGCAATTATGAAAAATAAAATTTAAAACTGATATTTGTCAAAGTTCAAAATTTGTTGAGACATAAAATTTGTAGATATGATATTAAAAATAACAGAAGGTTAAAATATAAATCGTGTTATATTCTAAAATAATGAACTACGTTAGTTTATAAAATAAAAGTCAAATGTTAAAATTGGTTCCTCTGTCTCCTTCTCTTGGACACCTCACCCTGTGTTGTATTATATTGGTGTCGGCGTTGTGTTGTTAAAATTGATGTTGTTGTGTTGTTATTTCATTATGTGTTGTTAAGGTGTTGTGTACAATTATTTGCCTGATATGGATGTCTTGTTTGTACATTTGGCATCAATACCAATAACTGTCTTCTATTTGCTTTATGAAGTGTTTTTTGAAGTGTCCACAGGATAGCATAGTGATTCAGTTTTTTTTTTTTTTACATTTCGAATTTAATGAATTTTCTTTGTGCATTAAGGTTATTCCACATAATATCCATAGCAAATTTTATAGTTTTAATTTAAGCACTTACGATAAAATAAAAATATTCAAAAGAGAATGAAGAACCCCTACCAAGTGAACCTTAACTACTTGTTGGGATTGGGAAGATGGGTTAGCAGTTTATGTGATACTACTGTTTCTTGGGCTTGGGAATCTGGGGGTCGCAGATCGGGAAGGCGTCCACTCGCCTCAGTGCTTTTTATGCCAATAGTTGTGAACAATTTAAAATTATTACATCCGAAATACTAACGTAAAATTAGCCTCGACCTTTCAGCGCTCTTCCAGGTACCACTTTCCCACCAAAACGTCCCAGTCTAGTGGTTCATTACGGCCCAGTCTAGTGGTCCAGTCTGAGTGGTTCCGTGAGCACCCGATCCTGTGCCTGCGGGGATACTACCACACCAAACAAAAGCGACAGTACGAATAATCAAGCGAACGAAAAATAAGGCGCGTACAAAAATACTCGAATAATTGTAGATGCCACAAATCAAGTTCCTTTTTACACTGGGTCACTCGCGATCGTCACCAGAATTTATGTAAAACGCTCTAGAGACACCAGTGTCCGAAATTGCAGCATTGCCGATAATTCTGAAGCTAGCTCACTTCATAGAAATTCCTTTTTCGCCCCTTTATTACCGTAGTTATCACACTTGTCATCCCGAATGGCGTGCCTACATTTAGTCTCGTTTATAAAGTGTTCCGTGTTAAAATCAAATCTCGCGACCACAACAAACAGGCTAATAAAACAAAGCCCGTGGAGTGCTCTGTCTACTCTCTACAGCAACTGTGCACTGCGTGATTGGCGACAAAGTTGAAATGTCCGCCATAGGTGTCCCAGCGTGAACGCTCCGATATAAAATACTAAAATGCGCATGTCCCCAGCGTTTACTCACCCATCACGGATACAACTTTGACAATTTACAACAACACACACGCCTTTATAGAACTTTAATTATAAATAAGTTGAATATATTCTAGTTACATTAAAACTAGGTTAAGAGGAAGTGTAAAAATATCTAGTCGCTTACTTCAATAAATAGTGTCTTAAGGGCTCCGCCTGCCTGCAGCTTGAACTGCGTTGCATAGTGTTTGAAATCCTGGTTTTTTGAAGAAACTCTTAACCGTGCCCCAATACGTTGAGCCTACTAAGAGATGACATTATGGCCCAAACGAGTAATGGTACTTCAAAGTTAGCACGCACGCTGTAAGTATTATTTTCGAGTCCTCCAATATATAGGCTGAGTATAAAAGAATACCCCAAATTTGAAGGTCTATAATATCAAAACAAAACAACCTACAACCTTGATTGACCAATCAAATGAACCGTGAAACCGCGAAGTTTGTTTACCATAAATTCATAAATGTTCAATGTGACCACCATGAGCGGCCCGAACGACATCTACGCGATCTATACCGGTCACGGTCAGATCACGCCTATCGCCGACTTACACGTGACCCGGAAATTTTTGCAAGCTTCGTTCGGGGATAGCGCACACCTGGAACAACTTGCATCAGTTTGTTGGTTGAACGAGAAATGTATTTTGTACACACGCCATCAGAGCTATGTTGGATGTCGCAGAAACCCAATTACAAAATTTAAAAACTCAGGGCACCGGAAAAAAAAATTGCCGTTCTAAACAGGTCTGCGAAATAGCACACAGAAAATTCCTAAGATGGAATTAAGTCAGTAATCACATAACAGAACAGATTAAAAGTGTCACCAGTCCTCGGCTGAAGGCCATTACTGGTCGCAGTTATAAAAAATAAAATTTAAAACTGATATTTTTCTAAGTTTAAAATTTGTCGAGACATAAAATTTGTAGTTGTGATATTAAAAATAACAGAATGTTAAAATATAAATCGTATTATATTCTAAAAGAAAGAACTATGTTAATTTATAAAATAAAAGTAAAATGTTAAAATTGGTTCCTCTGTCTCCTTCCCTTGGACACCTCATCCTGTTTTGTGTTATATTGGTGTCGGCGTTGTGTTGTTAAAATTGATGTTGCTATGTTGTTGAGGTGATGTTGTTATTTCATTATGTGTTGTTGAGGTGTTGTGTACAATTATTTGCCTGATATGGATGTCTTGTTTGTTCATTTGACATCAGTACCAATAAGTGTCTTCTATTTGCTTTATGAAGTGTTTTTGAAGTGTCCACAGGAAAACATAGTGATTCAGTTTTTTTTTTTTTTTTTTTTTACATTTTGAATTTAATAAATTTTCTTTGTACATTATGGTTATTCCACCTAATATCCATAGCAAATTTTTATAGTTTGAAATTAAGCACTTACGATAACATAAAAATATTAAAAAGAGAATGAAGAACAACCACTACCAAGTGAACCTAAACTGCTTCTTGGGCTTGGAATCTGGGGGTCGCAGATCGGGAAGGCCGCTATTCGCCTCAGTGCTTTTTATGCCAATAGTTGTGAACAATTTAAAATTATTACGTCCGAAATAGTAACGTAAAATTAGCCTAGCCCTTTCAGCGCTCTTCCAGGTACCACTTTCCCACCAAAACGTCCTAGTCTAGTGGTCCATTACCGCTCAGTCTAGTGGNTCTAGTGGTCCATTACCGCTCAGTCTAGTGGTCCAAACCGTAACACCGGACATGCTGACAAGAGTGTGGAACGAGTTTGATTATAGCGTAGATGTCGTTCGGGCCGCTCGTGGTGGTCACATTGAACATTAATGAATGTATGGTAAACAAACTTCACCGTTCCACGGTTCATTTGATTGGTCAATCAAGGTTGTAAGTGGTTTGTTTTTGATATTATAGACCTTCAAAGTTGGGGTATTCTTTTATACTCATTCTGTAGTTAAAAACGGCTTTTCCAGACTGCCGTATCTTAAAACATACTGTCCAGACACGAGCCAAACTATGATAGGATACTGTATTGAACTATGCTGCAGACTTTTCGTTAATAAAATTATAGGGTCAATGCTGAAAGTCCCATAGGTACTCGCAGCACTACGAAAACACGTGCCAGTGTAAACCTTATAGCTCCCGCGCTTCTCGGCCAAAAAAGAAGAAAAACGACGCAGGCTTCCTATCCACGTTGTTTTTATAGTGCTTTTTGCGGGAGAGCAGAAGAACGTTTGAACACGGAGAGTGGCTACTGCACCGCTCGCATGCGCACTCTACCCCATATTCACTCTGCCTCCGCCATAAAGCTGTGTTACTGGAGCAGTGTCCGGCCCAGACACAGCGGCGTTGTCGTTCACCGATGGCGAGGCTCGGATACCGTCGCGTCACCGTGCCTGGCCACGATAACTCAATGCCCCAGTGTGAACGTCCCGGTTAAAGGCTTTCCACGGTAAAGTAAGCACTTTTGAAACCATCCTTTGAAAATTGGCACTATTCCCACCTGTGTGTATTTTAACGGACATACTGACTGTCACGCGCCCAGCAACGTTAACATCGACGGAGAGAAAGTAGTTCCATACGTTAACGTTAATTTACAAGTGCTAAGTAAACATTTGTGAATACTGAAATATTTTATTTTGCTTTTTTTTTTTATGCTTATAAGTGTCACAATAAAAACATTAGTAAAATATTTACTTTTATAAAAAAAAATTCTTTGTTCTTAACCGACGCACGAATAAAGTGATCAGGCCCATGGTAACGTTAATGTCACACGTGGTGGGAGAAAACAAAATGTTCACACTAGTAGAGCTTTCAAAAGGGCTTATTATTGTTGAACAGCCTATCGAAGCACCGAGGTTCAAGACAGTGGTGACGGCCGCCAGTAACCGTCGTGTGTTGCAGTTTGAAAAGATCCTAAGAAGACACGGACACAAAACCGCAGGATAAACAGCAGATAGATAAACACACAGAAACTGGACGAGACAGCGAATACAAGTAGGCTTCCTATGGCGAAACAGCAGCGACATTTAGGGAACTGATACCTGTTCATGTCTTTGGGTCAGCGTCGGCTAGTTGCTTAACGAAAGTAACTCGTTCCTTGGCAAAGAGTTTCTTTCAAATAAATTTTAGGGCACTCGTTACACTTTTCACAAGATAACTGAGTTACAAATTAATTGCAACGCATAGCAAAATAAAAGTTACTTTATCTTTTCATCTGTGTTAAAAATAGCGCTATCTGAATACTATGTAGAACTAAACAGACGAACTGAAGATAACATCTTAATGACTCACTACTTTGGAAGGTAGATCATGTTTCAAGGACAAGCACTGGTGCACTTGTACCTGACATCTGCCAGCGACTGTACTCTGTTGGAGATGAAAGGAAAAAGAAAGTATAATGTTTTAAGGCAAGTTATGTAAACATGTTGGTGTAACCTGTTTACATAACTTGCCTTAAATATTACTTTTTTTAAGACAAAAGTGTATTAATGACCAGTATGAGAGCCACATATTTCGGCACTTCTTGTGATTGTACGAACTGTACAAATTAATTTTTTACTACACCAGATTAAGTGTATATTATATTAGTTTATTTGTTGTGCAATAACTCTGTTTCAGTATTTGTTGCTGTTTGAATTCAGAACTCTATGTTTTTCTTATAGAAGCATTATTCCTTATGTTCCTGTATTGACGTTACTTGCACCATGCGTTTTTCCGATAGTTTTGATAGTTTTACATTGGGTGAACTTCTTTATTTATAATTGACTGTTCTGTAACGAGCTAATGTGCATGTGTAACTGGGTTACGATGTTAAGTTAATTTTTAACAAACACCCAGTTACATTTTTATAAGTAAATTATTCAAAGTTACTTTTACCTCTTGAAGTAACTGAAGTAAAGTTTCTTTCGTAATGTAACTTACTCACAACACTGATTTGGGTACACGTTTCATGCTCGAACCACATCACTGTTAACACGCTTTAAATGACAGCGCCAGTGATGAACAAGGTGCAGTAGAGCGAGACTTGAGCGATCGTGTGCAAACAAGCCACTTCACGTAGGAACGGTCGTTCACCAAGGCAGCAGATAATCAACAACCGACTTAGCTTTATGTGAACACATCATTTTATCTCTTACTCTCTTACCGTTTTACATACTGTATAAAATATTCAATTAGCATGACTGTCAAACATATGTAAATACTGACTTTTGTACGGGAGATGAAGTTAGACGTTAATTTTATCGTGTTATCAATATGGCACGATCTCGAGACAACAAGAAACATTTCGAATTAAACCACGGATAGTAAAAAAAAAAATTGTCCTAGATAACACGTATCGTACATTACTCTAAGAAACTGATTGTCTAAAGTTTAAAATATTATTGTGTGGTGAACATTGCGTACTATGTCGAAAAAATCATTGCGAATCTCGGCGATCACCGACGAAAGATGAAGTTTAACGGGGATCTCTTCTATACGCATTATCGTAATTCCTCGTATAATTCTTCGATTAAATGAGTTATTAACCCATGCGCGTGAAAGGAAAGGAAAACTATTATCTGGAGGCGCAAATTGAGCAACAAACGATAACAAATTAATTTACCGCTACGCTAGTTGCCCCACATACCGTTACTCACGCCTCGCCACAGACAGACACCGCGCGCAGTGCGTAAGTAAAACCGCTGAGGATAAGTTCTGTGGTGTTTGCCGAGTGACTCAGTGTTTGTTTTATCTCGCGAACAATGACTCACGCGCACGTGAAGGCTACCGCGTTNTGGTGTTTGCCGAGTGACTCAGTGTTTGTTTTATCTCGCGAACAATGACTCACGCGCACGTGAAGGCTACCGCGTTCACGGACTCCACGTTCGTATCTGATCGACACTTCGGAGGCCCTCTCGTCCGACTGTTTCCTCGTCGGTTAGCTGTAAACGCGCGAAAGACGTTTCTTAAAAATGAACATTGTATTACACGGAAATCGATAACATTAATTTCACGTTCCAATACAGGTAAAATTTCACTTCTGACGTAGTTGATGCTTTTAATAATAAAGAAGGGAACTGAACTACGAGTTACTTGGTTTTTAGGGCTGNTTCAATGTGACCACCATGAGCGGCCCGAACGACATCTACGCGATAATCAAACTCGTTCCACACTCTTGTTAGCATGACGGGTGTTACGGTTTGGATGGTCTTCGTAACTCTCAGTTTGAGGTGGTGAGGAGGTAGCGAACTCGTATTCGACACGTCAATGTGAAGGGGATGGACTGATATTTTCTTTATGGTGCGCCACCATATTGGCACCTAGCTGTTCGCGGATACCTGAACGAGATGTTGCCGCAACGCTGGATTGGTCGAAGAGCAGCTGGTGACCAGGCTCTTCATCACTGGCATCCAAGAAGCCCGGATCTTACCCCGTACGTTTTTTTTCTATGGGGGTACATAAAAGATCAAGTGTTTCGTCCACCATTGCCGGTTAACATTGACGACCTCAAAACGAGAATTACGATGCCATCCAAACCGTAACACCCGACATGCTGACAAGAGTGTGGAACAAGTTTGATTATCGCGTAGATGTCGTTCCGGCCGCTAGTGGTGGTCACATTGAACATTAATGAATGTATGATGCACAAACTTCACCGTTCCACGGTTCATTTGATTGGTCAATCAAGGTTGTAGGTTGTTTGGTTTTGATATGAGACCTTCAAAGTCGGGGTATTATTTTATACTCAGCCTGTAGTTAAAAACGGCTTTTTCAGACTGCCGTATCTTAAAATATACTGTCCGGACACGAGCCAAACTACGATTGGAGACTGTATTAAACTTTGCTGCAGACTTTTCGTTAATAAAATTATAGGGTCAATGCTGAAAGTCCCACAGGTACTCGCAGCACTACGAAAACACGTGCCAGTGTAAACCTCATAGCTCCCGCGCTTCTCGGCCAAAAAAGAAGAAAAACGATGCAGGCTTCCTATCCACGTTGTTTTTATAGTGCTTTTGGCGGGAGAGCAGAAGAACGTTTGAACACGGAGAGTGGCTACTGCAGTGCGCACTCTACCCCATATTCACTCTACTTCCGCCATAAAGTTGTTTAACTGGAGCAACGTCCGGCCCAGACACAGCGGCGTTATCGTTCACCGATGGCGAGGCTCATATACCGTCGTGTCACCGTGACTGGTCACGATAACTCAATGTCCCACTGTGAACGTCCCAGTTAAAGGCTGTTCACGGTAAAGTAAGCACTTTTGTAACCATCCTTTGAAAAATGTTACTACCCCTGCCTGTGTATATTTTAACGGACATACTGACTGTCACTCTCCCAGCAACGTTAACAACGACGGAGAGAAAGTAGTTCCATACGTTAACGTTAATTTACAAGTGCTAAGTAAACATTTGTGAATACTGAAATATTTTATTTTGCTTTTGTTTTTTATGCTTATAAGTGTCACAATAAAAACATTAGTAAAATATTAACATTTCTAAAAAAAATTTAATTTCTTCTTAACCGACATGTGAATAAAGTGATCAGGCCCATGGTAGCGTTGATTTCACATATGGTGGGAGAATACACAATGTTCACACTAGTAGAGCTTTCAAAAGGGCTTATTATTGTTGAACAGCCTATCGAAGCACCGAGGTTCAAGACAGTGGTGACGGCCGCCAGTAACCGTCGTGTGTTGCAGTTTGAAAAGATCCTAAGAAGACACGGACACAAAACCGCAGGATAAACAGCAGATAGATAAACACACAGAAACTGGACGAGACAGCGAATACAAGTAGGCTTCCTATGGCGAAACAGCAGCGACATTTAGGGAACTGATACCTGTTCATGTCTTTGGGTCAGCGTCGGCTAGTTGCTTAACGAAAGTAACTCGTTACTTGGCAAATAGTTACTTTCAAATAAATTTTAGGGCACTCGTTACACTTTTCACAAGATAACTGAGTTACAAATTAATTGCAACGCATAGCAAAATAAAAGTTACTTTATCTTTTCATCTGTGTTAAAAATAGCGCTATCTGAATACTATGTAGAACTAAACAAACGAACAGAAGATAACATCTTAATGACTCACTACTTTGGAAGGTAGATCATGTTTCAAGGACAAGCACTGGTGCACTTGTACCCGACANGACTCACTACTTTGGAAGGTAGATCATGTTTCAAGGACAAGCACTGGTGCACTTGTACCTGACATCTGCCAGCGACCGTACTCTGTTGGAGATGAAAGGAAAAAGAAAGTATAATGTTTTAAGGCAAGTTATGTAAACAGGTTGGTGTAACCTGTTTACATAACTTGCCTTAAATATTACTTTTTTTAAGACAAAAGTGTATTAATGACCAGTATGAGAGCCACATATTTCGGCACTTCTTGTGATTGTACGAACTGTACAAATTAATTTTTTACTACACCAGATTAAGTGTATATTATATTAGTTTATTTGTTGTGCAATAACTCTGTTTCAGTATTTGTTGTTGTTTGAATTCAGAACTCGTATGTTTTTCTTATAGAAGAATTATTCCTCATGTTCCTGTATTGACGTTACTTGCACCGCGCGTTTTCCGATAGTTTTGATAGTTTTACATTGGGTGAACTTCTTTATTTATAATCGACTGTTCTGTAACGAGATAATGTTCATGTGTAACTGGGTTACGACGTTAAGTTACTTTTTAACGAGCACCCAGTTACATTTTTATAAGTAAATTATTTAAAGTTACTTTTACCTCTTTAAGTAACTGAAGTAAAGTTTGTTTCGTAATGTAACTTACTTAACACTGATTTGGGTACACGTTTCATGTTCGAACCACATCACTGTTAACACGCTTTAAATGACAGCGCCAGTGATGAACAAGGTGCAGTAGAGCGGGATTTGAGTAATCATGTGCAAACAAGCCACTTCACGTAGGAACGGCCGTTCACCAAGGCAGCAGTTAATCAACAACCGACTTAAGCTTTATGTGAACACATCATTTTATCTCTTCCACTCTTACCGTTTTACATACTGTATAAAATATTAAATTAGCATGACTGTCAAACATATGTAAATACTGACTTTTGTACGGGAGATGAAGTTAGACGTTAATTTTATCGTGTTATCAATATGGCACGATCTCGAGACAACAAGAAACATTTCGAATTAAACCACGGATAGTAAAAAAAAAAAAAAAAACGTCTGTCCTAAATAACACGTATCGTACATTACTCTAAGAACATGATTGTCTAGGGTTTAAAATATTATTGTGTGGTGAACATTGCATACTATGTCGAAAAAAACCATTGCGAATCTCGGCGATCACCGACGAAAGATGAAGTTTAACGGGGATCTCTTCTATACGCATTATCGTAATTCCTCGTATAATTCTTCGATTAAATGAGTGATTAACCAATGCGCGTGAAAGGAAAGGAAAACTATTATCTGGAGGCGCAAATTGAGCAACAACGATAACAAATTAATTTACCGCTACGCTAGTTGCCCCACATACCGTTACTCACGCCTCGCCACAGACAGACACCGCGCGCAGTGCGTAAGTAAAACCGCTGAGGATAAGTTCTGTGGTGTTTGCCGAGTGACTCAGTGTTTGTTTTATCTCGCGAACAATGACTCACGCGCACGTGAAGGCTACCGCGTTCACGGACTCCACGTTCGTATCTGATCGACACTTCGGAGGCCCTCTCGTCCGACTGTTTCCTCGTCGGTTAGCTGTAAACGCGCGAAAGACGTTTCTTAAAAATGAACATTGTTTTACACGGAAATCGATAACATTAATTTCACGTTCCAATACAGGTAAAATTTCACTTCTGACGTAGTTGATGCTTTTAATAATAAAGAAGGGAACTGAACTACGAGTTACTTGGTTTTTAGGGCTGACAGCGTTTTTTTTTTGCAGGAATGGAAATTAAATGATTTTCTTAAAAATTCACTGCACATAATTTTTGTGGTATTCACTTACGAAGTACCTTTTATGTGAATCACTAATACCTAGTTTAGTTACCATCACAAAATATTTTAAAATACACCATGAAAGTTTGGTATGGCGAATATCCACAAAATATGTTGTAGTAACTGCAGGTTTCTTCATTAAATCTACCGGCTTGCAACCTCTGTGTCACTGTAGCTGATGCTTTCCAGGAAGTCGTGGCTACAGGTACACCTCGTTCATGTACGAGACTTTTTTTGTTTACGTTAGTTTGGTTTACACTGTAAGAAATGTTTGTATGTTTAACAAACAACTATTTGGATGCCATTCTCTAAAAATTTTCTTGTGACATTACAACTAAAATATTGAATCTGCGCAACNTTCACTTCTGACGTAGTTGATGCTTTTAATAATAAAGAAGGGAACTGAACTACGAGTTACTTGGTTTTTAGGGCTGGCAGAGTTTTTTTTGTTGCAGGAATGGAAATTAAATGATTTTCTTAAAAATTCACTGCACATAATTTTTGTGGTTTTCACTTACGAAGTACCTTTTATGTGAATCACTAATACCTAGTTTAGTTACCATCACAAAATATTTTATAATACACCATGAAAGTTTGGTATGGCGAATATCCACAAAATATGTTGTAGTAACTGCAGGTTTCTTCATTAAATCTACCGGCTTGCAACCTCTGTGTCACTGTAGCTGATGCTTTCCAGGAAGTCGTGGCTACAGGTACACCTCGTTCATGTACGAGATTTTTTTTTGTTTACGTTAGTTTGGTTTACACTGTAAGAAATGTTTGTATGTTTTACAAACAACTATTTGGATGCCATTCTCTAAAAATTTTCTTGTGACATTACAACTAAAATATTGAATCTGCGCAACNTACAAACAACTATTTGGATGCCATTCTCTAAAAATTTTCTTGTGACATTACAACTAAAATATTGAATCTGCGCAACACATAGTTCAATGACACTTGCTAAATTGTTTATGTAGCTTCGCATTCATAACAAATTTTAAGTCTACAGCATTTACTTGTTAAAATTTACCATTAGCTTTTACACATTCTATGATATCATTTTGTGGAATTTGCACAAATTTAATCGCAGCGTTATAAAAATAATATTGGCAAATAGTTTACAAATAATTCGTTGTAAAATTGTACTGTGTTTATAGTCCCTCTCTCAATTCTCAGGCACTTTATTTTTCAATTTGTGTATAGCGCCTGCTTTTATGCGTATACAAATAGTCCTTAAGATTTGTTTTCTGTTTTAAAATAACATATAGTGCATGCAATTAAAAATAACTTATTAAAATTTTCTTTTTTTTTAAATTAATTAAGAAGTATTTGCGTACAGTTTTCCGTTTGTAGAAATTAGCTTTCAATTACGCCCACGATTGTCTGCAGTTTATTTATAACTTGTTTTGGCATGAGTCTTAATTATTGTTTTTTGCATAGCATTAAAATTGTGTTTTTTTANGCAGTTTATTTATAACTTGTTTTGGCATGAGTCTTAATTATTGTTTTTTGCATAGCATTAAAATTGTGTTTTTTTATAGTTTTTATGCGGTATGGTCAGTTTCTCCAATTTGTATTATATTTTACTGACTATTTTTCTGTATGTTGTGAGTTTTTGTTTCATTTTTTCATGTTTTGGTATTCACTTGTGGTGGTTTGTATAGTGGTACCCCGTCATTGATATTGTACTGCTGGCTAGCAAAAGATTCAATGAAATATCGTAATTTAATTAAAACAATACCGCAAGCTGTTTCGTGGGAGGATATTTCGACACTTTGGTAGGTGACAGATTTTGGTGTTAGCCCTTTCATTCCCGCATTAATTTACAATATCAAGTGTTGAAAATAAGAAGTTTTTTGATGATTGCTGTACTTAAGATGACAAAGAGCTTGTTTCGTTAACATAACCAGTAATCTGTAGGCTTTGTGTTCTGCAATAGTGATATGAACCAGTCACAACATATAGAGCAACACGGTTCACGAATCCGTTACTTACATGGAATATCATTGGGCATTATGCCTCTCAGAGTACAGTGCTAACCAAAGATAACCTTCCTCTGCAACATGTAGACAATTGTCTACACTAGGCATGAAAAGGTTAATATGAAATACTCGTGATAACGGATATCTGTCAGTATCTCAAAAGAACAGTAGGTTGTTACATTATTTAACAACGGATAGTCAATAGTTTCATGTTTTGGAATTTTATAGCCATTTTGAAAATCAATAACAGTTCGATAAATATAAGGCTTGCATGACTTTTTTGTACGAGTGATGTAGTGTCCAAAATGCAAATAAGAATCCTACATGCATTAATATTTTTACTAAAATTATCTGTTCATTCGAAACAATTCTGATCCAGTAACAAATGGACACATGCACTTTTTTTTTTCAATTTTCTCAACCATCATAACGACTATTGGCGCCCGAATAAAACTGCATATTCCCCTTAGTCTTAAGTTGTCCCAAGTAACCTCAAAACAAAAACGAGATTAAAATTTGTGAAAAAATACTTTGCCGATTTCAATAACAGCATAACTGTGGATACATAGGAAGATAGGAAAACACATTGAGCTATTCACCTCAAACGTTGGTCTATTCTGGAGATAATATTTTAAACATTACTCTTTCGAAAGTGCGCTAGTGCTTTTAATCGTTCTTAATTAAATTTGTTCTTTGGATAAATGTCATCTTTAAACGGCTAACTGGCTAAAACTGCAATTTCGGGAGCAACATGGGAGTCCGCTACTTTAAAAAATAGGAAATGCTGATGATCAGAAACGTTTTTTACTGGTCAGGTGAGAAATAGTCTGGAACACGAAAACAGAAAGAAATTTGTGTTGCCTATCCAAGCGAAATTTTATGACGTATGAATACTTAATAATTTAAAATATTTTCTGAACATAAATAGTAAACAATGTTGGTAAATAGTTTCCGCCTATTGTAAATTTTACAGCAAACATTTTCATCTGTGTGTGATCTAATGTGCCTTTTTGCACTGTGACTGTGCTAATCAATAACATTTTCGCCACTTTGACTTTATAGTCCTAAGTTTATTCTCTGGAAATTCACGTTCAGATAACTGGTTCCTTCCCACTCACTAGTATAAGGACTTAGCTCTTGTCAAAGAAAAAAACATTTTGACCCTTCAATTACGTGGAATTATGAAAAAAAAAAATCCTTTCCCTTAATACAAATCAAGCTGGTCTACTAATATATAATTTGCATTATTTAAAAAAAATTGTTATATAATATCATAATTTTCAATACGTAAACGTAACGTGTTCATAAATAATTATTTATATTTTTTCAAATATATTTCTTATACACAAAAATATTCAGTTCCATTTTCAAAACTTTTTGGTGTGTGTGTGTGGGCGAATGCAATGAACAAGCTAAACACTTTGCACCAAGTGCTGGGAACAAAGATTGGAATCCTATCTTTGCATGCTCTACTTCTGTTGGTCAGTTCAGTATATTGCGCCTGCAAGTAATGTACAGTATGTTGCCTTCCGCACGCCTTTGCTTTCGTGTATAAAAAACGTCAAACGTATCTAGGTACGCAAATGCATATGGAAACTCGCCCAAGAATTTTGCCTGTGCACCATACCATTAAAAATCAGAAATATCACACTTCAGCATAAGTTCCTACTTATCGTGCAGTTCTCAGGGTGGGTTGTTAACAGAGTATTCGTCCTGAGTACACGCTAATTTATCGTTATACAGTCCACGGTATCTAGAGATGAAAAATATTTTTTTCCCGCTATAAACTTAACGAATGACAATCATAAACTCGCAGATTCAACATGCGTGTTCGTGCATCCTTCTAAATATCTTAACCCTTTCATTCCCACATTTTTTTTTTTTTTAATGGTTTCTGGTGTTGCGAATAAGGAATGTTTTGATTCGTGCTGTACTTAAGCTGACAAATAATTTGTTTCGGTATCACAACCAGTAAACTGTAGACTTTGTGTTCGGTGATTAGTGATATGAACCAGTCATAAGGTATATAAGCAGCATGGTCCACGAATCAGTGGCCTCCAAGGAAAATCGTTGGCCAATGAGCCTCGTAGCCAAATATAACCATCCTGTGCAACAAGTAAACAATTGTCTACAATAGACATGAAAGGGTTCAACCATTCCTCGAGCCTAAATATGAATCCAATATTTTAGATTATTTCAGTGTACAGGCACGCGTGCGCCGTTTACAAGACGCAACAAAGCGAAGATGACCCCAAAAAACACCGAAAGATTGTGATAAGCCATATCACTGAATATAAGTGTGAGTCGACAGAAAATGCAAGAATGCTGTGGCAACAGCAGATAAAATATTTTAAAACAGCGAAGTTCACTAACAGCTACTGCGCAGTTTATCGCGACAATGTTGTAGTGCGTAATTGATCTTGGAGTGCTTCACAGCAAAAGCCTTATCAAAAAATATACGCACATATGCGGCCATGGTGCAATGCCATGAGCTATCAGCCGTTTTATTTACTACTGCAGAAAATAAAACTTTATGTTCACAAATTATCGACTATGAGACACTTAGCTACGCAGTAATCAAGTGCTCGTACACGCATTATTCGTTATGTACTATTCCCAGAAGTTTTTAAGTACTTTCATAATAAGAATATTTTTGCATGAAAAATCATGATATATTGAGATTAAGATGTTCGAGAGTTCTACTCCAACCGTCTGAATAAAAATAACCCACACGGTATACCCCATTCCCTTGCCTCCACACCACAAATGTAATCACATTTCCTTTGTGTAACGGTTAAGTAAATGAATTGTTAGTAAATAATTTTATTTCATATTTTTATTGTACTTCATTAAAATTATAATTCCGGATGATTGTCACAACTCGACAGTGCGTTATACCCCTGTTTGTATCTCTGTATACAAACCCACAAGCCTGTTTTCAGCACAAAAATACTCTGTTAAAAGTTTTCCTTTGGACGAAATAGACATTTTTGTGGGCTTTTAGAAATAAGAGGTCTCTTTTTTTACCTCTCTCTCTCTCTCTCTCTCTCTCTATCTCTATCTCTCTCTCTCTCTCTCGCTCGTGTCTACGAACATGAATTTTTCTTTATAAATGTCTGCTTGTAAATGCCTGTTTGACATCGGTAAAACTAATTAAAACTGTATGGGTTAATTGATTTTTTTTTTATGTCATTTTNTTGTAAATGCCTGTTTGACATCGGTAAAACTAATTAAAACTGTATGGGTTAATTGATTTTTTTTTTATGTCATTTTGACGTACCTGGAAATAAAAACGTGGTATACAATACCTTGCAAACAGTGACACTAAAAGGGAGAATGAAGGATTTCAAAAGTATTCAGTTAACCGCTGACAGCCAGTGGCTGTTGTCGTATTGGTGTTGTCGAACATGACGTCGGCAGAGAGAAGCCATGCTGTCCGCAGTCTGCTGCGGGGCACTGGAAGGAACTCGCTGCACACGATGACATTCTGGAGGCACGAACATCTCAAACAAAAATACCGAACACTGAAATGATCAAATGTCCACTGAACGTCTCGGGGTTTCCATTTTCTGGTCCAACAAGCATTTAGGATTAATGTTATACTAATTAAGGTTTCCCCTTGCCTTAAGTTACCGTGCTCAAAAAAAGTTTCGCATAACCAGTAATTTTGTTGCACGTTGCCTCAGATCATGTTTTGTTTCTCGTAGTCTTTGGTTTGTGTCGTCGAGTCAGGCGTGATATTCTGTACATATCGTGCGTATTTTCATCCCAACCTTTCTCTTTGGACGTGACCAACACAGTATTTCTCAAATCCTAGTTACGCAAAACTTTTTTTTTGCGCACTGTATTTCAAACTATCAAAGCCTCGAAAAGCGTGAGATTTAAGGACGACTATTACTCACTCACCACTTGCCTCATCGCCTCTACGTGCAAGGCGCTCAACTGGCGTGCAGTCTTCCCGTCGCCGACTCGCATGAACGTGACTTGAAACGGCGACCCCATATTTTTATGGCACTCTAAAAAAGATATAAGTATGATGCGTGTCTGAAGGCAGTTCTAAAGTTTACAAATAAAAAATTTTGCAGCTAAAACTGATTCTGAAACATCCGTTTTAAACATTTCTATGCCCAAGGAAATAATCCCTGGAGTTGTTACGAGAACTCGAACCTTGTCTTTGGGCACGAGACTTTTCTTAAATACTTCCCGTGTTTAGACGCTACTACAGAATACTCGACCGTTTTTGAAACACGTATCTTCTACCAAACCTTTGCATCGCACTTTGTGCCCCAGCCAGTCGGAGGAGCCCTTAATACACTGTAGATCTAAGTCAGTGATTTAAATAAATATAATTAGTTTACTGAATTTGGAAGTAATGAGCTGTTATCTACTAGCGAATGAGTGGAATGCGCTGAGGTTTCACTGCCACGTCAGTGCAATTCAAAAGTAATCAGTAGAAATCACTGTTTTATCATTGAATACCAGCAACTAAAATGACCAGTAGAATTTTACTGATTCAAATGGGGGCAGTTTCATCAGATCTGCAGTCAAATTAGCTGATTTGAAGCAGTTTAAACTCTTTAGATTTTACCAACCTATCCCTATGGAACCTTAAATCTACGGCAATATTGTATAGTCTATTCGCAGTTTCTTCACACTTTGTGAACCAAACCTTCGATAAAAACACCCCATATATGACGTGATTGGTTGTTTCCTCAATGTGTCATGTTTCACGAGAGTTTTATATTTGTGTTAACATAGAAGTACCTAGTTTTTAGATAAATTTAAATTTAACTTATATTTCATCTATAAATTATAATATTTCATTTACAACTAATATGAATGAAGACACAAAGAAAATAGGTGCGTTGGTAATGCCTATTAAGAAATAGTTCTCATGCAAAATATTATTAAACTGAGTGCGCACGAATGCCACGCGTTGGCCCTCTGGTTTAGTTTTCTAAGCTATGTATGAGACGGAGGAAGTAATCGATAATGATGTACATCAGTCTCTTTCGCTCTCTATGTACTGCGGCTAGGGTGCGATCGCGGTCGATACAAGATAAATGTTTATCGCACGAGAGAAGCATGCACGGCTGACGTCAAGTGTTTTTCCGGGAGACTTCTGTTTCGCTACATTCGCATTCCGTCACTTTTCCGTGTTCAGTTATGGCCATTTGGGTTAACCGAGTGTTTGATACTTCATCCAAACCATAACGCCAATCGTTCAAACACCATCTCCACCCCCTTTCCCACCCACTAGTATTGCTCCTCGTTAGTTATATGATGTCCTAAATGGTTCCCGTTATTAAATGTTCTTTTATAATTTATGGTAATGTGGCACTTACACAACCGCAATTTCTATGCATTATCCAGCGTATTTATCACTTTGAAAAACAGAGCCTTCAAGGGAATATGGAACGAGATAAAATGTGGCATATAAATTCCTAAAATTTTAATAATTTGTGTTAAGAAATGTTAATGCTAAATAATTAAAAAATTGAAAATTTTTGTAAAAAGAGTTTTTGATTGAAACTGCATAAATATCTTGTGGCAACGTACGCAAATAAATTTTTAACAGCTTCCTGTAAAGTGCATTTACAAAGCTAGTAGCTACGATGCCATGCAGAATTTAACACCTTCAACCGGCTTTTGTGGGAAAAGCAAGTCTCATTGGCACAAATGCGATATTTGGTTGCGAAGTGACGAATTCACACTTGCCATAACATATAACGGTGGCGCTAACTTTATGTAAAATCAATGGAGAGGTAAAAAAAAAAAAAAGGAAATACTTACGTAGCATGGCGTACGTCAGTGTATGAGAGAGAGTGAGAAAGAGAGAAGGGGGAGGTGGGAGAAACTGTATACAAAGAGAAAAGGACTAATATTCTCGATATTGCGTAGCTGAGGGATAATAAAAAAATAAATAAATAATAAAAATCCACTTCCTAAGTTGCTTATATACACAGCTAAAAACTTCATCACAGGTCTATAGATGAAAATACCGACTGATAAATTTATCATAATGACATTCAAAAGTTCCAGGTTCAAGTATTTTTCAGGACTGGAATAAAACGCTTTATTTCTTGGGATCATGATTTTGCTGAACGTATTGAGTGTCTGTCAATTCAACTTCGTATTGCAGAAGGCACTGGAAACCCGTCACACGTATCACTCTGCATATTCCGCCACGACTACCAGCCTTCTTGCTAAACACCTCATCAGACGATCCTCACCCACTCAGTGCTAGCAGTCACGCTACGTTCGTGGGGAACGAGCAGATTGACTGCTGGCTGTATAATAATGGGTTGGGGGCTGGAAGAGAATTGCAACCATATNGTTCGTGGGGAACGAGCAGATTGACTGCTGGCTGTATAATAATGGGTTGGGGGCTGGAAGAGAATTGCAACCATATTTCTCTGTAACGCTTGAGTTCAAGGACAAGTTTGCTGACCACTGAGCCAACGAACCACCTCAATGCAACAGACACAACTAAGCACCGCGGCTGATGCAACTATTCAACGTCTACATCTAACTTTTCGTTCTTAGAACGCAACAGTAAACCGCTGGGCGACTTTATGAGATAGGCACAAAGTAATTTCGATACGTCTTAAATGTCTCGTTGAGCCAAATTTAAGAGAAAGTGATATTTCCCATTTTGAGAGATGTCGGGTTTGGCAGCGTTTGTAGAACGCAGGGGAAGCTGGTGTGTTTGGCATCGATGAAATTCTTTTAATTTTTTTCTCCGTTGAGTACTGCTTGACAGAGATAATTAAAAAAATTTTTTTTTACATTTTCCGAGGATTTTGTGCACTTAGGCTATAGAGCATTTACAGGTGAATATTTCTTATGAAATTTAACTTTAATAATTGTTAAACGAACTTATGCGCTGCTACCAGTGATGTAAATAATAGCATTAAGTATTAACTATAATATTTACTGTAGTTGGGGCCGCGGTGGCGTAGTAGTTAGGCCAACTCGCCTCCCACCAAGGCGAACCGGGTTAGATAGTTGGCAGGATCGCCCCCGGGTTTTCACATTTGGGAATCGTGCAGGACGATGCCTCTGTTCGGCTTGTTTTCTCGGGGACCTCCCGTTCTCCCCGTCCTTGCATTCCGGCGCTGCTACATGCTTACATCGCTTCACCCTCATCAACTCTCAAGACCTCGATGTTAAGAGCCGCCCAAATATCTTCACTCGCTCACTTTACTGTAGTCAACGCAGTAACTTAGTGGTCCCGTTTCCAATGTGTTCCTTTCTCATTAAATACATCAACCCCTATAGGCGGCAAGAGTAGATAGATTATGCCGATCCGAGGACAAGTATTGGGGGTTGTGACTCCGTGGCTTGGCTGCCATCTTAAATACGCCATATTAGATGACGTCACAGCCGCCATCTTGGATGACGCCACAGCCGCCATCTTGGATGACGCCACAGCCGCCATTTTGTTTTCGGTGGCTATTTTGATTTCGGCTGCTATCTCNTGTTCCTTTCTCATTAAATACATCAACCCCTATAGGCGGCAAGAGTAGATAGATTATGCCGATCCGAGGACAAGTACTGGGGGTTGTGACTCCGTGGCTTGGCTGCCATCTTAAATACGCCATATTAGATGACGTCACAGCCGCCATCTTGGATGACGCCACAGCCGCCATTTTGTTTCCGGTGGCTATTTTGATTTCGGCTGCTATCTCGNCACAGCCGCCATCTTGGATGACGCCACAGCCGCCATTTTGTTTCCGGTGGCTATTTTGATTTCGGCTGCTATCTCGTTTCCATCCACCATCTTGTTTCCACTTGTCTTTTGTTTACATCGGTTGTTGCTAGGAAGCGCACCAGTCGTTCGACCACCCTACCATGCAGCACCGACGAACTGTTGAAGCTGAACAAGGGTGTAGGGACTACGAAATACGACGAGGGAGGCAGGAAGAAGTGCTTCGCTTCAGTGAAGAATGCGATGCCGAGACGCATAGACTCCTACCGGACGAAGAAGCTGACACGATTCCGTTCGTCGAGCGGACCACGACTTGTCGCAGCATGCTGTGCGAGGTAAAGACAAACTCGCCGGATGAGGACATGGGGAAGGACAGTCGATAATAACAAACAATTTAAAGGAACAGTGTTTCGAACAGAGTAACGTAGAGTAAATAAATTTATAGTTGCCAATTCTATTTTTAGGCAGATCTGTGTCAGTGCGTATAAACAAAAACAGTAAGGAATTTTTTCAGAAAAAAAATCTTCGTGCCTTAAAAAAATAATGCACAATTATGTCGCAACATAAATGCAGAAAACAAAAAGGACATTAAAAACACTTTTTTTTNCCTTAAAAAAATAATGCACAATTATGTCGCAACATAAATGCAGAAAACAAAAAGGACATTAAAAACACTTTTTTTTTGCTAGTCAATAAAAACTAATACTGCTTAACATGTATGTGAAAACATAAAAAAAGAGTTCGATTAAAANTTTTTTTTTGCTAGTCAATAAAAACTAATACTGCTTAACATGTATGTGAAAACATAAAAAAAGAGTTCGATTAAAACAATATGTGTATAATTATAATACAATTTTACTTTTTATTTAACTGTTTGTCATGTACCCCATCAATTAAAAAATGCAATGCAAAGTTTAGAGGTAAAACAATTTGGTAAACTTTTTTTTTCAAAACAGAGAAAAGAAACTAATACAATAAGGAGATAAATTACGGATAAAATTACTTTATGAATATAATATGTATACAATTTAGGTTACTGGAGTTGAGATGGCGAGCATGCATGGAAAGGCAGGGCAGGTGACCTTGACAAAAGTTTTAAAAAAATGTGTGCTTGTGTGGGAAGAACAGTGTTAGCATTTTCACAGACCTGCACCTAGATGGTGTCAGGTAACTGTAGTCTGCAAATGTACCTGCTTCCATGTCGTTTTCACAATCTTGACGTATGTAAGCCCCACTGTAAAAGACAAGGCGGCTTATACGGTCAAAGTTAATGTCCCCCAGGCCCCNGGCAGGTGACCTTGACAAAAGTTTTAAAAAAATGTGTGCTTGTGTGGGAAGAACAGTGTTAGCATTTTCACAGACCGGCACCTAGACGGTGTCAGGTAACTGTAGTCTGCAAATGTACCTGCTTCCATGTCGTTTTCACAATCTATATGGTGTAAGATAGCATAAGTCAGCATGAGCATGGGAAGAGCTGTGTTAGTATTTTCACTGGTCTGCACCTGCGCAGTAACAGGTAACTGGAGTCTGCTCGCATACATGCTTACACATCGTTTTCACAATCTACATGGTGTCAGATAGCATAAGTCAGCATGCGTGTGGGAATAGCTGTGTTACCATTTTCACAGGCTTGCACCTGCTTGGTGTCAGGTAACTGGAGTTAAATAAAGATGGAAAAGAGAAAGAGTCAGCAGGATTCAAGAGCAAGCAATGGCCCATCCAGAATGGAGGCGGAGTGGGGGAAGGCAGTGGAGAGGGGAAGCTGATATAAAAGTGTAGGAGAAGGCTCGTAGTATTAGTTGTGACCTTACTTCCATCACATTATGTCTGCTACAGTTCTGACCTGAAAATGTAGCCATTTACTCAGATATTACCGTGGGCTGCCGCAGAGTTCACTTCTGAATAACTGTTATGCCAGAGCGAATAGAAAGCTGCAACGTATTTGATCATTGGGTCAGCATGAATGAAGAAGATGGGTTTTTTTTNGAATAGAAAGCTGCAACGTATTTGATCATTGGGTCAGCATGAATGAAGAAGATGGGTTTTTTTTTCAGATTGGTTCTAGTACCGTGCTGCTTTATTACCTGCCCAGTGTACTATCTCCGGCCAGACTCGAAGCTGCCCTGCACTACCAGTGAGCTGATAAATCAAGCAAAATAAGAATGCTTACATCAAGATTGGGGTCATAGCAAAATTGTATATAAACTCAAAAGACCAGACAGTTACAAGATTACTTGGTGATACGAGCATTGCAATGGAGAACGTCACACTGCCATTTTGAACCATTGCAGAACAACTTGGGAGACTAGGTGCACAGCACTTACCTGATGTGTATGCTGCATTCTTACTCTGAGCATCAGTCTTCATCCAGTATTTGGACGGCAATCAACCAAGTTTGATCCAGAAAAAGACTACTGGTGTGTGCACCTGGGCTTCCAGAGTGTGCAATAGTGCTAACGATCCCCTTGTAACATGTGTTGAGCAATGTGCAAATTATGTACATGTTTACTTCTCATGGGATGCAATAGCCATGTCAAAACCCAGAAATTGTGAGAGACGGTAATAGCAGTGAATGTGCAGTTAACTTTTGTCGGCCATATATGCATAGTTTTCCATGCGCACTACAAGAAAAGACAAATCTAATTTTAAGCGAAGTGGTCAAGACATTTAATGATGATCCTCAATGCAAGTATTTACTGTCGCGGATACTAATGAAAAGTCCCTTGAAACATTAAAATCTGTCTAAAGAAGCATCCAAAGTGCCATTACGATATGCTGAATCGTGTAACGGGGATCTGCACAGTGTTGTGAACTGCCATGAAACATCCTGGACTAATCTGGAAACTATGGTGTGTGTAAACGAACTTTGTCTTATTTACAAGCAGAATTTACTCAATGAGGCCAAGTTTTCGCCATAAAACCTTCTGAGCAAGCAGATGGGACTCTATTAATAATGCAGATATGTTCGTAAATGTCAATTTTCTGTGAACCATGGATCCAGAAACATATGATATGGACTCTAGCAGCAGTGGCTATGCTCACCACTTACATGCGAAGTATACCAGTCTTCTTCTGCTTAGTCTGCGGTCAGCAGCAGTCAACCAGTCCAGCAGTCAGTCTGCCCACCCACCATGTACCCTGGATACGATGGCCACGAACTATTTTCTGAAGACATGCGAGAAATATGAAGAAGTGCTCATGTTGCCTGATCCTACCAACACTGTGTCGGAGCCATGCATCATGTACAACTCCAGCACTTGCTACGACTAAGTGCGTGAAGGCTTACATTGTGTGCATTATGGTATTACTTTTAAAATGAATGTGGTGATATTTACAGCTTGATATACTTTGAAATGAGTAGTGAGAAGATACATTTCCGTCTACAGTGGAGTGAATTTTCACCAAGCGTAACCTCCAGGGAAGTACCCAGCTTCGTGTGCGAAGATAGTAATCGCGCTGTTCATCTTTGTGCTCCAAAGATAGCACCGTCTTATGCGATGTACGATGATTCCAAGGACACCAAGTACAGAGAATCATGCGATGGTAAACAGCATTATAGAATTATTAAAAAAGACATACTTGGTCGTTTACCGAAAATGGATACACGGTGTGCATCAATTTTGTGCCACATACATAGGGCAAAAACTGATTCGAGTACCTAGATTTTACCCAAAAACATTCATATTAAATTCAAACTGGACTATATAAATAATGCAGATATGTTTGTTCATGCACCATGAACCACAGTTTATGTACTCCGGCCGCAGTTATGCTAGCAGTGACTCATCCTCCAGTGACTACACCAGAGCAGTTCCACCCTGTGGGCCTTCACTGTTTACCAACACAGAAAATTATGCTGTTCTCTGAAAAACTTTAATAGACTCTGATGTGTCGACTTCATGTGTACGAAAAGTAGTAAAACTAATTTTAACTAATGTATTAAGTTCTTTTTTTTTGTAGAAATGTAATTAAACTTATGTATGTAAAAACATATATTTCTCAAAATAATCCATGTGCCATAAGTATATTCAAAACTGGTATGCAAAGAAAGTTTAACTAGCGAGCAATATTGAAAGCTTTAATGCTAATATAAATTTTAGAGGCTGATAAACACAAACTCATTACCGCAATTCTTATGCCTGTCGATACCAAACACAAGCTTTGTTACATTAGCACGCCGAACCTGTATGCGCCTTTATTCCCACAAGAAAGACTGGCCTAAAAACTTGCATCAAAAAACATTTCTCAGTTAATTAGTTGGTCATACAGAACTCCACCGATTTTTAATCGACTCGAATATGACATAATACTCCAGATCCTACCATAGCCCTCGTCCTACAAATGCTCGCACCAATTTTATTTAAAACAGACTTTCGAAATCGATTGTATACACCACTGAAGCAGAAAGGACTATATAAGTAATAAAACACACATTACTATGTATATGTAAATTTAATTTATTTACTTATTATATTCATTATATCTTTCTAATTATTCCCTTAAGTGTTTGCATATCATGGATAGTCTCATCTGATATAACACCTATACTTCAGTTCGTCTATGATTGAAAATATCTCAACAATGCGTGAGATGCCCGCGTTTTTTGCAGGCCAATCAAATGTCTGAGTCTATCAACCAAGTCATTTTGTTATTCATAAAATAAGTAGCTAGACTTAATGGGTTTCTTGGCAGAAGGTTCACGATACATTTCTACATATATGTTCATTTAATCTCGATCATCATAATAATTAAAGACAGGGAGACAATTGTAATCACATTCTTCTTAACTACGAGTATCAGGACATGTCGGGGCCACAAGATTCGCCACCTTCACCAATGCTGTGTTCAGAGTCGTTGTTTTGGTAATTAACGAGTTCGAGTAATTTCTTGTATTCCTCTAAATCTTCTTCATTACATTTTTTAGGTTTCACGAAAAATAATAACTCATTTAGTCCTCAACTCCCATGGGTTACGTAATTGTTCACTCGTATAATTTTGCTAGGCAAAAAATAAATTTCCTTGGGTCCGAGAAACCATTTACCAATATGCTTATACACACTACATTCTGTATTGTTCTTCTGTGATGTGTAGGTTGCGAGGTACCTCTGGACCAGAGTACTGGGTTCGAATCCATGTTTCTTCTGCTCCAACTTCAAGTTGTCATTATATTCAGCAACATGTTTACTATTATGCTTTGCATACGTCGTCAATTCATCATCTGTAAAATATTTCCATTTCCGTTTATTTTTCACAGCACCACCAGCCAGCAGTCTTGGAGTATACATTTTCATTCTCTTCGTCATGACTAGTTTTAACTTCTTCGTTTTTCACTTTACATGTTAGCAGTGCATGTTTGTTGTTTACAAATTCTGCAGTTCCGTATGGCTGTAAAATGTAGGTACTGCAAAATGGGCAGAACTGTTTCCCCTTTAAATTTTTTCTGTACAAAAAAAACTTGAATGTTGATATTTGAATCACCAGTATTAAACATAATTTTTATACCAAAATCAGAATTAAACCTTCATTCTGAAAATTAAGAAGGAGCTATATAATATGGATAGCAAAATTGCGTTTTTATACACATCTTATAACCGAAATTTATATGCTTCTCTCGCATGACTTTTTATGTGATGTGACAGTGCTTGGAATTGTAATTAGACGTAGGAAATCAAATTTGCACAAAAATTTAATGTCTAAATTTGATAATGACACTTTTTTTAAAATGTTATGACAGTATTGATATTCTAGGGATTACATTTCAACCCAAAGATTTTACTTATCTATATAGGATGCACTCACAGTCCAAAAAAATCACCTACCATATGACGACCATAAAATGTATTAATAAAATTTTCCTGTAACTTTTTTTTGATGCGAAGAAAGTATTTACAGAATAACACACATAAGTAACCCAGAAAATGCAACAAAATTGCTTGCAATGACTAATTGGTATAAGAATTGGTATTTACCAAGTTTCGGATGTTTTACAGAAAACCGCCCATCCCTAAGACGATTGTTAAAATCCTCAACTGATTTAGTTTTACATCATGAGTTAATATTTCCCCCATCTTTGCATGTGGATATTACGTGCACGTTACGATATTAAAGTCCATTCCGAAGTCTTGCCAAAGTTATACTTTTATGCAATTGAAATTAAGGACAACAAACCATTTTCATGCACGTATTTCTTAATAAGNTTTTTTGATGCGAAGAAAGTATTTACAGAATAACACACATAAGTAACCCAGAAAATGCAACAAAATTGCTTGCAATGCCTAATTGGTATAAGAATTGGTATTTACCAAGTTTCGGATGTTGTACAGAAAACCGCCCATCCCTAAGACGATTGTTAAAATCCTCAACTGATTTAGTTTTACATCATGAGTTAATATTTCCCCCATCTTTGCATGTGGATATTACGTGCACGTTACGACATTAAAGTCCATTCCGAAGTCTTGCCAAAGTTATACTTTTATGCAATTGAAATTAAGGACAACAAAACATTTTCATGCACGTATTTCTTAATAAAACGCCTATTTACAATATGTATATATTAAATATAGGTAACAGTTAAATGTAGCCAATAAATTAATGATAACTTATGATACACGACACAACGAAATACATGTGGTGATTTATCAAATACCCACGAATAGAACTGCGTTCCAGACTGCCTGAAAAAAATGAATTATGCGTGAATTTACTGTATTTGTGTATGCACTATAAAAACCATAGTTTATAAACGGTATTTTTATTCAGAGACGTAACATATTAAGGAGCCTGCTTACCTGAGCAACGTTATTCTGCTTGCACCACATTAATTTTTGTTCCCGACATTTATATATTTTAAATATATAGAGTATGGTATATCTCAGCAGATGTTACGAGCACTACAGCATTTGATATATTTTTGTAAGTTCAAAAAATAACAGAAAGCAAATACATTTCGGTTAATGGCTCCTTAGATCACTAAGTGTTTTATTGCATGGACCGATACATAGTTCTGTGCACTTGTTGTGTGATTATTTTTTTTTTAATGGTTTCAAAGTCTGGGAAAAGGGGAAAATGCTTCTCGTTTACATATTTTTGTGCAAGACTAGCAATGCAATAGAATGAGTACTGTTTTCAATGTTCTTTGGATGTGTCTGGACTATGGGCTAAGCTTATTTTTTCAGGTTAAATAATTTAATACTTTTTTTTTTGTTCTGAGGAGGAGGTGAGTTCAGTCTCTCCTGTCCTGCCAAGCCACGCGGGCGAAAGAAGGCGTCGCCTTCACAACGCGACGAGAGACCATGTGGTCTCACGCCGCGCATTGCGTACACGGCGCATGCCTCGAGGTCAATACATTCTTTCTAAAACTGGAATTGCAATATGTGACGACACTCCTTGCGATTATTTTTGTATGAAAACTGAGATAATAACTAATAATCCATAGTAGCATGCAAATTTTTAATTTTTTTTTAAATTAAAAATGTTATTGAAAGAATTTTTTTTTAATTTCAATAACAGCTAGGGTTGCATGTTGCTGGGAAGGAGGGGGGAAGAGGCGCCCCTGCCTGTGACGTCAACCAATTTGGTTGTCCCAAATTCACCTGGTATTTTCCTACTCCTACCATCCGTACATAGTTTATGAGAAAATAAGTAAGGATGGGAGGGGAAGTCAACAAAAAAATCAATCCGATATCAGGGCTTCCCGTCTGCATATTCGAGTACCCTTCTGCTTTATTGCCATTTTGCGTTTANTATCCGAGTACCCTTCTGCTTCACCGCCATTTTGCGTTTGGTGAGAGAGTTTGAGGAATCGCAGTCGCCTTCCAGTTTTACTTCATGTAATTGCTCGCGAAGGTATGTTATGTTTTAAAGTAAACTTTTGTTAAATGGTTAAATTAATTTTGGCAACGAGCTCAATAGCTTTTTTAATAAAGTTTTTATGCAAACTATTTAAAAAAAATATTTGTGTACATGTTAAAATGCAAAGTTTTTAACTATGTTAATTTTATTTGTGCAGAAATTGGCAGTCAGTACGCCAAGTCCCTTCACCAAAGGTTCACGCTTGGTCTGTAAACCGACATCTGAGCAAGTCAACACCGACTGTCAGCTCTCGCATGTTGCAAATTCTTTTGAAAATATATACTAGCACCGATGAGATAAATAAAAGTTACGTATTTTGTTTTTATTTAACGCGCATTGATCGTTTGTAGGTCTTCGCAGTCAGCAGTTAAAGGTCCTGTCAATTCCTGGGGTTGCTTATTTGTCGTCTTGCAGACCTGTTTGTACGGCCGCAAGGAAACTACAGCATCTTCGCGCTAATACAAGCAGTGAGTATTTACGACCACGTGACAAATGTTTTTGCGTGTGCTTATTAGACTTTTTTTTTACATTATGTGGTGAACTTGTGTTCAGGTGAAATTACTTCCGTGATAAGACGTCAGTGTCTCCCCTTTTGTTCAAGTAAAATCGTCCGATTCCGATTCACGGGAGTCCCTAGCAACGCAGCATAACGTTGTTAGGGGAGTAACTTCAGTCTTCCTTTTCTTATTCAGGTATGTAACTCCGCCGTGTGCACACAAACGGTTCATTACTATACTAGTTGACAAAATGTTTAGTCTTGTGTCTAGCAGAAAAATTTTTGTCGCTTCAACAAAATCTTTTGTTCACATTTGTAAATAGTTAATTTGCCCATAGCTTTAAATATATAATGCCATATGCTACACCAAGACATTTGCTTATCGCATATTTAAAAATAAGTCACATAACAGTTGAGCAGTATTATTTCATAGTTTTTAATATATTTCGTAATAGCAAAATTTTGATTTTTTATATTTTACACAAAATTGCTACATAGTTAATNTCATAGTTTTTAATATATTTCGTAATAGCAAAATTTTGATTTTTTATATTTTACACAAAATTGCTACATAGTTAATGGCTTAACATACACATTAACATTTCGCAAAACAATAAATTTGTGGTGTGAAGCGTACTTACGAAATGTTTTATACAGGTGTCACTTTGGAAGCTATGGAAAGAGTTTNTCATAGTTTTTAATATATTTCGTAATAGCAAAATTTTGATTTTTTATATTTTACACAAAATTGCTACATAGTTAATCGCTTAACATACACATTAACATTTCGCAAAAAAATAAATTTGTGGTGTGAAGCGTACTTACGAAATGTTTTATACAGGTGTCACTTTGGAAGCTATGGAAAGAGTTTCAGTATATCCATGGCACAAGAAACAACCAATTATTGAAACATTTGGTGTGTCAGCAGCAGCCAATAGCATTGCCCAAGGAAAGGCGCTGTCTGTAGTGGTGCTGGCTTCAGGACTTACACAGTAACGACTATGATACTGCAACATGTGAAACGTGAATGATTATACTCGGGATAATATATTTAGAGGTTAATAAGTGGCACGGTAATTTTTTTTTCATTGTTATTGTACATAGTTTCATTACATTTCTCTTCTTTAATTTTAATCAACATCTGCGTTNGGTAATTTTTTTTTCATTGTTATTGTACATAGTTTCATTACATTTCTCTTCTTTAATTTTAATCAACATCTGCGTTTGTGAGACATTATTTCATCGCGTCGTCGTCGCTTCGTTTAACCACGAGTAGAAATTTCAATCGTCATATAGTTTTCCTGAATTACGTGGTTCATGTTCGTAAATACTGTTCCGCGCTCGTGTTTTCATTTTGCACGTGTATACCTTTGATGGTCTATGTGGAAGTATGCAGATGCAAATAAATATTTAATATTTACATGTGACAAATGGTTTGTATTACCTCGTAATGAAATAATCATACACTTTAAATTGGTAATACAAATTATTTGATGCACCCTCATGTCACTGCTCACCTCATCCATTTATTGGGTTAGCCTTTCTCAACTAGAACAGCTGTCTCTAAGTTATCGTCAGCCTTCTGTCATTCATATTGACCCTTCCTGAAAGCGGGAATGGCGTGTAGATGAAAAATTATACTGTACTTAGTAACTCGCCAAATATCCGGACGTAGGAAAAATGAGGCGGGGGTTGTAAATTACCCCTTTGCCTGTTAGGTTGACTACAATTATTAATAAAATGATTAATTAATTATTTATTGTGATAAAAATATGCCATTGCTGTTCACTATTATGTAATTTATTATACAGTGGGGTACTTTTCTCACAGACGTTGACATAATCAAAAAATGTTTCAGCACCGTCGATGCCGCTGTAATCATCCTCCCTTCGCTTAGGCAGTGTAACATCCTCCCCCCCCCCACCACCACTTCTTGAAACATAATTTAGAAATACCTGATTACGCCACTGCAAATACGCATTGGATTAAGAAGTTCTTACCGTTGAACTTACGACCAATAAAATTTAATTACAATAACTGTTCAAAATCTACTTAAATGTGGTATTCAACAGCGCACCGAAGTGAAAATAGAGGCGTGTGTCGAAGACCTGATTTTTTGGAAATTGGTTGGCTAATTATACCAACTGTTGTGTTCCCAACATTGACACAACATACAACCAATCAAACAAAGTTCAAAGAGAAAGGTTCTCAGGTATTAAAAAAAAATCTTCATATTTTATAAAGTAAATGGGTATTTATTTAATTCGGATTCTTTGTTCCATAATTTTCCATGCAATTTTTGGTTGCGCAAAATTGGTACGGCAGAAAAACACATACCGCTCACCTACAATACGTTTACCGACTTGTTACCNATTTTTGGTTGCGCAAAATTGGTACGGCAGAAAAACACATACCGCTCACCTACAATACGTTTACCGACTTGTTACCAACCATCAGTTTTAATGATAAAAAAATTTACACTTCCAGTATTCTGGCAGTTTCTTGTTTAATGATATCATATTATGTGGGGTGTTAGTAGCTCCATAACTTTTTCGTGGTAGCAAATTTTCCTAGTTATATTGCGCTGTGCCAAATTTATATTAATGTGTGTGTTCCAGCCCGACATATAGCCAACCATCGGGCCAATGCAGGTTGCTATAGTTTATTTACAACTAATTGAGCACTCTTGAAATCAATCTTTATAAATTGTCACTGTGCCTACATGCATATATATTTTAACGGGCACAATGACTGGAATGCGCCCAGTAAAGTTAAGATCGATTGAGAGAAAGTAGTTCCATGTCTCCACGTTGAATTAAAAGTGTTAAGTAAATATTAGTAAATGCTGGAATTATTTAGTTTGTTTTCAGTGTTTTTAACGCATATAAGTGTAAGAATTAGCACATGTGAGAAATACTTACTTTTCTAATAATGTCGCAATTTATTGGACCGACGCATGAATAAAGTGATAAGGCCCATGGAAATGGAAATTTTACATACGGAGGAAGAACACAAAATGTGCATGCAAGTAGATCTTAAGCATTGCTTTCAAAAGTGCTCAGNTAAATTTTACATACGGAGGAAGAACACAAAATGTGCATGCAAGTAGATCTTAAGCATTGCTTTCAAAAGTGCTCAGTTCACCGTGAACAGACTATAGCTAGGTAAATATTTTATATGATAAACTTCTCCTTCTGTTGCTGGAACCTGACCCTGGAACAGACATCCACGCTTGCCCGTGTCACAGAATAGACAAGTCTTCAGAAGCTAATTGGCGTGGCAGTTATTTTGATGTAAGCGAACTCGTTCGCTCATTGGCGGCGCGAAGTTGTGGAAACAGGCCTTGGGTCTGATTGGCTACTGCATATTATGCAATTTTTTATGTACGGTGTATTCGTCGGGTTGCCGCATACACTAAAGATGAGGTAGACCGATTATTCGTCTTCTGCGCATGTACCCAACTTTNGCAGTTATTTTGATGTAAGCGAACTCGTTCGCTCATTGGCGGCGCGAAGTTGTGGAAACAGGCCTTGGGTCTGATTGGCTACTGCATATTATGCAATTTTTTATGTACGGTGTATTCGTCGGGTTGCCGCATACACTAAAGATGAGGTAGACCGATTATTCGTCTTCTGCGCATGTACCAAACTTTGACCTACCTCAAACCAACACAATTGTCAAAGTCACATGGTCAGTAGTAATGAAAGTGTATGTTTATATCTTAATTTAAAAAAAAAACACTTTTATATTAATAAAATACTTTTACAGGTTTTAATTTATTCTAATTGAATTACAAATTGGATTCAAAGGGTGTATAAACATTTCAAAGCACTGGTTTACATAGACAATGTTCAAACCTCAAATCCTATCCACGTCGTTCGTGACAGTCGTGTTGGCAGCAGAGCAGTTCAATGTTGGGACACGTTGACTGGCTCTTCGCAGTCAGCGAGATCTCTCCACCCCATATTAACTCCACGGGCTGCCGTATGGCAAGTTAGTCCCCAGAAGCTGTTTGCCTAACGACGTTCCGCCATATTGCTGGCGTGTGTGGCTCGAGTTCGCGATACACCGCATAATTTCTCCTTTGCATCCCCATGTACTCTGTGCCCGTGTTTTGCACGGAGAGTGAATATGGGGTGGAGTGATCTCGCTGGCTGCGCACAACCAGTCTCCGTGTCCCAACATCGAACTGCTTTTCTGCCAACCCGATTGTCATAAGCCACGTGGATAGGATTTGAGGTTATAACACTGTTTAAACAAGCGCTAAGTGATGTTCGTATACTATCTCTTAACCAATTTGTAATGGCTTTTGATTATATTCAGATTGGTATAGGCTGTCCACGGTAAAGTTTATTAGTTACATGGCAATATTTATTTTAAAAGTGGTTAGTGGTTAAACAAACAACGGCTGATAGGAAAAAGTAACAAGGACATCAAAAGTGCTCACTTTACCGTGAACAGCCCTATAAAAGTATTTTATTCATATACAAGTGCTTGTCTTTGGAAAATTAAGTTGTAAATAAACACGTTCATCAGTGTTAACCGTGTGACTTTGACATTCGTGTTGTTGTGGGGTAGATCAATGCTGGGTATATGTGCAGAAGACGAAAAATCGGTCTACCTCATCTTTAGTCTACGGTTTTGCACCCACGGCTGCGCGGACAAATGAACGATGGCGGGAAAAACGCAGCTGTGACGCGAGGGAAAAGATTGGCGAAAGCGGATTT
>NQII01003233.1:213206-248618 GCA_002778355.1 Clitarchus hookeri | reverse complement strand
TTCGTGACAGCACCACGCCTGCGGGTTGTTCGACGCGGTTCACTCTCCTCGTGAGACGCGAACGAAACATCGCCCGTAACCCGCCGACTCATGTATATTGCATCGGAAATTCTCCATAACCTCAGAAGTAGCGGGCTTCATATTGTAATACTGGCTCCCGACTTTATTGCATTACAACTGGCTTGGCGCGGCGCGCAAGAACGGCCCATGTCAGAGCAGCACTTGGCGTGTCTCACAACACGACGAAAACAACCCACTTTGCATGTATAGTCCAGTCACGGTTACTTCAAACTTTTCTGAAGATTTGCTAAAGTTCTCCTTTCATTATATTTCTCCGCCTCATGCAAACAAAGCTTAACCGAGTGTTGAAAATTACACCGAAGGGACAGCTCACCGTATTCGTGCGCACTTAGTGTAACAATATTTTGCATAAGAACTATTTCTTACTAGGAGTAACCAACTCACATATTTTTTCACTGTTTCCTTTATATTAATCATAAATCTTAAATGTTAAAATATTGAAATAAAATTTTAGAAAAAATGTAATATAATATGAGGCATATTTATGCAAGCGGAAGTATATAACGCTTGTGATATATGATTTATTTAGTAAAAACCAAACACTTCTTACATAAGGTGATTTTTCAAAGGTTAAATTCAAAAAGTGTGGAGAAACCACTAATAGACTATATAGGCTATACAGGATCAAATTAGCACTTTTGTAAAGCACTTCCAACAAGAGTAATAATAAAAAAATTGTATTTTATAGTTGCCGCAGATGAGAGTTATAAAATGCTTATACTGTGTAAATCATTTTTTTTATATTAACAATTGACGAGAGGGCACAAATAGACTGAAAGTAACTTTTAAACACTGCCTTTAAAGGTGCTTACTTTACCGTTAACAGCATATAGGGTTGTTGCTTCCGGGGATTCTTATTCAAACTATATCAAAGAAACAGGTGAAATTATATTTTTAGTCGGTGAGATATTCGACTGACAGGAATCGTACTGTGAGATTTGAAGTCCCGAATTTAAGATTTTTTCTATTTTTACTATGATACATGGACATCTGTCTTTTCGTACAAAGATGCAAGTAGATAGGTAATTGGTTATCTGGTGCAGGGGGGGTGGGGAGTATGACGGTACGATGGACATGGCATCTGACAGTGGACCAGAGGTGACCTTGACCTTTGACATTTGACCTTGGAAAACACTAAAATATTGTAGAATTTTCCTCAGAATTTCCCTCTAAATTTGCAAACTTGACCTTTGACATTATATTTGACCTTTGACCTTGAGATTTGTAGGTATCCGGTGCACAGGCTGCAGGCTTCTGAGTCTCGGAATATGTCACCATATTGTTTCAAGAATTTTCCAGTTAATGCTTTGTTATTCCGCCTTTCATGCTCTGTCGTTCTGCCTATCATGCTCTGTCATTCAACACTATAATTTTCTTGTTAATTGCCCTGTCATGATACTTCATGCTCTGTCATTCCACCTTTTATGCTCTGTCATTCAACCCTATAATGTTCTAGTTAATTGCCCTGTCATGATACTTCATGCTCTGTCATTCCACCTTTCATGCTCGGTCATTCTGCCTATCATACTCNAGTTAATTGCCCTGTCATGATACTTCATGCTCTGTCATTCCACCTTTCATGCTCGGTCATTCTGCCTATCATACTCTGTCATTCAATTTCGACATTTTGTTTCTAGACGTGACATGGGTATCAGCACAGGTTTAAATGATGTATACATAAAATATATATATATGGCAATTATTTTACCAAATGTTATAGGCATGGGTATGTCTATTCGAGAGGTATGTGTTCGTTATGTCAATTCATGCAGCAGGTATGTTGGCAAGACAATGTTTTCTATCACTACAACCAGTACTCTGAATTTTTTACTATCATTAATTATAAACAGTATAGAAATTGGTATTCGAGAGATAATTAAATATATAATAAGTGTAAGATGACAACTCATGTCGGGAAGGATGATTTACTCATAAAATGGATAGTTTGCTCATAAAATGCATAAACATGCTAAGGACTCTTTTATTTTAGTTACTTCAATCATTTTCTTTATACTTGTACGTATAAATAATGGTAAGAAAATAAATTTTTCGCTGTAGGATAGCAAATGATACATCAGCAGAGTGCTTCCCACGCATTAAAAGTGCATGCCTTCACTCTGTGGCGAGCAATACCATTACATTCCAGCATTTCGGTCTCAAAAATACATTCCAATGACACTTTTACCACAGACCAGGAAATCGGAGCAAGTGGTTGCCTGCACTCTGTAGTGATCAATCCTGAATTCATATTTTTTTATAAACATAGCATTATTTTTACATTTAGGGTAACCAAATGAGAAATAGTAAGTAACATTTTTTTTTCAAGTAATTGTATACTTGTAAAAAAGTTTTTTTTATACTTGTACATATGAATAATTGTTAGTAAACAAGTTATTTTACTTGGCTGTGTATAAATAAAAGGGTAACTATATCTTAAAACAAAACCAACTAAGTAATTTTAAAAGTCAAAGAATTACTTATTACAAATATGTATTATTGAACAAAAATGCTTTTAATAGTTTCTTTAGTGTTGGTCTTCTTCGAGTGGAAGTCCCATGTTGTATGTTGTCTTCACCTTCACTGCACGCATGCACTTGGTCCTTTGCACGAGGCCTTAAACCAAGCCCATGCATACAGTTCCCCGGACGCTGGAACCGGAAGTCGGTTGTCGTAAATTTAGATAATATCAGAGGTCCAGGCACACACTGGGTTGCATACAAAAATAGTGGAAACAGAGCCGAGTATTTCGAAGCTTTGGAAACTTACGCCCACCGCTTGAGTTGAGAGATTATTTGTGCGGTGTGAAACTGAGATATAACTACAATGCCAAACAGCTGCCAAGCGGGTGGAATTGTGGACACTTGTGCATTCGCTTCTAAAGCGAATAATGGGATTTCTTTTAAAGGCATACATATATCGTCCTTGTGCCAGTCATGTCTATAACTCTAGTCTTGTCGGGAAAGAGCTCGGAGCTTCGTTCCACGCATTTCCCTGCACTTAAATGAGATGGTTCCTGGTCTCTGACACTAGTCGATTTCCAGACATATTTTTTTAATGTGGACTTCTCAAACTGTATGTTTCGTTATGTTCGAGCAGACGACGGAGCCTCAGGCGAAGTGTGTTTACCAATTGGATCCTACGAGATAGAAGACATTGCTACATTCCTGAAAAGCTCGCTACAGCCTGAAGTAATGTTGCTTCTTCGAGGCAACCCTAATACTTTGAAGAATGAAATTATTTGGGGTACAAACATTTATTTCACAAAAAACTATACACTAGCTACCATGCTAGGTTTCGAGAATAAAATGTACGAGGCAGGTAAAGTGCATGAATCATTCCTGCTCATAAATATTTTGCTGGTGAATGTTATAAGGATAAACTGCAATCTGGTTAGCAGTTCATACCTGAATGTTACGCCAAGCCACACACTACATGAGTTTTCCGCTCTTGTAACTCCAGGATTCAAGCTCGCCGAGGTGCCTAAAACACAAACACCATCCCCAGTGCTAGAACTGAGTGAATAGATGAGATTCACACCTCTCCCTGTTTTCTATATGAGCAAACAAGACGACAGAGGGAACACAGGAGTGGTTGACTGTCTCATATAAATGGTGTCAGGAGATAATTTTCCCTACAACACTTGCGCATATGCTTTGATAAGTCACGATCGCTTGGTCACATACAATGTACGAGACAAAATCGTTAAAGAACTTATTTGAGTGTGAAAATCCATTCAATCATACATCGCCCATCAACACGTTCGCTAATGTTCGCATCTTCTCTCGGAATCATCATCAAAGAAATATGTATTGCGTATATGAATGGAAGTACAAGTTCCTGCAAATTCTTGCCGCCGTTTGCTTGGCAGCTGCTCGACAACAAGAGTAAAGTCATTAATCGGTGGTTGACAAATCACTTTCAAGGACTTGCATGGCAAGATGGCGACACGGAATATTAAAATAATAAGCAGCATACTTACCGACATGTTATACGTTGAAATTGACGGGGTAGTGTTCGTAGCAGGTCCATAACAGAAAAGATTTCTAAATATTTACTGCAGCGCTAGCACGAAAATTTACGACCTGCAAACTAATTATGATTGTCCATCACTGAAAAAATGAGTGCGGTACTCAAACATTAAGCACACTTGCAACGCATGTGGGAATTATTTTGCTTGTCCCTGCTTCAACACACTCGTATATGGGCTATAGACTGTGAAGATGATGCCGACATGATGGAAGACGAAAATGAGGTCAGCTGCTAACGGATAAAAATAAAAGTACAAGCCGGAAGACAAACGTGTAAATGAGGTCAGCTACCACCTTTTGGAGGTGAGTTGTGGGATGATGCCAGAANGTACAAGCCGGAAGACAAACGTGTAAATGAGGTCAGCTACCACCTTTTGGAGGTGAGTTGTGGGATGATGCCAGAAAACGACAGTAAGGTCTATGCACTGTCAACTCCAGTACAACCATGAAATTGAGTTCAGCTACCATAGAATGTATATAAGATAGGGCATGATGTGGTCAATATATCAGTTGAACTACAACTTTCCTGCATGCACGAAATGTTACAGTCATAATGAATGGATTTGTAGAAAAACTTAATTGTGCAGTTCAGTACAAGAAGCTATGCGAAATGAAGATCGGGCAGAAATACATCGCAANCTTGTAGAAAAACTTAATTGTGCAGTTCAGTACAAGAAGCTATGCGAAATGAAGATCGGGCAGAAATACATCGCAACTGATTTCCAGGAGACTGATACGTTCTACGCGAAAAGCATTATGTGTGTATTAAACAATGACTTTAGAGTACATTTGCCAAAATAATATGTTAAACTTATTCTGCAGAGGGACATGGGATATCTTAACAAGACCCTGGTGCATGTAACTTACGATGGTATGAAGTATATCGGCAATGGAAAAAGTGCACACATGTTAGACTTTCCGTGAAGAGTGTGATACTTCTTCAGAAGCAGGAGGGAAGAAGAGAGAGAAAAAAAAAGTACACTTTGATTCACCTACAGCTTCCCTACATGTACAGAATGTTAGTCATCCTGTTCGAGCTTATAGAAGAAAAATGTAATAATGTTGCATATTACAATAAGCTGATTGATATTATGGTGAAGAGCATTACGCGAGTGTAAAAACAAACAGTGAATTAATTTAGAGTACATTTACCGAAATGCTATATGCAGTTTATTGAAGATACTGGCCTGCAAGTTGTTGGCCAGATGGTGGCAACATACCCTGGTATGAAGCCTATTGGATACGTTCGCACGATCTAATTTTCGTAAATGATAATGCCTCAGTTAGGAAGAAAGTACTTCAGTTGAACATCGGCCTTCCTACACAGCAGTCAAAATGATGAACGTGAATTTTAATCAAGTGGATGTTGACAAGTATGAAGATGTAACCTCGGTTATCATAGAGTTCATTTTACCAGAACAAGTTATGGCATGCAATGGACTAGAAAACAGGTAAGTTGTAATGTTGAAGAAGATTGTATGACTCTTAGTCGAGTACCACGCAGTTTTATTGCTTGTCCAGTATATTATCTACGCCCTGACTGCCAACTTCCTACTAATACAAGCCATATGTTGTCGCAAGCAAGTGAATAACAGCATAGAAAGCGCTGGGGTTCGCAGAAAATCGCATACGAACTTCGTCAGCTCGGCAGTGAAATTATTACAAGATGGACTGAGTTTAATTCGTGTGAGTAACATACAACAATTTCAGAATGGAAAAGTTACTTGGGAGACCATATACTCGCCGCTAACGTGTGAAGTCTACCTTGCAATATCAATTTAAGACTGGATACTGCACACGGCCATGAACCCAGAACCTCAGACTATGGAACCCAGCAGCAGTGGTTCTGACAGTGTGACTGTGGAGAGTCAAATTATGTAAACGCATCAAAGCGTTCTGTGACTTAATTTATATAATTCTGCTACTAATTGCCGAGATTTATAAATAACCGCTATGACGACATACTTGTCACATCATGAAACTAAGCTTTCCTGCATCCAGTTCGTTGTCAACCGTCGGCTAAGCAAGATGACGACATTCCACCCTGCTAACCATTATGTCAGCATGGAACCTGGTTTAAGCAGAGTTACATATTCTTACTGGAAAGGAGGCCAACTGAGAGCATTTACAGCGGAATGTGACGGGCTTTATCATACGCAATATGCTCACGAGGCATCATTTTTTGAGCCATGCCAGCAGATTGTGGACTGCACGTGCTATGGGCAGTGTTACGTATTATACATGCGACCGGAAACCAACATGCCGAGTTCTCCTGAAGAAGTTATCGCATTTGCCGAAAATCAAAATGACAAACCTTTGCTTGCTCTAGACTGTCATTATCGACATTTCATATGGAGACCTGTTGCTAGCTACTGTGAATGCACCAGTTCAAAATCTATTCAGCAGCAGCAAACGTAAGACTGTCAGCGCGACTGAACCTGTGACCTCTCGCAAGAAGAAACCATCACTTCCATTCATGCCAGAACTTGGTGAAGAGTTAGCGCAGATGTGTTTCCCATCATCATTGGATATCGTGACTAGCAGAGGTCCTATCACAATCACAACCGACTCGCCAATACTAATAACATGTGTGAAAGACGTTTTGAGAAATTTTTTTAGACATTATAGAAGCATTTTAATGGGAAAAAACCATATAAGTAATGGAGAATTGTAAAATAACTTGATATTTTGAAACCAAATAATTTGTAAGTTTGTTATATTGAATGAAAAAAAGAGAATTCTATTGGACTTTATATAAAATTTGAAAGTAAAAAAAATAACAATAATGTTAATTGAAAAAAATTGACAATTAGAAATATTTTCGTCTATGAAGAAAATTTCAACATTATGTTTTCTCTCTTGAAATAATAGTATTTTCAGGTATGTCGTGTTGTATAACTCATAAACAAAAATACAAATATATGCATGGAGGGAAGCTGAAGGATAAAGTGTTTCGCTGTAATAATGTAATTTACGGCTGAATAAATATTTATTAAAACGAAAATGTTTCATTCCTAAAAAAAATCCTTGTGTCACAAAAGGAAATATATATAAGAACATTGAACTACTCAGAAACTTGCAAAGTGTACGTGTGTTTGAGAATGAAACGGAAAAGTAAAATAAAAATATTCGAAAATATTCCGGAAATTATAAAGCCATACGTGTCTAGCAAATAAACCAATAAATATCTGGTTCTAACATTCCAAAACAAAATTTTCTGAACAAAATGTACTCAGAAATACTACCGTCCTTTCAGAGGGACAATAGTATATTTAAGTGGAGGGTCGATAGGGCCCTAGCCATCCCTGTAATAAAAATGGGGACAAAAAATAATTTACAAAATAATTTTAAAAAAGAGGATGGTATAGGATCTTAACAGAGACAGTAGAATGTATGTAGTTCAGGATGTCGTAATGCATACATAAAAAGTTTTTGATGTGTCTCTTCAGGCCTAAAATAATTGTCATTCAACGAAAGTTTTCCAGTCACAGAATTGACGAACGCAGAGAACGATAAGTAATAGTAAGAAACATGAGAATGTCTTCTGAGCTAAAACTCTGACATGAAAAAAAAAAGGTAAAAAATAATGATTTAAAACAACATACAACTATTGTACTAGTTGTTTCACAAATCAGCTGCAAAATCGTATTGCGGATACAACAGTAGCAATATATAATTACGCAAACAACTTACGTACAGTTGCTAGATCAATCATAAACTGCAAAACTTATTTTCTGTGTACATAACGAGTCATAAGTAGAAGTCATAATTCTTACGTACTTAATCGTAAACCTACCTTGAGAGTTATGAAGGATGATGCTTTTGCAAATCTTACCATGTTGAAAAATTGCCAACCCCTTTCAATACCTACTATGAATTGTGTTGAAAAAACTGATATTGTACCATTTTTTATATATAACCTGTTGGTAATGTTAAGCACCATGTCAATTTCGTCCTATAATGCCAAACTGATGTGAACAAAAATAAAGCAAAATACTTATATTAGCACATCTATTTCAATAAACTTTAATGTTCGTACAGATGCATATTTTGGCAAGTGCAGACCACGATGCGTTGAGTTCTTGATCTTTTCAAAATTTCTCTATTAAGTGTTATCTGAATGGTGCATGGAGTTTGAGTGTGTAGTAACTTTAGAACCTTTAAATTTGCGGGTAAATGTGACCAATTGTTTAATTACAACATATGTTTGGTCTTGTATTTTCAAGTGCTATTTGTAGAACATGGTGTTAACTGAAACTGAACTGACCTTGAAGAGCACAGCAGTTCCTTGGAACACGTAAGTAATAAAATAAAGTGTAGTGCAATGTTCAGAATAATTTTTGGTTAGTAGTTGTTACCTATATTTGTAAATCGACAAATGGTTGTTTACTAACATTGTACCAGTGCAATGCTATCACTGTTTGGGTTGAATGTGAAATTTTCTTTGCGTAGCACTGTTGATGTCGGTGATAGTAGTAGGTGTTTGTATTTATTTTATTAGAGATTTGCAACTGTTGAAATGTCGTTCTGGCCGCAAAATCTGTGCCACTTTTCTTTCCTTCCCAGAGTGCAAGCAATAGCAAGTGCAAAGGGCACTCCAATTTATCTGCTTCGTAAATTTGTACTTGCTTCGTACGTATCTGATAACTGTATGAAGTAAGTAATGTGGTGTGCCCTACGTGCGCCCTATCTCTCGAACGCTCCATGGAGTGGTGCATATTTTGATGAATTCACTTTTCTGGTGCCATTGACATTTTTAACATTCTCATGCATTTTTTTTTACAACTTCTGTCCAACAATTTTCCT
The DNA here is from genome assembly GCA_002778355.1 of Clitarchus hookeri. Taxonomy (NCBI): domain Eukaryota; kingdom Metazoa; phylum Arthropoda; class Insecta; order Phasmatodea; family Phasmatidae; genus Clitarchus; species Clitarchus hookeri. The sequence goes on along the minus strand of NQII01003233.1, from coordinate 239,703 downwards.
GATCTCCATAGCCCTTGCCACAGTCGCAATTCGTAATATACCTATACTGCAAATAAAACAATACACATAAGAAATTATGCTTCAGTTACAATAGTACTGTCAATACATATAATATTCTTAAAGTTTTCTGAGAAGCATTTATTCTTCATAATTACCCGATGTGCACTGTGCTATTATGGTCCCCATGCATTTTTTTGGTGCTGTAAAGAATAATAGGCCTAGTACAATTTAAAAAAATATATTGCAAGGTTATAACTTTTCCTTGCCACATGGTGGGTATATAATTCTTTAAATAGCTAACGATAACATCTCAGTATATTTTTAAAGTAAATCAAGACAGAATATAATTTTTTACAAGAAAATGTAGCAACGAGAAAAAAAACATGTTATACTAGTTTTACTCCAATGCAGTATAACCTAACATACAAGCAATGAATATCAGTCGCAAGTCTCAGAGGCAATCCGAGTTTGTCACCGCTTATTACGAACTTAAAAACAATGTAAAATATTAAGACTAACGTCTTAAAAATTGTACATAACTTAATGTAACAATTTTTGACTGAATGACGGTTCATTGACATCATTCAATAGATGCAAACATTTATACTTGCAATCAAGCCAACCTACTTACATTTAGCTACAGTTCAATGGCGGCGCTTCATTGCTGCAGTGTGTAACACTTGCAACTTCAACTAACTTGTCTTATGAGTGGTCACTTACACTAAAATATTTGGGAAGCTGGTCTTCTAAAATTGACAAACAATTTTCTTCACATTCAGAATGTTCAGTTATTTGTTAACCCACTTCCACTGGCAGCCTGGATTGTGGGCACTGCTTCTCTAATCAGCCGCAGCTTATCTTCATCCTAGTTCTTACTCGCGTCGAAATGAAGTTCACTTAGTTAGGCCTGAGTGTATCTGATAGATGGGCAATTGGAAAAGTCACTCAGCCCACAGATGGTACCTATAAGCGGAATTTGGCCCTTGGAAACCGTAAAAATCGCCGCTCATTAGGATTTGAAATGTAAACACTCGCCGCAAACTGACATGTGTATGCACATCGAGAAGAAATTGTTATCTTTTCTTTCTCTTCAAAAACTCATAAGTTTCTAGGATATAATTTATAGATTAAAAAACAGCTTTTTGACTAAAAAACCGCCAATCGCCAAAATCCAAAACAAAAACAAGTGTGTCAAAAGAGTGATCAAATCATACTATGATAATTTCGTAGAACACAAAAACACCATGTTGTCTTTTGATAAACATTGCGCAAAATAATTATGCAAAAATAATACAATTTTCAAACGTTCTGATGTTTCAGAAATTAAAAGAGTATTTAGTATGAACGAAACGTCATTTTTTTTTTTTTTTGCTGCTAGCAATTCTTCGGTCCCACGGCAAGAACTAGAACTAGAGAAGAAAACTCCCACTTAAAAAAATATACCTTAAATGTAAAATAAATTTCTAAAATGGGGTTTTTACCTTACGTAAAATGATATCATTGCACAATAAAATAATTTTCAAACCAAAGGCAAGAATAATTAATCTTCATTATTGAGAAAATTTTCTGAATTGACTAACAAAAACCACCGAAAAATAATTATAAATAATTTTATATGTTAATTATATACACATTCACATAAACGCCCCAAGAAAATATTAGGGTATCCTTGGGATATAATTAAATTTCCCATATCCTAATGTCATCTGAAAAAAAACCCCATGGAATGAGTATTCAGGTATGTACTTTTCAAAGAGTGTAAATCAAATATCCTAAGTTAGTCCCAGAGGAGTTCCCTGGGATGATGAGTGGGCAGCCATGTACTTTTCAAGGAGTTTAATTGTCTGTACGAGGGAGCTCCTTAAAAGGGCGAACTTAGGATATCCCACCTTCGTCCGAAGAGAAGCTCCTTGGGATGAGTAAACAGCTATGTCCTTTTCATGGAGTGTAATGGGATGACCGAATCACATCCTTTTGAGGAGGTTATGGGATCATCCTAACTCGACATCCATAGAATATCCTAGGGATGTTATAGCTTCGGTCATTCTCAAGGGATGTTCGTAGGCTATCCTGAGAACTTGGTGTTCCCGTTGGGTAATTCACGTGCAGTCGGTGAATTGGCGTGTATTTCACAGCATTGGCTCAAATAAAAGGGCAATATAAGAGGAAGAATATCGGGCAAATGAAAGAAGGCCAAACTCAAAATCATAGTGTCGCAAGCCCCTGCATTTCACAGTGTCATTTTTAGAGTCTGTTGGAGGTCCCAATATGGTGAAGATATCAGTGGTTTTTTCAGCAGCGGATGTCAATAACTACATAACATCGACAAGTTTGTCGTTTTGTCCTACCCGCCAGACGATACAAGGTCGGAGCACAGCAGATGCCCTTGCTGTGGACTTAAGAGCAGCCACAGCGACGAGAATTTTCAGGTTTACTGTATATTGATGATTGCGTCAAATGGGACTGTATTCTCAAAGGCCATTGAGATGCATCCCATTGGCCACTCTCTTCAACACACTCTCCATTTTTTCCGTTCTTTGTGTTTTACACATTTCAGATATATCTTTACAGATACATATTTGTAGTTTTTGGAAGGTAAAATTCTTATTCCTGGTTCATGTTGATAGAGTTTTCCATGATTTTTTGGGTTTTCTTTTTCTGTACATGTTGTAAATGTCAAGTGCAACTTGTTTCTTTGGGGGGTGAAAGGTTGGCTCTTCCAGGCCTGACCAACTTTGATGCCAAATATTTGAGATCCTTCCGGAGGTGTTTACAGAGAGAGCATGTCATACTGCATCTAACTTCTGGAGGGCTTCATGAAGTGGTACTTTGACCTAGCTGATATTTTGTCATGATTATAAGTCTATTGGTTTTCATAAGATTTTGCTTTATCATGAAAATATAAATTTACAGTTGTCAGAAATGTTACTATGTGCTTTACTGGTAAAAGTAAGTAGTACTATGTTTGGAATACATTCATATTTAATTGTACTGTTGGTTAGGCAATATAGCTATATGTATGTGTATAGTAGCGTTGGCTTGTAAACAAGGACGATGTTGAAGTTTTGTTACACTGAAGTTCATTGAGAAGTATGTGTTTTAATTTTATTGGTTGACGTAATGTTAAACTTTCCAGACACGAAATTTTTCTTCTTAACCAATACAATCTCTGCGGTAGCCCACATAAACTAGAGCTTAGGTTTTAAGTTTAACACACTGCACTGGCAACAGCGAAATCCACAGTTGAAATGTTTCGTCTAATTCCGAGTTAATACCAACCAATATCAGCAAATGTAATCGTTAAAATTTCGAAGAAATGTACATGCAACCCGTTCCATGCCTATATGGTGGTGGCTTACTGATAAGCTAATTACTTGAAAAAATTAACAATCTGACATGCTTCAAGATTATTTACCTCTATCCTTAACATCTTATTCATTTTATACCACCAAATTTGAGGATGTTGTTAGTGAATCAAGACCAACATCCTTGGCCTCGTTTTATTATGGTATGCCAATCGATGGTTGTATAAACTATGACTTCAAATGTTCTTCGTACATACGGATGTAGTAGCCTACCCCCGCTGAAGAGACTATAGCTGGCATCTTCCACTTGTGTGCTTCACCGGCTACTTTTTAGCATGTTAGTGGGAAGGAATCTATACTCTATTCCGAAACGTTTAATTATTCTACTCCCACCGCATTAGCCATAGGTAGACACAGTAGAGAATTTGTTGTCTCGTACCTTTCAATACTGAATTTGATAGATCTGCAGTATTATTGGCGTACACAGTAGTCTTTAATATTATAATACAGGTGTGCCCTTGTTCCGAAAAAAAAAAAAAAAAAAGTTTTTTGAGAAGTTTGTGTTTGATTTCATTAAGATTATTTTAGTAAAGTAACTCGTGTAAGTATTCAACTTTGCAAATCATGTTAATGCTCCTTTGAATTCAGCATTCTGTGTTAACGTAAAATAACTTTATTTTTGGTTAAATTGAATTTTTACTTATATTTCATTTATAAATTATACTATTTCATTTATTAATATGAATAAAAACAGAGAAAATACAGGTGTTTTGGTAATGTCTAGTAATAAATTGTTCTTATGCAAAACATTATTATTACACAGAGTGCGCACGAATGCGGTGCGTTGTCGCTGTGGTGTGATTTCCTAGACCTTGTTAAGCTTTGTTCACATGAGGCGGAGTAATATCCTGGACGTATAACTTGAGCAGGGATTAAGAAAAGTTGGAAGTAACAATGAATGGACTATATACCTTTCGACATACTGGGCGTAAGGAATATCGAAAATTTCTTTTTGTGTACTTGTACAACCGCCATTCGATAACTGGCAGAACTACNGTGTTTTGGTAATGTCTAGTAATAAATTGTTCTTATGCAAAACATTATTATTACACAGAGTGCGCACGAATGCGGTGAGTTGTCGCTGTGGTGTAATTTCCTAGACCTGGTTAAGCTTTGTTCACATGAGGCGGAGTAATATCCTGGACGTAGAACTTGAGCAGGGATTAAGAAAAGTTGGAAGTAACAATGAATGGACTATATACCTTTCGACATACTGGGCGTAAGGAATATCGAAAATTTCTTTTTGTGTACTTCTACAACCGCCATTTGATAACTGGCAGAACTACTGCATGAAAATTTTATGAGAAAAAAAGCTATTTAGAATGCTTTGCAATAAGGTCTCAGTGGAAAGAATACATTCAGCATCATTTGCGCGAATTAAATGGTCAACTAGTGTAACACGACGTATTTCTGTATGTTAAATTACACTTTGAAGGAACTTTTAAGTGAAAAACTGCCATCCCTTTTTTTTTTATAACTTTCTTGCTTTTGATACGAATCTCACTAAGAGTGTCATTTTTCTCTCTCACTAGGAGACTGCACTGGCTGTTACCACTGTTCTGGATAAAGGACATCCATTGGCCCAATGATGAAACAATACTGTCGCCTGCCTTTATTCTTGTAACTTACCATTTAAGCCTGCGCTTAACAGCAAATCTTGCCATTCGTAACTTGAGCTACTATAATTATCTATCTTGCTAAAAACAAAGGTAGCTCTGGGATTGCCTTTAACTTCAAAAAACATTGATCAATATTGTCACAAAAAGGGTGCACGATTCAGTTACTCAAAGTGTTGCCCATATCCATACCATGTTTCGCTACAATGTCAATATTTCTACTTTCACCAGCAGTTTCGCCGTGTTGGCTGCAACTTCCTCTTTTCTTCACGTGTCTTCGGACCAATGCTATTCGTCTTGCAAACATGAGCTTTGCGTCCTTCCTTTCAACAGCAAACACATTTACAGTGTCTGACTCTCGGCACGAAGCTACTTCATGACGTTCACGGGCATTACCCGGAACTGTAAAGTTTCGCCTTCTGGGGCGGTGAAAGCTGTACACTTGCAACTGTCTGGGTGCACTGAAATCTACCAGCACCACGATTGCATGTCTAAGGCACTGAAGATTTTTCCCTTCCCTATATCCCGAGGAGTGTGCGTACGGTTGATTGCTGGTGGTGGTATAGGACGTGTCACATCATTTAAGTCTTTGTATTTCACACAAAATCTGAATTATCCCTACCCGGGAATCGAACCCGGGTATCTATTTAGGTAAAAACCACCCTAATCATTACAGAAGAGCCTCCCTCCAAGGTGAAACGGGTTCAATTCCCGGCAGGGTCGGCCCCGGATTTTCGCATGTGGGAATGGTGCCGGACGATGCCGCTGGTCGGCGGGTTTTCTCGGGGTATCCAGTTTCCTTCGCCCTTGCACTCCGGCGCTACTCCATACTCATCTCATTTCACCCTCATTGGCTCTCAAGACCTCGATGTTGACGATGTTGAGAGCCACTCAAATCTCTTCACTCACTCACTCANTTCACCCTCATTGGCTCTCAAGACCTCGATGTTGACGATGTTGAGAGCCACTCAAATCTCTTCACTCACTCACTCATTACAGCAGCAAGATGGGCCGCACCTTACTCTTGATACAAACACGTCCTTGGTAGGCCTCNTTCACTCACTCACTCATTACAGCAGCAAGATGGGCCGCACCTTACTCTTGATACAAACACGTCCTTGGTAGGCCTCCAGTAAATTACATTTCTCATTTCATGTAAAATCATTTCAAATAGTCAAACTGATAAATCAGTAAGTTTATTAATTCTTATAGAGCTTGGAAGGCCAGGCACAATTATTGGTAATGATCAAATTTACAACACCGTTGCAACAGCTCATGCTTTTGTAATGATTTTCTTGATAGTTATTCTAACTAAATTGGGATTTTTGGTACTCTATTACTACCNACAGCTCATGCTTTTGTAATGATTTTCTTGATAGTTATTCTAACTAAATTGGGATTTTTGGTACTCTATTACTACCAATTATAATTGAAGCATTAGATATAGCTTTTTCACGAATAAATAAGGTAAGATTCTTGATATTATAAGTAAAATAGTTGATACAACAGGTACAGGTTGAACACTTTATCCACATCTAGCCAGTTTAACTGGACATAATAAAAAAATCAGAGATCTAACATTATATATATAATATATAGCCGGAATTTCATCAATCTCGGCCNTAGCCAGTTTAACTGGACATAATAAAAAAATCAGAGATCTAACATTATATATATAATATATAGCCGGAATTTCATCAATCTCGGCCGCCCAAGAAAAATTTTACCTTTATTCATTCCATAAGCATGTGCGTCCTGCTCTTTACTTTTCCTATTACAAGTTTCGTTTGTGATTCATGAAAATCATCATTACAACAGTGTTACAGTTTTTAAAATTGCCATGTGTGTAGGGCAGCGGGACTTCGAACTGAAGAAAAGCCCGCCATGTTTGCACTGCAATTCTTGCTGCCTCGCGGCTTGCAGTCACGCGAATATAATATTTGTGTATGAATATAACACTTGGTTTCAAATATTGCTTTAATGAAAATTGTATGCTTGGCTCAGGTAAAAATAAAACAATGAAACAAAATTAAAATTTGTACCAAATTCTTGTTATTTTCTTCAATTATATATGTAAAATGCTGACTTCCTTAACATCTGTGCAGGCTATATGATATGGTTGAGAACTCAAGTGTCTAACGTACTCGTATCAAATAAGAAGGAAGTNACTAAAACAATAAATGGATGTACTCATTACAGAGTACATACTCACATAAAAAATGTAAAGTTGAGTTCCGGTTTTTTTTTTCTGCAACTTCCCTTGATACAAATTTATTGTTTTAGTCAATTCATAAAAACACTATGTATTTTTTCTTGACAAGTTATGTTGACAGTTTGTGCTTATACCTTATCCTGTGTATTAAATGTCGTCGTGGTAAAAGACAGTTTGAGGGTTTGGAAAAATAAAACGCTTTACTTTTACTTACTCTATTATATTTCTTTTGTTTACAGTACAAACAATTTGTTTCATATTATAAAAGTGTAAAACTGTACAAATTGAAAGACTGGCGGTAGCAATGAAGTGGATGCGATGAAGTGAACTTCATACAACTCCAACAAAACATCAAATAAAACACAAAAGAGAACATAAAAACTGCTTTATAAATGCCGTGGGCGTAATTATGTACAGAGTTTTACCACATACCAGGAAACATGTCAGCGGACTATGTATAGGCGTAAGACGGCTCAGGTCTTGATACAGCAGACTACAGCACCCGGAATGACTTAACTTTGCTCTAGTGATGCTCCAGTAATTTATCCTTTCATGTCAAATATGTTCTGTAACTGCAAATATAAATATTAATCCTATTGCAAGAGTTGATACACAAGAGAAATTTTCGCACCGTTCAAACATTTTAAACGAAAATTATTCATGTAATAGATAGTAAAACAAAATATTTCGGAAAAAATAAACGAATTTTGAGCACCTGATGTTTTCAGGCCATTAATACTGCGCGACCTGAAAAAAATATTTGTATCTATTTTTTAAGTATATCCATTTGCTCAGTTTAGTTATTTTTAGAAAATGTGCTGGTGTATAAGCAAATTTTTCAAGCGTAAATATTTTTCATGAACTCTTTATTGGCTTGCTAAAGGAACTCAGTAACATTCACGTGTAAAAATTGCAATAAATGCAACATAATAAAATTCCTCCGCGTAATTTCAATCATCAGCACTGCGGAAACGCAGCCAACGTGGTAACATAAGAGCGCAAGCATTTCTGCGGAACAAAGACACTGCGTTGTACTCTGCTGCATCGTTGGTATCGTTATAACAAATGTTTACTATTTAACAATTCCGTAACAAAAAAACATGCAGTGAACTAGAAATAATTACATAACAATTATCCTACACAGCTCAGTAAACCAAAAATAATATGCTTCTAAGTGTTTACTCGAAATGAAACTTTTCTACGGAAATACAGACAATTTGACAAAAAAAAAAAGTCTCTCGATTCATTATCCCTTACGAAATGAGCAAACGTGACACAGCTACTATATTCAGATTACACAAGATAGGGAAAATGCTACACACATAACAAAACATTAATTCTTTGGGAAAATGGGGCCTACACACATTTAAGGTCCACAGAAAATGTTTCACCACTGAGAACATTATCAAACTAAATATTTAAGTCAAAAACATCTACGGCGAAAACTAATAACAGTCCCAGTTTTACATTGACTAGCGCAAATCAAAAGTAAAACGGACACAAATGTAAATGGAACATAACAACAGTGACTCTTTCTGTACCAAAATAAACACTACATGATCACAATTATGTTATTTTCATTTTGTTGCTCACGTCCTTGAGTGAACTAGATCACAATTTTGCTTTGATGCGCGAAGATTTTCAAAGCTGCTGACACTGATACCAATACACAGGAACTTGCGAGAACCTTGCGCTCTTGGCCAATGTCAGTGCAGCCCGGAAATCTTTTATTTTTAACACATAGATTACTTTTACATTCAAAGGTATATAATATGGTTTCTTAAAATATATAATATGATCTTAATATATACTCTTATATGTACACAAATATAAAAGAAAGCTTATCATATGTACACGTGCGCTTTCAGGCTCCTTGAACTTCTTTGATGCAAAAAAACTTTTTAAATATTTTATTACTCTTTTACTTATTTTTAAGCCTGAACACATTATTAACACCTTTAAGGCCTTTGCTTGGAATGAAGTTATTTTTAGTTAACTTGAATTGAGTAAATGATTGTTGCTAGTGACTCAGTTTGAACAAAAACTACTATTTCTCATAATTTTTTTTTTTCAGTTAAGGAATTTTGCCAACAGAGTAAACTACTACGAGACTATAAATTTTGTGTTGCGAAGTTACAATTCATAGGTTATTAATTACAGAAACTATTTCCTTGTAACTGAATGGAAGGACACCTGTATTGATAGAACTATTTCCCAAAATATATTACCTGAAGGATATAATTGGACCACAGACAACCATTACAGGGAAATATTAATATGTTACAGTACAACTGACGTANATTACCTGAAGGATATAATTGGACCACAGACAACCATTACAGGGAAATATTAATATGTTACAGTACAACTGACGTAGTTACAGTACAACTGACGTAAACATTACAGCAAATAATAAATAGTAACACAGTACCTTCATTTTATAATGCTCACTGTATGTCAGTTGCTCCTATGGTGCTAAATCACCCTCAGGAACGGTTTTTCTTTGTAATTACGTTACTAACAACAATGCTGTTTCTACTCTTTACAGGATTNATTACCTGAAGGATATAATTGGACCACAGACAACCATTACAGGGAAATATTAATATGTTACAGTACAACTGACGTAAACATTACAGCAAATAATAAATAGTAACACAGTACCTTCATTTTATAATGCTCACTGTATGTCAGTTGCTCCTATGGTGCTAAAAAATCACCCTCAGGAACGGTTTTTCTTTGTAATTACGTTACTAACAACAATGCTGTTTCTACTCTTTACAGGATTCNAAATCACCCTCAGGAACGGTTTTTCTTTGTAATTACGTTACTAACAACAATGCTGTTTCTACTCTTTACAGGATTCAATAAATTAGGCCAAAAACTTCATATGGAATAGCAAAGGTGATTTGGTAGATCGCAGATAAAAAGACGGCCACGTATCTATAAATTCAAGGCAACAATACTAAGAAAGCGAAGCGGAAATTATTCAATATGGAAATATTACCCTACTCTAACCCATTCACAATGTTTATGGTCAAATCAATGTATTCTAGTCTACTCATAGAGATCATCTGAAAACTTTTCTAAGGAATAGGCGAACGCCAAACCTGTTGATAAATATACATGTATCCAACAAAAAAAAACTCTCACACAAAAAGTATTACTTAGAAACTTCACGAAATTAACTGGATTGTTAGTTGCGTGAAATTTTTTTCTTTCCGTTGGGAAGACAACGAAATTCATTCCAGTTAGAAAAATGGTGCACAAAGAATGTAATGTGAAGCGTATTTTGAATAAATATATTTCCATAAAATAAATCATTCAGGTTTTTGCAGTAATGAACAAATCTGTTAGATTTGAACCACTGATGGGAGACCTAGGGCAACCTTGATTTCTCCTGTCAACGGGAATATTGTACAGGAGGAAAGAGTCCCATAAGTTTAACTTATAGCGACACTGCCAAGTACATCAAATCTGCGGCATTGTTGTATAATAAAACGGTCAAACACAAATTAAATTTTAAATTATCATATTGATGGCCAGACAGTGATAAGAAGCCTTATTTTATAACTGTTTTGTGCAAGAAAATGATACGTATTTTCTGGAAAATGTTATGTATTACTTAACCTAAGCGAAATTGTGCAGTGTGCAAAACTCATGAGTTTATCTCATTTTCGCAGTTATGAGAATNTGTATTACTTAACCTAAGCGAAATTGTGCAGTGTGCAAAACTCATGAGTTTATCTCATTTTCGCAGTTATGAGAATAAGTTCACAACCAGGGTGACTGCATAAAAAAGATATACTCTGGCAAGTAAGGCGTATACTAATATTACACCCACTTATTTGCAAAACCGAAAATTCGTAAATTCCGAAAGAAAAAAAATGTACAAATAAATACATGAAATTGTTTTATCAAGAGACGGTTCAGACTATTAAAGAATCATTAATATGAATAATTACATATTTTTTTTACANATGAAATTGTTTTATCAAGAGACGGTTCAGACTATTAAAGAATCATTAATATGAATAATTACATATTTTTTTTACAGATTTCTGTGAAATTATTACATAAATAAATATAGCATTAAATATTTTAAACACCACTTTGGACTAAAAGTTTAATAAACGTCCCAACGGAAAGAAGCAACATACGCTGGTCAGATATTAGTAATAAACTAAAACGCTAAACACAACGAAGTGAACTCTGACATCACAAAATAGAGTAAGCAATGAAAATCTCTGAAACTCAAAAAATACCTAACCCTGAGGTAAGAAAACTACTATTCTCACAGGGTATCTAATCTACAACATACTACATTCTATTCACAATTATGGAACTCATATAACAAAATACAAAATTCTTTTATCTTATTCCATGCAAAATTACAAATCTATTATATCTATATCTATTTTGCAATGGAAAGTAATGAGATCAACTTGAAAATATTGGTTTAACTTCTTTGGGAACAAACGACAAAATGGAGAAAGTAACTACAATGGCACTATTAACCATCATAAACCGAAATAAAATTGTCTTTCAGCTTTTCTTTTTTGAAAATTATTCACCGAAATTTATAAAACATGTTTAAGTAATTTTTGCCCATTTTCAAACAATATTTACACATTTATTTTTATATTCGAAAGCAAAACTCATATTAATACAAACCACAAATTAATATAAAAATTATGTAACCCTTTACCACAAAATCTGAATATACATTAACAAAATATATACTAACTCTCAAAGGGAAAAAGAAATAATTTTATTTTCAAAAATAATTTTTTTACATGACAAACATTTTAATTCTTTAACAACATATACTTAACGGGCAATTCGTAACTTTTTTTCTTTTTCTTCCAAATTGCTCCACTGTTAGAAAAAAAAAATTTTACAGCTGAAGTGCACGTAAGGTCGTGTGAAAATCTTCGACGTATCGCGCCAAATATCATAATCATAAATAACCCGCCGACATCATCGACGTCCTCTTGTTTAGCACAGCTGTTGTGGGAAATGAAAGGTGTGGATGTCTGTAGGGCACTTTCTCTCCCCCGCTGAACACGGCGTGATCCTGCTGCTCGGGGGTTGGGGGGGTAATACTTGGCAGTTGTGCGAGCTATCGGGCGGGGCGGGCCAGCTCACCGCACCTTCCTGGCAAGCTTCCAGCCCGCTATCAGGATGAGCGCCGCCCACATGGTCCTGGGGAACAGGAGCGCCAGGACGTTGGTGTCCTTCACGCAAGGTCGGGGCTGTGCCAGCAGGTCCTTCTGCAAGCAACACACACAATGCTACCGTCATTACCCAGCGGCTACCTCGGCAAAGATTTTGTGCTCAATGCAAACAATTTCCCTTGAAATTATAGCCTTTCTACCGGTTGTCAAACTCCGGCAAAATATACGACGAAAATATATGTATAGTCTATTCTAGGTTTTTTCATACTTTTTTTTTATCAAACCTTTGAAAACCCGACCCTATATATGAGGTCGTGTATAACAAGCGTTTAATAGTTCTGTTAACGTAAAAGCAGTTTATTTTTATTTAAATGAAACTTTTGCTTTTATTTGATCTATAATTGAATAAACAGTGAGAAAACTAGTGTATTGGTAATTGTAAGAAATAGTTCTTATGCAAAATATTATTACACTGAGTGCGCACGAATGCGGTGCGTTGTCCCTTTAGTGTAATTTTCTATATTCTTGTTTTTGGATGAAGTTTTGTAACTAGGATGTACGCGACTTTTTAAGACATCGTATGCATCAGTACGTCAAAACTAACAAAAAAAAAAAATGTCGTATTTTTGGAACACTCGCAGATGAACAGTTTTAGAGGAATCCACGCCAAAACTCTCAAAACATAATGTGTGTTGTCAGACAGATAGGTAACACACAACACATTAAGGCATTTTGTATTACGAATTTTATGGGGCACGCTGTTCCTTTAACTAACTTCATGAACAAGTTTCAGTAATACTCTATACAGGTAGCGCACTTTCTCGTTACCCAGAGAGAGGGTCCTTTAGTATACAATCTCTCGCTCACACTGTTAGGGCCATGCACTCTCTTTTTAAAAGTTGTCCGCGGTAAAGTGAGCATTTTTGAAAACAACCTCAGAAAAATGCCATAGTTCCTAACCGTATATATTTTAACGGGAACACTGACTGGTGTGCGCCCAGAAAATTTGGCAAAGACGGATGGAAAGTAGTCCATGTTTGAACGTTTAATTAAAAATTTCATGTAAAAAATTGACAACACTGAAATTATTTGTTTGCTTCTTTTATTTAAATGCATACTTCAGTGTGAGAATTGCCAAATTTTTAAAATATTTGCTTTTCTTATAATCGATAGATTCACTTGACCAACCCATGAATCAAGTTACGAGGCCCATGACAATGTTGATTTTACGTATGGCGGAAGAACACATAATGTGCATGTAAGTAGATCTTATGCAGGGCTTTCAGAAGTACTCAGTTTACTGTGAACAACCTATAGTTAACAAATCATACAAATAAGACACGTTAAGTTTTTTTGCTGCATTTATTTTATAATGCGTACCAAGTTACACATGGGCATACAAATGACAGTTATTAAGTCTTGCCTTCACCTCTTTTCCATAAATTCTTCGTTTCCGCGACATAATCTTGGATTCATAGTAATTGCTGACAATTTACGATTATAGAAAATTTACATTTTACGAGTTGTTTAGTTTTTTGTGCTGCATTTTGATTGTGTGTTATCAGTTAGTTATAAAACGTTGAGAACATATTTATATTTTACTAGCGAACCGGCCCGGCTTCGCCCGGTAACAATTTAGTCTTATAGCGATACTTTGAAAGACAAAAATGGTTACTGTGGGTCATTCTTAAAAGATCAACATATGCTATCACGGACTTTTTTGTAGACCTTTTTGAGAGCTACAATTCTGTAGTACATTAATTTGATGTATATCTTATGGTTTAGTCAGCGCAAGCCATGTAAGCGCCCGGAAAGCGGTTTTTTACGACTTGATTACAAACGGTTCAACATTTCTCTACTATCCTTACATTAAATATAAATGAATTATACACCATAACCTTCCTCAAGAAATTCTCTAAATGATGTTGAAAACCCCATCAAAANATAACCTTCCTCAAGAAATTCTCTAAATGATGTTGAAAACCCCATCAAAATCAATTAAGTAGTTAAGAAGTACTAAGCGAATACACAGCCGGACGCGGATAAGCGACTTTGTTTTATACTATTTAGAGAAGATAAATACGTTCCTGCCATTTTGCAAGCAGGAAATAACACACAGTTCAAATTAGATACCAAAGTATTAAAAACTAGTAAATTGTTAATTTTCTGTAATCCAGCATTTCCAATAATACCTCTCAAACTGAAATTATGACACGAAAACGAAGACTTTCTGCAAAAAGGGCGAAGCCGAGCCTTAACTACCACGTGCCTTGTTCAACATTTTAAGCACTTGTTTACAACTTTAAATAAATTAACTGCCAAGTGCTCTTAGAATATGTAAACTCTGACGATCATCAAAACATGTACTTATTGCCACATATTAAAATAAACTACAGTTGATTATGTCTTTCCAACATCTGATCCATCCAACGTCTCTAAAAACATCAATTTACAGATGAACATGGCGGATGCCAAAGAAAACGAGAGACAGGTGCGACGGGTTATATTTGGTCGCAATAAACGAGGGTTATTCGAGGAAACGCATGGACCATCCACAAGTTCCGATCCATAACGCTCTGATTTCAGAGGAATCAACCAGCTACAGACAAATCACTAAGAAAGTTACAAGACCATGATATTTATACACTGAAGATGTAAGTCCTATAAAATATTTTGTCAGCGAAGGCCCTGTCAAATATTTGGCAGAGTTATTAAGTATTAAAAGTGGCTTCATAAAACTCGCTTGATAAAATAAACTTATTTTGTATCCAAAATCAAATTCTTCAAAGGAGTGTATAAAACAAACTTGTTACTTATCACAAAAGTTTTCGAATAATGCTGTTCTGAAAAAGCACTCTGTAGCTACCATTATTTTTTTCTGTGTATCAGAAAGTACACAAGTGATTTGCATTAACCATAAAATGTATNGCACTCTGTAGCTACCATTATTTTTTTCTGTGTATCAGAAAGTACACAAGTGATTTGCATTAACCATAAAATGTATCAAGATACATAACGACGTTTTATAAGTCTACGTTACCGTCGTTACGGAAAAGACTTGAAACTGAAACGTTTCCAGTTTTACGATCGCTAACGAATCACAAAAATAATGGGTTGGAAGTGCAACTGATTTCCAGATAACACACCGAAAGACGTTATCACTCCAGATTTGTTGTCGCCATAAATACGGCAATATAATTTGAGGATCTGCAAGACGGANCACCGAAAGACGTTATCACTCCAGATTTGTTGTCGCCATAAATACGGCAATATAATTTGAGGATCTGCAAGACGGATACGGAGACTCGTAACTCACAGCTTCCCCTCCACACAGGAGCCCACACACTCGCGCGTATTAATACTTCTGAAATGTTTCCTGCACTTCCGGGGTGGCGACTCGTCGTCCGTCCGAAACGGCGCTCACTGTCGCCCTTACGTCGAAGGGTCGCTGGGGCGTCTATCATGCCCCTTCTTCACAGCTTGTAATGGAGATTTGTTGGCTGGGCGGGCCCGTCTCAATAGCTCGTGACCGCCGAGAATGCGATTAATGCAACAATAGCACACGTGCGAAGAATACAACCTTTACAAACTGGCGCATGAAATTGCGTTTCGTATTAGAAATGAACATACTAGATGCACGTGAAATGACACACGACTGCACTGNAACTGGCGCATGAAATTGCGTTTCGTATTAGAAATGAACATACTAGATGCACGTGAAATGACACACGACTGCACTGCAGTTGGAATTTATAGATATATTATTTATATATTGATGCATTTCAATGGTAACGCGTGCGTATCTCGGGATGCATTTCGCCCGCAGTCAACGTGGCGCTCCTGCCGAGTTTACGGCGGAGATTAAGCTTTACGACAGGAGGTTACCTCCTCCCCCAGCTACCCCCACCACCGCACCAATCACAGCTCGCGGTCACGAGTGATTTCGCCGGCAAGGGAGCAGGGCCGAAGAACACGCATTTCAATCGACCCTCTGAAGAAAACAACGCAGCCCATGACCATGGAGGAAAATTACTTGAATAACCACACGAGGTATAAGTATTTTAAATTTATATATGTTAATTGCTAAAATAGTGATTTCTGTACTAAGAGAATTCGTTCTCTCTGAAAATATTATCATCGTGTTTTGTTTTGTATCTGAAATATGTGTGAGTATTGTATGTAGTAAAATAAGTTGAAAAATTGCTATTCAATAGATAGAAGTAAGTATACAGAAGCAGTGTTTACGAATGTATGACTCTAATAANTAAGTTGAAAAATTGCTATTCAATAGATAGAAGTAAGTATACAGAAGCAGTGTTTACGAATGTATGACTCTAATAAACAGATAATTCCAACATGGTAGTAGAGATCCGTGGTTATTAAGGGTGAATAAAAACAAGCTAAGCTAAATTACACGGGGGAAAATAGAGATGACTTTATTCTTCAAACATTTGATGGAACAAACTACGATAAATGGAAGTTCAGAATGAAATTNAACTGGCGCATGAAATTGCGTTTCGTATTAGAAATGAACATACTAGATGCACGTGAAATGACACACGACTGCACTGTAGTTGGAATTTATAGATATATTATTTATATATTGATGCATTTCAATGGTAACGCGTGCGTATCTCGGGATGCATTTCGCCCGCAGTCAACGTGGCGCTCCTGCCGAGTTCACGGCGGAGATTAATTTTTACGATAGGAGGTTACCTCCTCCCCCCAGCCCACCCCATCACCGCACCAATCACAGCTCGGAGTCACGGGTGATTTCGCCGGCAAGTGAGCAGGGCCGAAGGACACGCATTTCAATCGACCCTGCGAAGAAAACAATGCAACCACGACAATGGAGGAAAATTACTTTTAAATGAATAACCACACGAGTTATGAGTATTTTAAATTTATATATGTTAATTGCTAAAATAGTGATTTCTGTACTAAGAGAATTCGTTCTCTCTGAAAATATTATCATCGTGTTTTGTTTTGTATCTGAAATATGTGTGAGTATTGTATGTAGTAAAAGAAGTTGAAAAATTGCTATTCAATAGATAGAAGTAAGTATACAGAAGCAGTGTTTACGAATGTATGACTCTAATAAACAGATAATTCCAACATGGTAGTAGAGATCCGTGGTTATTAAGGGTGAATAAAAACAAGCTAAGCTAAATTACACGGGGGAAAATAGAGATGACTTTATTCTTCAAACATTTGATGGAACAAACTACGATAAATGGAAGTTCAGAATGAAATTGTTTTTGGAAATGAAAAACTACTGCGATGTTATACAACATGATGTTAAGCCTCAAGGTATGTCTGAAAAATATTGGTATAAAATGGAATATAAGCCAAAAATTACATAGTTAACAACTCTCAACTAGAACTAATAATATCAGAAATCACTGCAAAGAATGTGATTAAAAAGTTTGATGATACACATCTGCCGAAAAGTAGTGCAATTAAGTTATTGTGCAAAAGAAAACTTTTAGAGCTTAAAATAAAGGAAACTGATAATTCTGTAGATTTCTTAAATATATTCGAAAAACTATGCAATCAGTTCAAAAATTCAGGTGAAGATGTGAACAAGGAAGAAAAATTAAATTATATGTTACTATCTTTACCAGAAAGTTTCTCACACATTGTAAATATTATTGATGCAGTGCCAGAAAAGGAAAAGTCAGTTCAATATGTAAAGTCAAAATTGTTATTGAAACATAAGAAAAGAGAATCAAGTAGCGATGAAAATAATTTACTAACTATCAATTCACACAAAGCAATATATGGAAATATGCAACAAAGATCCAAACGAAACCGATTTATTTACGGTAATAAAACTATTATATGTTACAGATGCAATCAGCCAGGTCATATTCAAAGAAATTGTCCGAATACAAACTGGAGGAAACACAATGATAATCAAAGAAAAAATACGACATGGAGAGTAATATATTCGAGAAACAGAAACCATATAATAGCAGAAAATTCAACTGTAGATAACAAGTCAAATGTTAAGTCATTCATCGTAGACGTTACAAAAAGAATGAATTCATGAAACAACACTGAAGTAAGCAGTGAATGTGTCACTTAGCTATTGGATAGTGAATGTTCAGATCATATCATAAACGATGATAATTATTCCTGTGAGTACAAAACTTTAGAATGTCCTGTTGAAATTAAGGTAAGTGATGGCTTCTCTCTAAAAGTTGATAAAATTGGTAATATTATAATGTTTTTCATTGTTGAAGGAACATGAAACATTATTAATATGATTTGTTATGAAGTTATCGTTCCTTGTAATTTTCGAGACAAAGCACAGTTTTTAAAACATTTCTTTAATCGATTTCCTTAGCATCATGTATTGAATACAGAGCAGAAGTTCTTGTCAACCAAAGCGTAGGGTATTTCAACCACGACACTCTTGGGAGAGTGTTCTTAATACACGGTACATCGAACATTTCGNCAACCAAAGCGTAGGGTATTTCAACCACGACACTCTTGGGAGAGTGTTCTTAATACACGGTACATCGAACATTTCGGATCACGCATATGCCGATGCACTGTAGTGACTTCTGTCCCACGCAAGGACACGCGAGTGAACAGGTAAAAGATTATCAGTTGTAATGACGCAAAAGTAACAAAAACCAGCCTTATCTTACTAACTCGGTAGCAGCAGAGATAACGGGCAATTTGGATAGCTACGCGAGACAAAGGCATTATCTAAAAATCACTTTTAAGTACTAATGAAAGCTTTTCCAGGATGTTGGCAGAATAATTTTACACTCCAGTTCAACCGCTGAGATAGTTAAATCAGACCTGTAAACAATTCATTGCGGGGAAAGAATCACTCTATTATAACCACATTACATGTGCATTAATGTATAAATACTAAAAGCCGACACATCTATACATACTTTATATACAGGTATACAGGTTAGACTGCTCGCATCACACCAAGACGAACCGAGTTCAATCTCCGGCCGGGTCACTCCTGGATTTTCGCAAGTGGGAATCGTGACGGATGATTCCACTGGTGGTGGGTTTTCTCGAGGATCTCCCGTTTTCCCCGCCCTTGCATTCCGGCGCTGCTCCATTATCACCTCATTTCACCCTCGTTTCAGTCTTAAGACCTCGTTGTTAAGAGCCGCTCAAAATCTCTCAACTCAACATATACAGATACACCACATAAGTATTAACCATACACTACCATGGGGTCTACTTCGTGGTTGAGAATGTACAATTTCTGTCCCTTCAGAGGTGAGTGAAGAGATTTGGGCGCCTCTTAACAGCGAGGTCTTGAGAGCCGATGAGGGTGATTGGGGTGGGTATGGAGCAGCGCTGGAATGAAAAGGTGGGGAAATGGGAGAACCCCGACAAAACCCGCTCCCACATGTGAAAATCTGGGATTGATCCGGACAGGGATTGAACCTAGTTCACCTTGATGTGAGGCGAGCGGGCTAACCACTCAGCCACCGCGGCCCCTTACTTTCAGAGGTGTTTTGTGCTATTAGCGCACAGGTATATTCGCCCATCACACATCATGTAACTACGACAGGTCCCAACACTGAGGAAGCGAAGCCACCTCGCGTCTTACGGTACATTTTAAATTCAATGCCGCGCTTTACCACGAGATTGATAAAAGAAATAAAGGGACAAGCCTGTATTGTATCAGTACTCCATAAAGGCGAATGAACGGAATGAGTGTGCTATCCACGCCAACAAAAAAAAAAAAAAAAAAAGGAATGAGACTGAGTGGAGGGCAGGGCAAAGGGGCGGTGGTTATTATACGACTTTCGTACCGCAACCCTTGTAATCGAAGAGAAAGCCACCAGAAGTGTTACGAGGAGAAAGGAGAAGGGGGTGGGGGACGAGTTTTTTCTAGTATAAAGATGAAAAGTAAGAGGGTCGTTAGGCTAGGAGCACCTCTAGTGACCTCCTCCCCCTGCAGACATACACACACCCGACCCGAAGAAGCAGTACGTAGCGCCGTGAAATACAACGCGATCCCGAGATTAAACGACCCCGGGAGAAGTTTATAGGGCCAACGGGAGCGTGAATCGGAGAGAAGAGGGGAGATTCGCACACCGTGTCCGCTGGTAATTTACACGTCCCCAGGAAAACTCGTCTCAAAGCCCGTAGATGGTAAAACGCTGCTGGCCTGGCCGATTCGTGAATTTTCCGAGGACGCTTAAATTCGTGGCTGCACTTCAATACAGTAGGCTTCTCGACCACCCGCTCGAGAATCGAACCCACAACCCGTCGCAGCGAAGACGGATCTCTTATGAGTGAATGGTCGCTGTCAATTGAATTTCCCCGGAGCAAATTAATTTCAAATTTTCTCTTTTACTCTGTAACTAGATTTCTAATATTGGCCTATATATATATATATATAACTTTCTCACAAACAACTGACATAACAGGTGCTCCAGTCCAAGAGACAGAGTGAGTTAAGATAGTTCTTTGTCAAGGAAAAGTCTCAGTTACTGACTATTCAACCAACCACACGCTGTCACCGCCTACGAAAGCATCGTGGTTGACGCAGATGAAGTTGAAGGTTAAGGAAACTGCTCCACACTCCTCAAGTTCCAGCCAGATGGGAGATCGACCGTGATTATATTACGTGAATGAAGAAGCGGCGAGCAAACGACAGTACCCCGAGAATACTCATTGGCCACCGACAATGCCTACCGCGTTTTCCACGTGCGAAAATACCGCAGCGACAGCACCGGGACTCGACCCCGGAACGCAGTGGTGGGAGGCCGATTAGCCAACCGTTCCGACATTAACTCATAATATGATTGCCGAAATAATAAACACGCGAACATCCTATAGTCACAAAACAGGCCCCCGCACATGAACGTTTCGAAGGTATAAGCTGTCCACGGTTAATTGAGCTGTTTTGAAAGCAACCTTTGAAAAATGTCGCTGCTCTTGCCTGCACATATTTTAACGGGCACACTGACTAGCATGCGTCCGGTAAAGTTGGTACCGAGGTAGGAAAAGTAGTTCCATATCTTTACGCTGAATTAAAAAAGTTAGGTAATTATTTGTGGATGTTGAAATTATTTATTTTGCTTTCTGTTTTTAATACATAGGAAAAAAAAGAGCAAATTTGTGAAATATTTTCTTTTCTGGTAATTTTACAGTTTCACTCGGCCGGCGCATGAATAAAGCGATCATGTCAATGGCAATGCTAATTTTACACATTGTTGAAAAATACACAAGCGGCATATAAGAAGATCTTAGTAGGCTTTAAAAATTGCTCAGTTTAACGAGACTATGCACTTGCGACAACTGGTGAAATAAGACTCGCTCTTCTCACAGAAGAAGAACGGGCGAATCGTTCTAGGCGTGGAACAAATCTGTTGTAATGGCTGAGGACGGTTTGGCATCCCATTAGCGTAGCACTGCACATTAGCACCAAGAGTGTAAAATAGCGTCATGGCAGTGAAAAGGTGACGAACTAAGCGGACAGCACCTAGACCCGCACTCACTTGTCAAATATTGCAAAGGAAACTTTGCCGAATGAGGCTGTCTGGGAAGATCGGGATACACAAACGTGTAGTGAACACTGTAAAAAAAATAATTTCTCGTAAACTTTCTAAACTGTAATGGAAGTTTTTAGCCTTTAAATTGCATGTGAATAAAACCACATGTCAGACTAGACTGCAAATATACGAATGTTGAGCGTCGTTGCTATACAAGGTTGGGGGCTTCCCTACGCATTTAACTGTTTCGTGAGCGAATGTAAAAGCGCTACCATGGATGTTTGGGAAAATACAGGGGATGGACAAAATAATATGAACACCTGACATATACACAACATTCATTTATTAATAAGGTGTTGGGCCACCATTTGCCTTTAGAACAACTGCAATTCTTCGCGCAATAGATTCGTAGAGTGTCTGAATAGTTTCCAACGGAATGTTGTCCCATTCTTGTACCAAACATCCACCAATTGCTTCAATGATGTTGGAGATGGAAATCTGCCCCCCACTCTCTGCTCTAAAACTCCCCATAACGGTTCAATTATGTTGAGGTCTGGCCATGATGATATTCTGATGCTCCTCAAACCAAGACTGAACCTTTTTGGCTGTGTGTATGGGCGCATTATCATCTTGGAATATGGCAGTGTTTGGCAGCAATATGCTAGTCACAGTAAGAACTTCATCATTGAGGATGTCGAGATATTCATTCGCAGTAATCCGGCCAGTGATGTGAATGAGAGGACCAGTTGAATACCACGATATAGCCGCCCAAATCATAACGGAACCTTCCTCATGCTTGAATGTAGGAAGCAGGCAGTCCGGATCGTAGGCTTATTTTGGGGTTCTCCATACATTAACCCGGCTGTTTGTAGGAAACAATGTAAACGATGATTCATCGGACCATACCACATTCTTCCAATCATCAAGTGTCCAGGTTTTATGATCGTGGCAACACTCCTTTCGCAGCTTAGCGTTGGCTTCCGTTATAAAGGTTTTCGCAATTGCAGCCCTTTCATGAATGTTAGCTTTGTGGAGCTTCCGCCGTACTGTTTTTGTCGAAACAGTATTACTCAAGCAAGTGTTGAGTTCTGCTGTCACTTTTGCCGCGGTAGTTTTATGTTGTCTGGCCACAATTCTTTTTAATGTTCGTCGGTATCTGTCAGTTAACTTTGGGTTTCGCCCACTATTCCTCTTCGCCGATGATGTTTTACCATGTTGTGTGTATGCTGTCATTACCGTGGATACTGTCGCTCGTGAAACGTTAAACAATTCAGCAGTTTTCGTCACAGACGCTCCCGCTAACCGAGCATCAACGATTTGCCCTCTTTCAAAGTCTGAGAGATCACACATTTCACCGATCGCTTGTTTTAACCGTCGCGGAACGAAGCGTATAATACACTGATATATAACCTACAAGACTTGGGACGTAAACTGTGCAATACATACGCGTCGCATTATTTACACGGAAGCAGTGTTGTCAACATGCAAAAAAATATAGTATATTGCATGGTGTTCATATTATTTTGTCCATCGCCTGTAGTTTACCATTCGCACTTTTTCACTATTCGTATACATCGATATGGTAATTTCACGAATGATTTCTTAGGAGTGATAGCGGTTGCCGCACGGCGATGTTGTTGTTTCCGCTGGCGAAGCGGCCTTTGGCGAATGCCTCTGCGCCTTTTTGTCACGTACCGCCGCGCTCCGGTGCGACACCGAGGCAGCACAGGCAGTTGCGTGACGTCACGTGCGGCCGAGGTATGCGACGTTCCGGCAAACGAGTGTGCCATATAGCGAGCGTTTCCCACGCCGTCCTGGGACACCTGTGCACTCTTCCTCCTCTTCTTGTTGCACGATACGTTCATGTCCACGGTTACTTCCAACTTTCCTGAAGCCGTGCTGAAGTTATATGTACTTCCCGGATATTCCTCCGCATCATGCGAAAAAAGCTTAACCGAGTATAGAAAATTATATCAAAGGGAAAACGCACCGGATTCGTGCGCACTCAACATAATATTATTTTGCGTAACAACAATTTCTTACTAGGCATTACCAACACACCTTTATATATCATACTAATATTATAAATGCGAAAGTCTGTGTGTATGTTTGTTACCACTCAGCTCCATAACGGCTGAACAGATTTTGATGAAATTTGGTATGTAGGTACTTTAGATCTTGGAATAGGACATATGATACTTTTTATCCCGGAAAATTGTACTTTTCCTGTGGAATTACAACAAAACGTAATTCTGCAACTGCTGGGAACGTGACCGAAATATTTTTTTTCCTCTGGTGTGAGAGTTAATCAGGCCGCCCAAGGACCTCTGAAATGGCTTAATGACTGTTATCAATCGATAACAACCGGGACCGAATATTTAACGTGCTCTCCGAAGCCCGAAAGCGCTCAGATGTTATGCCCTTAAACGGTCACCCATCCAAATGTGTGCCGCTGGGAACGTTGCTTAACTTTGGCGATCGATTAAGATCCCTCAGCCAAGCGCAAAAAGTAGTACCTAAGTACACTTATTTCTAAAGCTATAACTTGATGAAACTCACGTTTTGATCTTCATACATCGACGCTGGAAAGCGGAAATGTGGTAACCACGCGATAGTTGCACAAATACACTCCAAAAAAAAAAACTTTCTTCTTGGCTATCGGGTAAANATAACTTGATGAAACTCACGTTTTGATCTTCATACATCGACGCTGGAAAGAGGAAATGTGGTAACCACGCGATAGTTGCACAAATACACTCCAAAAAAAAAAACTTTCTTCTTGGCTATCGGGTAAAAAATATTTCCTTCCTTTTGGGTTGCCGTAATCAGTTAAAAACCTAGGCCAACATAGTATAAGTTTATAATTATATTTCAAATAAATGAATTGTCTTTTCCCAATTTATTTATAAGTGTGTCACTGTAAAACTCAATTGTACCGGGGTGAAGCCAGGCTGGTCCGCTAATATTATATATATAATAGATATAATGTAAGTAAAAGACCTATTTAACAAAAAATAAGGTTATTTTATGTTACCATAAGTATAAAACGCTTGTGATACGTGGCATACTTAGAAAATAACTCAAAAAACCATACACATGGTGATTTTTCAAAGGTTTGATTAAAAAAGTGTGAAGAAACCGCGAATAGACTATCGTCTATTCGCAGTATCTCCAAACTTTTTGAATCAAAGCTTTGGAAAATGCCCTCATGTGTTTGGTTATTTCTTAAATATGTGGTGTAACGCGAACGTTTTTTTCTTCTCTCAGCGTAAAGTATTTAATTTTTGGTAGAACTGGACATTCACTTATGATATTTAATTTGCCATTAATATGAATAAAAACAGGGCGAAAATAGGCGGGTTGGTAATGCCTAGTAACAAATGGTTTTTATGCGAAATATTTAATATCGAGTGTATACAAATACGGTGCGTTGTACCTTTGGTGTAATTTTCTAAAATTTATTAAGCTTTGTATACATGAGACGGAGGAATAGCCTGAAAACATTCTACATGCACGTGAGTCGTCGTACGTAATTTTTGAGAGAGAAAATAAAGGGGTATTTATATTTGTTTATTTCGATTTAATGCTAAATATATTACGTAAAGGCGTATTTGACTAACAGTATTAAGATTGTTCAAAAGCCATTTTTTGCCAACATTTTGAGGATATTTTATCGAATGAAAATTTGGGTAATAGAATTAGGATAAATATATTATCGTATTTTGTCTAATATTTTTTGTATCTTAATTAGGCGAATACAAAAAAAATTGTAAGACTCAGCATTGCGTCATTTCTCTTTACAAAGGAATACAGTGAGATAATATTATCTAATGATTTATTTCATGACTCACTTTTCAGGTACCGCGTCAATGTTTCTACACGTGAAAACAAATCCGTTNTTTTTTATTTTTTTTTTTTTTTTTTTTTGGTTAGTGAGACTCTTATTCCAATGCTTAATGCGGCATGCCCATTTTCCTAGTCATGAACGCGCTTGATCCAAAAAGCAGAGGGACACACACTGCCTGGATCCTGTAGGGACTAAAACAAACGAACCTCCTCACCCATGATGTGATATACTAATACGGTATACTAAGATTAATTTTGACACGCTGGTTTCTTTTGTTGCTCGCATCACTACCAATAATATTTCCACGACTTTATTGCCAAAGCTTGCGTGGCAAATAAACCGAATCTGAAAAGGTTTGTATTCTACTTCCGAGATAACTTGACTCAGTTTACGACCACCAAGTCTGTTGTTAATAATAGTCTGCAGCCCGCTAATGCCATAGTGATCCCGTCATCTTTACTTTAACTGAGGCACGTAAAACCCAAACTTAATTATTTTTAATTCTTCGCCGTAGGCGTTATTTAAATACGCAGCCTATATTACTTGCTGCCAACTCGTGGAAATCCCAGTTACACGGCCAGAATATCTGCAAGGCTACCCAGCAATGATAATCGCTTCAGCACATTACACGCACGGTCTGTGCACCGAAAGGAAACCGTGGTTTTAATGATGGAGACGTTATTACAGCTCAACCACGATATCAGAAAATGGGAGCAAAAAAAAACCCAACGCACGCATCAGAACCCAGCAGGAACGCCTCAAGCCTTCTATGGAACACAAGGGATGTAGCTAGGG
>NQII01003233.1:198654-213089 GCA_002778355.1 Clitarchus hookeri | reverse complement strand
ACGAGAATAAAAGCAAATCCGTAGACGATTTTAAAATATCCCATTTCGTGATATTTGCGAACGAAAGAAATCCTCTTACGGGATGTACGTTGGTAGATGGAGAGAGGGGCGTGAAAAGAAAGGGGAAAAGGGGGAAACAGTAAGAACAGGAGCCCGGAGAAAATAACAAGTTTTTGATGGGAATGGAAGATGAAAAGTTCATAAGAGATGAAGGAGAAGGTATATTTATATAAATACCAAGGGACTAGCAATTCTTAAAAGGAGAAAAAAAAAGGGGGTTGGTGAAGGGAAGAAAGGTATCCGTTATAAAGAATTCGGTACTTGGGAAAGCTACCACCAGGGTAGAAGGAAGATCACTCCGCGAGATAAGAAAGAGGCGAGAGAACAAAGGACACGTAGGATGAGAGAATAAATGGAAGGCGAAAGCCTGAAGAACTCGGGGCGGGCGTGTTGTCGAGGGGGATGGCGTGTGGAGGAGGACGAGGGGGTATAACGCGAAACAAATAAAAGGACGTCATCACCCGGGTGATTGGTGAAGACGCCATGGTCCCGAGGGATGCGTGGAGATGGGGGGACTTTCTTCAGCAAGTGAGAAATGCTGCCGCGACTTATCTAAAATTAAGAATTTGACTAATGCTGGGAACGGGACGGAGATAAAAGGCGAGGTTGAGGGATCGGAGCGTGTAATCACATCCGACCAGAACAGCAAATGAGAAACCAGAGGCATCGCAGCGCAAGACAGAGCATTGCGATCACTATGGTCTATTCGCAGTATCTTAGCACTTTTTTTTATCAAACCTTTGAAAATTCAGCTCATGTAGGAAGTATTTGCTTGTTTCCTAAATATGTCCGGTATTACAAGCGTTTTATACGTATGCTGTCATTCAAGTATGTTAATTTAGTTTAATTGAACTTTTACTCATATTCCATTTACAAATTAGGTATATTAGTTCATTTATAATTGATACGAATAAAAACAGGGAGAAAATATGCGTGTTGGTAACGCCTAGTAAGAAATAGTTTTTATTTAGAAAATTATATTTCTTTGTGTGCGCACAAATGCGGTGCGTTGTCCCTATGGTGAAATTTTCTAGACTTGGTTAAGAATTGTTTGCATAAGGCGGAAGAATATCCTGGAAGTAGAACTTAAGNCTTTGGTGAAATTTTCTAGACTTGGTTAAGAATTGTTTGCATAAGGCGGAAGAATATCCTGGAAGTAGAACTTAAGCAGGGCTTTATAAAAGTTGGAAGTAACTGTGAACAGCCTATATGAACACGAATAACTTTTTAAATCAGCTNCTTAAGCAGGGCTTTATAAAAGTTGGAAGTAACTGTGAACAGCCTATATGAACACGAATAACTTTTTAAATCAGCTTTCCCGCTAAGCCACTGATGCGCCAAGCCACCTCGAGTAAAAAAAAAAAAATAACTTACCAGTATCATATTCAACTTCCTTAAAGCATTTAAACAATGCATTTTAAATGAGATATATACTTGGCGTTTAAGGAATCCAGTTCAAATAAGGCACTTGAAATGTTTGTATGGCGAAAGAAATTTTTGTTTAAACAGTGGACCAAAATATAGTTATTTTATCCTAATGTTTTTCAGGCTGCAAGCAGTTTCCTGGTCCAGAAAAAAGATTATATATATTGTACTCTGTACTTGGTTGGATGAACAAATATAAATTGGTTGTCTTTCACATTGTTTATTAATACAACATTATTTACCTTTTTCTTATGGGTTTAGCACGTGAATTCAGTGAAATTTTTATCGTGAGTTAGAATTAATGTCGTTGATTTTGTAATGTCGCGTTCGAGCAGTGACATTCGAAGTCTGCCGTAAGTGTAGTAACACTGGCAAGCCATACGAAACGCCTGCTCGTTAGGCAAGAACACAAGCTACAGTGTGTTGCTGTACTGTGAGTGCGGCAGGCTGAAAACACTTGTAGCTCCTGCTTACGAATTGTAAATAATAACATACGACATTGGTTCCACAAAGCTAACGATGAAGTTGTCAGTATACGATTTTACTACTGGCACCAAACTACTAATACTGGTGAACTGGAATGTGCAACGTAACACACACGTAGAGGATGTTCCTATATAATTTAGAGATGAAAATTAATTTATTTCTACATTCAACCGAAAACAACGTTAAGGAAACGTCTTCCATGATTATTATATAAACTTTTTTCCCGTAGTCTGAAGAATAAAAATGGTGTCTGACGTTTTTGCAATAACGTCCGTACAGTTTTTTATTCATAAGACGTACCAACTATTAATAAAACCAACTCAATCGTTGTTGCAAACTTAGTATTTGACAATGTGTATGAACATGGTGCGATGAAAATTTTCCGTNTAAAACCAACTCAATCGTTGTTGCAAACTTAGTATTTGACAATGTGTATGAACATGGTGCGATGAAAATTTTCCGTTAGGGTATGCTCAATCAACGTACCTTCCAGTTTTTGCCATAGCTTGCGTCAAAAGCATTCCACTAAGTTTATCTGTGCGATCACCAACTATGGATGTCTCATTCATTAATTTTAATTTTTATGCTTTGGCGAAAATTACAGAAGGTGTGTAGAGTTTCGTCGGAATACCCCCCTCCACATTTGTCACCACTTCTCCCTTCCTTCTACTTTGTTGCATTACTCACTTCCTCTACGCCTGGCAGGAAGGACAGGTTGTAACTTCTGGAAAGTGCAGCTGACTTTGGTCATAATCACCCTTTTCTCATTCGAGTCGACCTTGTCTTATGGGGTAAACAGAAGTGCATATTTTGATTTAAGATCAAGGAGCGCAAATGTTCGAAACTGAATGTAACGACTGAGTTATAGCCATAACACATACATTAAATATATTTTATAGAATATAAGCAATGGGATACTGATCACTTCTGCAAACGGGTTTGGATACCATTACACCGTAAAAAAAAAACCAATAATGGGCTGTACAAGTGCGAACTAGGGTGGAGGTATTATAGTTGGTGTGAGTGCATTTTGGAAGAGGCCTTGAGGGTTCATCGGTATCAAAAACACGACATGACGAGGTTGTGTAACTGAGAAGGGTCGAAAAAAATACGTTGGTGTAAAATGGAAATAACCAGAGGAAAATTTGCTGTATAACGGCAACGTCCACCACTTTTCCAACATGCAAAAATTCTGATCGTACCCGCCAGGGATCGAGCCCGGATCATCATGGAGCGAGGCTGACGCGACAGACCCCCCTCCTCACAATCAAGCTCATTAGAAGTGTCGCGTGACAGTTTTGAGGATTACAGCACGCCTTTGGCTCACTTCCCTCACCCCCTTACCCCACCCCCTTCAACCTTTAGCGCACTTTGCTGTCGCCTTCGAATAGGCACGTGGCATGGAAAATCTCCAGACACGTGAAGCTGAAGCGGAGGCCCCCCCCCCCCACACCCCCTTCATCTACCTACGCCTCCAACCCGCCAGCAGATCTGTCGAGAGTGCAGGGCTTTCGAGTTATCACCCAAAATTATCAGGCGTAGTTCGCCGGAACGCAGAAGTACGCATCGCAGAAGAATACTGACTCGCAGTAATTTGTGCCGAGGTATTATCCCCCCCCCGCCCGCCAAGTTCCTTCAGAACGAGGACACGTGTGGTAGAATCCTTTGTTCGAAACTCACCACTTCACCCCTCCCCTCACCCCCTTCCCACCCAGGGCGCCACGTGCCGAGAATGTAGGCTTGCAGGCGGGCGTGTATAAAAACCCCTTTCCAAGAATGGGAGGGGGTCAGTCAGTAATCAGTCGTGAGTATTATCGGTCGTCACAGGTTCAGTCGATTTCTACCGCGCCGAGAGAGTAAGTCAGAGAATAGTTACTAAGGCCGGGATCTCGGAACCCGGCCACATCCGTCAGCCGCATCCTTAAGGGGGATCAGTAGATTACTATCGTCCGGGTCAGTACGTTGACGATCGCCGAGCCAAGGGAAGAGATCGCGAGAAGACGTCTCCACGAGTCCGAACTGCAGTCCAGGGAGAATCAGCACCAACGGAACGCCAACCCAGATGACGGCCTACTCGCAATCACCGCTGAGTTAAGTATGCAAATCGCCGCCACAGAAGCCCCCGCCCTCACGAAGTAATTCACCCAGTACATTCGAGTAGACACACTATGACAGTACCGCACCTCAGAAGTTCCGATATTGTGTATTTGTGAAAAGACATATGAGACAATATATATTCGTACTTCCAAATACCACAGTCTTAGCCAACATTATTACTAAACCGGCAACCTACCCTCCACGCACCTAATAGTCAGGGCCTGGAGGGGCATTAACTTTGACCGTATAAGCCGCCCTGTCTTTTACAGTGGCGGTACGTGCGTCAGAAGTAACCGGCCAGGACTATATATGACAGACAAATGACGAATGGGACTGGAATTGTAGCGATGACAAACGGTACTTCCTGAAGTGAATACACGAAACACGAACGTTTATATTGTCAAACTGCACAGTTCAGTCAACACTGTATTACGAACAATTGGGAGTGTATGTAGAGCNACACGAACGTTTATATTGTCAAACTGCACAGTTCAGTCAACACTGTATTACGAACAATTGGGAGTGTATGTAGAGCGGATAACTCAGGACACTTGCGCCATCTTTAATGCAAAGGGGCGAAAACCCTTAACTTAATTAATTTCCTCGCGCAATAGCGCAGCTAATTACTCGTAGTTTCAATCACCCGCCCGGGAGAAAGTATTAATTTTGTATCCTTCCCCGGCAGCAATGGTCAGCATAAGGGGATAGGCAATTATTAGTGTGGGGGAAGGGGGAAACCTACGCTGTCCCAATCGTCACGTGATCACCGGACCGTGAAAAATTCCTGGCGACAGACGGAGACAGCGGAGTCACGGTATCGAGTGTAGCGTGACACACGAGGAGAGGGGATACACCCCAAACTCCACCCCCAATTACTATTTCTATTTGCCTGAGGGGAAAACGGTCAAGGAGGGTGGAGCCCGGGGTGCAGACTGTTTCCACTGACATCTGGAAAGGAAGAAAGTAATTTCGCCCGCCGGGGGATCACAAACATCTAGTTCCAGGAATTCTGCTCAACCCCTCATCCTTCCGCATCACGATTATTGTCCGCCATGGACCAATTGGATTGCGGTAATTTACTCAAACGTTAGTAAGTAAAGATAACTAATCGTACAGCTTAGAAGAGTCTACGTATTGTTCAAAAATGTTCTAAAGTAAAAACATTCTTTTCTATAAAAAAAACCAAGCATTTACCTTGGAAATAAATAAGTTGGACGCCTATATTGCGAACTCCAGTGACACACGCCAGTAAAATGGCGTCTGGCAAGCAAAATGTTGGAATGTCGTTTGCTAATCAGCACCTGGTAACCCACTCGGTAGTCGGCAGCCCAGCCAGTATGGAATCTTTTGCAGCATACAAAAGCCAATCAGACACAAGGCCCGTTTCCAGAGCCGCGGGCAGCCAATCAGAGAACGGTCACGTGGACTTGGTGTCCTCAGAAAAAAAAAACACGAACATTTAAAAGCTGATATCATTTGGATGTAGCACGCGAAATGTCGCCTGGCAACCCGATATGGCGAAGGTAAATATAAGGGCATATAACGAACACTGGTTCTCAAATAACATCAGTTGATAATTAGCTCAGTTGCAAGACAGACTTTCTACNTAAGGGCATATAACGAACACTGGTTCTCAAATAACATCAGTTGATAATTAGCTCAGTTGCAAGACAGACTTTCTACGTAACCATTAACAAAGAATCCCAATTTCCCCAAAAAAAAATCGAATTCATCACACAAAAACCTAACGCGCGCATAGACAGCAGTGAAAAGGAAAATGGTACTACTGTGCGCTTTTGAAGCACAGTAGCCAGACAGCCATAAGGGCAACACGTGTGCTCAAAGAAAGTGATTC
Source organism: Clitarchus hookeri (assembly GCA_002778355.1). Taxonomy (NCBI): domain Eukaryota; kingdom Metazoa; phylum Arthropoda; class Insecta; order Phasmatodea; family Phasmatidae; genus Clitarchus; species Clitarchus hookeri. Next base: position 207,166 of record NQII01003233.1, on the reverse strand, counting down.
ATCGTCTCTACAGCCTCTGAACCTAATGCACTGAAATAAACTGATGTCTTTACATACTTTAGGGGGAAATAGTATAGGAAAATGATCCTACACTATTATCTAAGAAACTGTTTGAAGTACAAGTACGGCATATATAATAAGATATAAAACAGCCTGAAAATGCCATTTTTTAAGTTAAAGGGCTTGGAAACATTACTGAAAATATGCTCTTGAAAAAATTGCAGCCGATGAGTTTAGCAGTTCCCGTTCAAAACGTAGATTTGTTTCCCAGGAAGGCGGGAGTCTTACAAGACTTTATTGCTGTGCTGTATAAACTTAAAACTGGCAAATGACATAGTGCCATAGAACATGCGTATGCAACAAATAAATTTTCAGTTTGCCTATAACATTTTCATGAACCACAATTCGTGTGACCTCAAGGTACTATCTCGACAAATACCACCTCTTAAGAATTTGTAGACTTGAATAAGCCGTTGTCTTCCTTTATAAAACCGTACTTCTAAATCGCATCAATGGTAACAGTCACAATAAAACCTACAATGGTTTAGGTATATAGCCAGTGACACTAGCGTGTTGCTTGCGACACTGGAGAACGCTTTCAAACCAGACAACAAATCAACGACACTCAGTTAAGCAAACGGATGGCTCGTGGCAACGTTGATGGCAGTTGAGTGGACGGCCGATAAAAACACGCTGACGTGTGGAGAGGGTTGCACGTACCACACAAAGAGGGCAGGATAATGGTTTTTTTTCCGAGGCGAACTGGGGCGGCGGTAATTAAGGATGAAAGGACACGTTATTGGCGGACCCGCGGCACGCTTCGCCGACCCCGGTCACGCACCGGGCGAGGGACAACCGCCGGCACGAACAGGGGAGGCGTTTCCGCGCCCGACGTGCGACTGCCGTCGTGGCCGGGGGTTGACCTCACCCCCTCCAACGACCCTCCGTGACGTCCTGGAAAACCGCTTGTCACTGTCTGGTCCTCGGGGCGCCCGGTCTCGCAAATGTGATTACCAGAGGGAGGCTGGGGAATGTATTAATTTGGAGCAGAAGGTCCCTGGAGAGCTCCGAGGATGGGGTGGGAGGCATACTCCTCCCCTTCCAAGGAAGGACCAGACGAGCACGCGACAGAACACGAAGCGCATTGCTAGGCAATTCTTTTTCCCTGATTTCTCCAGACCTCAGAGATGACTTAACAAGGGCCCGTAGATGCCACTTGTGCGTATGTGCGCACCAAACGCAAGTGCCAANGGCGGCGGTAATTAAGGATGAAAGGACACGTTATTGGCGGACCCGCGGCACGCTTCGCCGACCCCGGTCACGCACCGGGCGAGGGACAACCGCCGGCACGAACAGGGGAGGCGTTTCCGCGCCCGACGTGCGACTGCCGTCGTGGCCGGGGGTTGACCTCACCCCCTCCAACGACCCTCCGTGACGTCCTGGAAAACCGCTTGTCACTGTCTGGTCCTCGGGGCGCCCGGTCTCGCAAATGTGATTACCAGAGGGAGGCTGGGGAATGTATTAATTTGGAGCAGAAGGTCCCTGGAGAGCTCCGAGGATGGGGTGGGAGGCATACTCCTCCCCTTCCAAGGAAGGACCAGACGAGCACGCGACAGAACACGAAGCGCATTGCTAGGCAATTCTTTTTCCCTGATTTCTCCAGACCTCAGAGATGACTTAACAAGGGCCCGTAGATGCCACTTGTGCGTATGTGCGCACCAAACGCAAGTGCCAATCGCCATAGTTGATTTGTAATATTTCATTATCGCATTTTTACGGTAATTTAGAGCAGTTATATATATATATATATATATATATATATATTTAAATCATGCGTATATTTTGTTGGTGCACAATTAANGTATGTGCGCACCAAACGCAAGTGCCAATCGCCATAGTTGATTTGTAATATTTCATTATCGCATTTTTACGGTAATTTAGAGCAGTTATATATATATATATATTTAAATCATGCGTATATTTTGTTGGTGCACAATTAGCGTTCAGAGGCTTTAAAAATTACGAGAAATAAAAATGGAAAACTTGACCTGACGACAAGGATTACGTGAAGGCCTTTAGAAGTCGAGCCTTCAAACCTACTTTCCTCTTTCCAAAACAAAGTCCTTTAACTGAAACAATATGATAAAAATATGAAAATATTTTGCAAACCCGAAAATAAGAGGCGCCAAATACGCAACTCACTTTTCCACCCATAGTCACTGGAGTTAATGTAACGAGAAAAAAGTTTGCGGAGCCTGGGTAGACTACCGATAATATAAGTTGCTTTTCTCTCTTCAGTAATTTGCATTTTATTTATTTTCAAACCACACGCAAAGAAGGGATATAACGAAAGAAATATGCGTAGAAAACAGGTTTTTTTAAAGAGCTTTTCACCAGAAGCCCCACATAAAATTGATATTTTTTCACAACTAATATTGATTGGATTAAACTATACAGACATCNCTTTTCACCAGAAGCCCCACATAAAATTGATATTTTTTCACAACTAATATTGATTGGATTAAACTATACAGACATCGAGATGCAGCCATATTATAGCGATTGACTTCTGCTGTTTAGAAATTATCAATGTTTAAATACACTTCAGCACTTTCCGTTTTTTCAACAATGCATATGTTGCAACGNCAATGTTTAAATACACTTCAGCACTTTCCGTTTTTTCAACAATGCATATGTTGCAACGCAATAATCGAATGATAACAGGGCAGCGACACCCTTATTCGATTCACTGATATGTTTCGCTGGATCATACGACTAATATAATAGCATTAGAGTTACCCACAAGCTGTAACGCTTTGTTATGATGTTTCGAAATTACTTTTACTGCTCGCGATACTCCTTAGGTCTCGAAAATTTACTGTGCCAAACATCTGTCGGCAGTGCCGAAAAACCCATTAAGCTGTATTTTATGTTGGATGTGCTTATGCGAGAAAGGAAATTAATGGTTTCAGTTACGCCAAGCCTCATGTAAATGAAGTCAATTGCATTCAAGCAGCCGACAGACACGCGCCACAAGGCACTGTCCGCTGTTTTTAAAGGTTCGGTGCGCTTGTACGTAGGCAACACGCACTTCATACTNACACGCGCCACAAGGCACTGTCCGCTGTTTTTAAAGGTTCGGTGCGCTTGTACGTAGGCAACACGCACTTCATACTAACCGTACGGTTGCCTGCTTACAGGCGTACTGTAAAAAAAATACTTTTGAAAATCGCTTACCGCCCAAGGCAGTGTCAAAATGGATGAAATGAGAAGACGCTGGCATCAAGCGAAGCAGGCTTCCTACCCGAGGGACATAGTAGTCAGAAAAATGGATGAGGTGAANATGAGAAGACGCTGGCATCAAGCGAAGCAGGCTTCCTACCCGAGGGACATAGTAGTCAGAAAAATGGATGAGGTGAAATGAGGTGGGTCTGGGAGTAAAAAAAAAACGGCCACGCTAGTCCAGAATTCGGGAAGTAATTGCTCAGATCACCTCATCCTGTCAATACAATAAAAAACTACATACAATCTTGGAAGTCATTGACACTGACCTTGATGTGTTATTTGGCATTCAGAATGTAATTCTGTACGTGCATAACTTTCAAAAAGTTAATCAGAGAGAATAAAATAATTTTAAGGAATGATTTGTTCGATCCCCAGGTTAGTTAATATTCTCGAAATTATAACACAAACTCTTTAAACTCAAACATAATTCGTATTAAAAACCTTGTCCCCTGTTTGTAATGGAACAGCAGGTACTACTAGGAGAGAGGGAGAATGGATGAAAATCTGAAAGTTTCCACTCAAGTACATGCGAGAATCCTCAGCTAAAAGGTCCTCGACTTGCCGAGGTCTGCGATCCAACCGGAGCTTTAGAAATGCAATTCTGGTTACTCAACAGCCTTTTTGTTTACCAGCAGTGAGTCCGGGCACTTGAAAAACAAAATCCCAATTTTCAGACTTAATATCTTTACTTATTTCATCCAGAATCACTTCATCAAGCAAAATTGAATAATACTGTATTAGTTATAAATTATACAGATACCATAAAAATATCGCTACCATCCTACACAAACTGTTTATTGTTTTTTTTTTANAATACTGTATTAGTTATAAATTATACAGATACCATAAAAATATCGCTACCATCCTACACAAACTGTTTATTGTTTTTCTGTTTTTTTTTTNCTACCATCCTACACAAACTGTTTATTGTTTTTTTTTTAAATACATACACATCACAGACAGTCACTTCACATTAACTCTCAACAATCCTTATGAGAAAATTTTGCTGCTCATTAAATGCAACCTGATTTTACAACAGAATACTTTCATCACATAACCTGAGAACCAAATATTCTAAATAATTTAAATATTTTTAAATTTAAACAATAAACATGTATCGTTATCCAGGTCGTAATTTTTTCCTTGACTTATGGGTATTGCTGTAGCTAGCAGCCACTCAAAAAAATTAAATTAAAAAAACTGAAGAAAGCATTTAATTCTATGTATATTTAAAAACTTTTTTGTGTTAATTGGGGATGAACGTTCCGTGCACTTCAAGCTTATACCTACATAATACCAATGTGCTACGGGGAAAAAATAGTGGTTTTTTTAAATCGTTAAGTTTATTAATAATGGGTCAAAAATATTAGCCAATGTATCGTAGTTAAAAATCAAATTTGACTAAGTTTTTTTATTGACTGAGAATATTCTAGAATTTCTCCTTGCGTATTTAAGAAAAGTAAAAACAATTTTAATGTTGCCGTATAAAGTTCGTTGCTAGCAAAATCTTTCTCTAGACTTCAATATGCTTTTAAGTCTAAACATCACCCTGCATATATATTTCTTTTATAAGTTGTATTGCAAAGTAATCTATTTTTTAGAATCTTACATTCACTACATTCGAGGCTCACATAGGTAACTTTTTATGTAGCAATAATTTGTGATTTACGTAATAAATTTGTTATATATGTATTCTGCAATAAATTTGTAACATTATGGCGTTTGAAGTTTGTAAATCGGTCCATTATTTCAATAGTTATGGATATTTTAAGTTTCGAGGTGGGCATTATATACGTCATGGTTTGAGAGAGCGAATGTCTCATAGATCACAACAGTAAATTCCAAGTCAATAAGTTCTTCGTGACTTAGCTTTCTCTTAGCATATGTCTCTGCAACCATTAATGTTAATTAACCTTCTAAAAACACAACATATTACACGATAAGCGGCATACTCGAAGTTCTACCTGTACGAAGCGTTGCAGCAGAATGACATTGCGTACAGCTACCATAAAGATGGATTATTTTTGTAGTTAAAAACTGATATTTCCTACCAGTCATCTTCTTTGTCGCAGTTGGTTTTCTAGCTGAATTCCCTTGACTGTTAGGTAAATGTGTTCGTCCCGCTGGTGTTTGTGCCGTTTTCTTCTCGACTGGTACATAAATATACTTCAGTCAACTCCGTATTTCGTCACACGTATCTATTTATTTACCTTTAACTAATTCCAGTACAGCACGTACTCTTCTAAAATCTTCATGATGTGGATAAATGAAGTTGATGTTCACTGTTTGGCACCTGCAATAAAAAAATTGTAAGAAATAAATTGACATCTTAACATAAATATGCAAGTCAAAATTATGAGCAGTAAAAACTACAAAAAAATTTTTTTTTATTTATANAGCCCTAAATTTTTTTCTAAATACATCACTATTGATTATATAATAAAGAAGACAATAGAGCAGACGATTGATACAGAAAATATAATTATATCACTACTCCCATTCTTTAACCAATTTAATGACCCCACACAACCATTATTGGTGCTAATGTTCCAAAGGTAATGGTATGTGTATTGTGGAAAGTATTTCCCAAATATACATTTTAGTTCTTTATTCCGAAATTTTTTCAAACGTTATAAATAAATCCTTACCCATTCACAGTATTAAACATGACAAATGGAACCTTCAACATCCATCGTCACACAGTATAGTCGTACCAGCTATGTATTCAACAACGCCACAAAAAATTTCGATGGGAGTAGTAACACTTCAGATATTGTAATGCTAGCTGGATATTCAGAATGTAAAATGTAATAAAATATGTTAAGTCTACAATAACACTCTAAATATTATTATTAAAATGTGTCCTTACCTTTAAGCCAAGGCCAGTGTTTACACTCGCTGCGTAGAGGGTCAGTAAGTTATCGGATATCGCAGCCCAGCGCGTATTCACAAATTACTCGAGCAATAGTATAGATTAGTATTTGTTCTGAGTAAAGGAATATTTTCTTAGTCTAATGTTATCATTTTAATGTACGTACATTGATTTTTTTGTCCAGCTTTCCCGAAACTAGGTAGGGCCTACTGCACTAACGGGGAGCTAAAACTTCGCAAATAACGAGCGATTATTCAGTTGCAAAATAATAATAATAATAATAAGCCTTTAGGCTTCCGTCAATAACTGTGATGGGTGGAGCTGTCTAGGTATGGATTCTGAACACGCTTCAACACTCAAATTATCAGTGCATATAATTCCGTGGTTGGAAGCTGTACCGCCAGTTGAATTTGTTACAAGTTGGAATGATTCGCATTTTGCGCAAAATACAAAATTCGCCTTTGCAACTACCTTGCTCCGTGACTGTGATTCAAAATATTTTTCAGGCGATTTTTATGACACCGCAGAGAATATCAAAAAATTTTTAAATATGNTACATAAAATAATATTGTCGTTATGGTTTTTGTTTTTAGAGGTACGTGAATGATTTAATTATTGGCAGCATATTTCTTATTACTGTTTTATAATTGGTATTGAATTATGATTGGGGGAGTTTAAGAACTTAAGTGTGGGACCATAATATCTACACGTACAAATATAAAATTTCGCTGGAGCCAAAATATAGGATACTGGTTTTTAAAGGAAGTCTAACACATTACAGACCTACCGAAACCCTTAATTCCACCAACTTTATATCACACAAGAGTTTTATTGTTGTGCGATGGTGCAAGAGTAGGCAGTAGCAGTGTAATGTAAAACGTATTTGGGCAATATGGCTGAAACACCTAACAGCACACCGATTATCCTACAGCCTTCAATCACAGATAAACCTCATGAATACACTGAGCACGAGACGTCAAATACAATCAAACACTGTATTGGTTCGCAGTTAACTAAACATCCATTTGGAACGTCACTCAATACATTTTAACGTAAGCTTGTAGCAATTAGTGTCGGTGGCTAATTACGTGATGTAAATTTAAGTGTTGGCATCGTGTTAAAAAAAATGAAATGTTTTGACCAATGGCCTCTGAAGTGTGTTTTTTTCTTGCACAATACAAATTCTGATAAAAATTGCCAAAATCTGCACATAAATGAGCATGGTAGTAAAATGATAATGCGATGCATAGTAATGCAAACAACTGGAATAACCACAATAGAGCTAGTCGGGCGATACTAGACAATGGGTTTACTCTGTGCAGATGCGTAGTACAATGTAACAAATAACAGGTCATTAGCACAGTGATGGCGGAAGTCGGGTACTAGGTTCTGCGTAACTGTTATCTTCTGTTCTGTACCATACACTCTAGATCACTAACCAACGCAACAGTAACATAATTATACTAAAGTTGCATTGTGACTTGGTCGACGTATGGCTGATAGTCATCGTCATTAAGTTTAAGGGCACTGATAATTCACACATGAGGCGATATAATACATTGTAAAATGAAAGGAGGACCTAAAAATTGGAATGTGTTCAGTGAACTGTGAACCATCTACAGTACTGTAAGGTCGGTATCACACTATCGCACTGGTATGCCACAGCAGATTTGCTGGCAGTGCTGCTGGCTCCGATGGGATCTGCCATCCATGGTGCCAACACAGTAGCTATCTACTGGAAAGTCTCAACATGGATGTTGAAATGTTAATACGTTTGTGGGTGTATCCTTTAGTTCTGGATCGTAGTGTAAAAGACTTATTTGTTACTTTATATAGTGATGACATTATTTCTCACACAAGTTAAAAATTTCAGGTCGGTTTTGCAAGTATACAAAAAACATCTCTGTCAAAATTATCCATTTCGCAAAAAAAAAAACACACAGTGACGTAATCCAGGGAGTACGTGGGCCTACGGAAGTAACTGGCAGTAGCAGCGCTGCCGGCACCTGAATGTGAGGCATCTGGCAGCGCTGCGAGTCGTGCTGCGATGCCACTAGACAGCTTGTCTCGGCAACTCGACTGGCAGTGGCTGCCAAATGTGAGATGCACCATTAGTTCACTGTTTGTTTCTAGCAGAGCTGCTGTGGCATCCCAGTGTGATAACAATCTTAAGTGATACTAGGTACTAAGTGGAGAGACAGCAGTCACTCACCGCTGGCGACGGGCGCAGTTCATCCGCGATGTGGCGCAGGTTCTCGCCGATGACCTCCCAGTACTTCTTCTGGGCGGGGGCGAGCGCGTGACGTAGGCCGCGCGGCGGCGGCACCGGGGGCGGCGGCCAGCGGCGGCGGGCTC
>NQII01003233.1:165633-186276 GCA_002778355.1 Clitarchus hookeri | reverse complement strand
ACTACACCTAAAAAATTACGAAAACTTATTTTGGTCAAATTTAACTTTCCACTTATACATATATATATATATATATATATATGCCTTTAAATTATGATACATATTTCACAGTGATTTGTTAAAACGCGGAGGATATACGTATGTTGGTAATAGCTGATAAAATAGTTACGTAAAATATTAAATTAAGTCTTTTCACGCTATTTCTTATTTAAACGTTATCTTAATGCCACAACTGAGGGTTATGTATAAAGATATTTAGGCTGTATAAATGATTGACCGGCGCACAAGTTCGGTGCGTCTGTTTTCTATAGACCAAGGCATTTCCTCCCAAGACTTGTTTCCGTTATCTTCGCATTTTGCGGAAGGATACATGGTGGGTAACCTGAAACTAGAACTTTGACAGGGCTTCAGCAAAGTTGGAAGTAACCACGGATATACTACAACCTACAGCACATCCAGCATACAAGCGGCAATGCAAATAAAACAGCTTGGAGGATACTGAAGAAACGAAATTGCATTCTAGTACATGGCTATCATTTACAGGCAAGAAATTATCGCCATCGATCTCCAATAGTATGTGCGAGTCAGCCGAGTGAGGTGAAGTCGGAAATCTGTTATTATCACCGCTAAATAACACGTAACAACTTAAACACCCGTTAAGTCTATCAAATGTAATGACGCCTAGAATAGTTTTTTTAAATAGTTACTAATCTATTTAGACACTCCATCAATGCAACTCACATTCACGACTGTGGCCAGTCGATACAACTGAAGTTGTTTCTTACCTTTCGAAGTGGCGTTGTTTTATGGCCGTGACTTCGTATCAAATGTCTTCTTCGTAATAGTAGCAATTAATTAAAGATAAATCAACTTTATCGTCAGCTGTGATGAAAGTCGGCAAATTGTATGCCGCTTAGGAGACCCTAGATTACTGAACTAGTTACAGATAGGCTATATGGGAATTATAACGAGCAGCCTAGAAAATGGTCCAATAAAGTGGGTAAGCGAACTGCTGTCACTCACAGAAAACAATGAGGCTAAAATTTCATGGCACACGTGAAAATTAGTGAAAGTAATGTCATGTGTACTTTTGCTATTATGGTAATTTTTCTAACTGACCAGTAAACAGACCCCAGAAAAGCATTTTCTAATAGACTTGCACCAGCAAAGAATCGAACTCGTGCTGACCGGTTTAACGACTACGCATATTGTTAAATCAAACACCGTTAAAGATATAACTTTTTGGAAATGCGATGTGTGGTAGCAAGCGATAAAAATAAACCGCACTTAAAATGCAAATTGAGTCCATTCCATAACGAGCGCTTTTATAAGCATGCTAATAAAGTTAATTGAAGTTTGCGTTTTACTCCATGCTGTTGGGTGGCATCCACGATTTTATTCAGCGATAGGAGAAAATGCTAGCAAAATATGCATATGAGTAATTCAACGTTACTAAAAATTCATTTCTTCAGATCGAACACCTTTTTACATTACACGAACAAGCAGGCTTTAACTAAACANTAACGTTACTAAAAATTCATTTCTTCAGATCGAACACCTTTTTACATTACACGAACAAGCAGGCTTTAACTAAACATGTAAAAGACATGATATCTTCAGGGAACTAATTATCTAAAAACTTTAAGCTGTGACCAACTACAAAAATACACCCATTTTTTTTTCTTTTTCTTTTTTTATAATTTTAACAAATAGCGAATGTGAGTCGAATACTATTTTTACATGAAAACAAATTTCGGTTAAACATGACAGTCCAAGTAGTAGCTGGGATCAAACACGGCAATTTGTTGCAATAGACTGATATGCAATGTACTGAAGAACGATCGATGATTATAAACACTAAGAAAATTCAAGTAACGGTCAATTGATATATTTATCCCTGATTTGAAAACTTTCTGTGCCTCCTGAGAGCAGAATACCCTCATTTCACCGGAAACTGGTAAATATCCGCCTATTTACCCGCGAGGATGTACAACGGCCGAAATTCGGGTGACGACCCGCCGCGCGCTGGCAACACACTGCGCGCGAGTGAGAGCGCGGCGAACGCCGAGCGGGGCCGGGCAGTTGGCGGAGGGGCGGCCCCGCAACGAGCGTTGCGGCGCAGCTACGGGCGGGTCCGGACAGGTCGGCCGCCGCGGGCGAGGCAATGACCCGCCCGCCGCCTAACCACTGACACACAACTGCNGATGATTCTGTAATCCCCCCCCCCCTCCATAACGGCAACCGGCGCCAACCCTTGCCTATTCAAGGCGCCGTTCCGAAATGTTACTCTGCGAGCAAACGTTTCTCTTTAGGCTGACCCCGAAAACACGTTGAGCAAATGCTTTACTCTCTCTTGGTAGTGTCCCGAAACTGCAGAGTAATTAGTCTGGGCATCCTGTTAAAGTAAAACGTTTACACGCACTATTTTAGCGAGTAACGAAAGGTAAAACCGAAATGGCGGAAAGTTTGCTGAAATTAAACGAATTGATGGGAAATGTGGACATTCCATTTATAGATAAACGGAAAAATTATTAATGTTGCGTGATAAACTTCGTATTTTTATTTAAAAGTGAACTTTTATAAATGTTGTAGTTATAGACGTTATGTTTATAATTAATTTATGGCAAGTGAATCTGTTTATCTATATCACTAATATTTTAGGAAAGAAAGAATTTGGGGAAAGGGACAATATATCTTTTGGAATTTACATTGGTTGCTTAATAAGTACATCTTAGTAAACACAGCATGCTAATGCTCGTTCCAAAACCACGTCTACTTTTGGTTTCCTCAGCTGTTACTCTCTGTTACTTTACTCTAATCTCAGAGTAACGTTTTGGACCCCCCCCCCCNTTGGACCCCCCCCCCCCGAGAGTAGTCTATTCGCGCTTTCTTCACACTTTTTGAATCAAACCTAAAAAAAATCACCCCATGTAAAACGTGTTTGATTGTTTCGTTATTATGCCATGTATCACAAACGTTTTATACTTGTGTTACCATAAAAGTACCTTATTTTTGGTTAAATTGAAATTTTAACCGTTTTATACTTGTGTTACCATAAAAGTACCTTATGTTTGGTTAAATTGAAATTGTATTAATATTTTATCTATACATTATAGTAGTTAATGATAATTAACATGAATAAAAACAGTGAGAAAACTAGTGTGTTGGTAATGCCTAGTAAGAAATAGTTCTTATGAAAAAAATTATTACGAGTACGCACGAATGCGGTGTGTAGTTCCTCTTTTGTAGTTTTCTAGACTTCGTTCGCACGAGGCGTAGGAATATTCTGAAAGTAGAACTTTAGCAGGGCTTCGGAAAAATGTGAAGAAACCGTGAAAGAACTATAGAGTAAAGTAACAGAGAGTAACAACTGAGGAAAGCAAGAGTAAACGTAGTTTTGGGACGAGCATAATGTAAATAGCATGTCTGTGTTTACAAGCATGTACCTACTGAATAAGCAACCAATGTAAATTGCAAAATATATAGCGGCGATGGTGCACATGATTCGTGTGCCAATGTCGCCGTTATCGCTCCCTCGCTTCTAAGCCTCGCACGCCAAATTAGCTGCAGGTAGGCAAAGACTTGGTTGTCGGTGAAGTGAGGTGAAGATGGCGCTGCGGCGGAATGCAAGGGCGAGGGAAACGGGACTGCTACGCGAAAAAAAACTCCGCCATTCAGTGGCAACGTCCACCGCGTTTCCCACATGCGAAAATCCAGTTCGACCCCGTCAGGAATCGAGCCCGGTTTGCCTTGGTGGGAGATAAGTAATCTTACTGCTTGCGCTGAGGCGTACGCTCTTACGGGCAGAGATAATCCTGAGCCTTTATTCAGAAATTGTTCAGCCAAGCGTGTAACAGCTATATTTGCAACTTTGTTATAAATAATAATACCTATCTAATTACGCTGATGCATGATTCATGAAGCGGCTTTCTAAAACGGTAAAGACGTTATTATTACCTTTAAAATATCCTGTTTTATCAGACGACTGCACAATTTTCCTCGAACGAGCGCCGAACTACAGTTCCACGCGTCTACGGTCAGAGTCCGGACACGTGAAACTAAGTTAAAATAAAATTTGCTTCGTTTGGTACGTAGCTCATCTCCGTAACGTCCCTGCTGTTAGTTTGAACGCCATAAACCAATGTAGCGTTTAAAACTACACAAAAAACTTTGTTTCCTTAGAAGGTAGTGCGCGAATATGCTCCGGAGAAAAAAAAAATACTCGTTACGAGAGAGCGCGTCATCAAAGGTGAATAAGCCGATTTCGATGGTTCGGGATACGGGGGGGAAAAAAGGCCGGTGCGGAAAAACCGCCAGTCTCTGCGGCGTCGACGTAGAAGTTCGCGCCGCCGTACTTCTGGCAGTTTCGAGTTTACGCAATCGCCGGTAGTAACGGTACAGGCGGCCCCGGCATCACAGTTCTTGCTCTCTTAGTTCGTATTTCCGTAACCTCGCTTCGATATCCTACAGCAGAACTAACTCGCTCTTGCATCTTTATTATTTTTCTAAGCTGTCGTTATATTATTCTAGTCTTCACGTTTTCCAACTTATTCCATATTTAATATCGCAAAAGTTACGCGTGTTTTCACGTCAACAGAATAAACGGCGGTTGGAAAATCTACTTTCGTTATGGATCGCGCATCTATCAATGTGAACAAAAAAATTTTCTTTGTAATGATCAACAAGTACTTTGTAAATGCCAGGGATTTTTATAATGTTTGATGGCCATAGGTTAAAATTATAAGTTTACATGACAGTATAGAGAAAGAAACAAAAATGTGGCCATAACTTGTACCAATACACAAAGCTTTATTTGAAGGGAAAAAAAAACCCTACTTTCGTGATCTTCAATCTGGTGATGAATAAAGCGCTAATATTTCACTTTGAAAGTAATTTAAAATTTATATTTTTCAGTAATTTTTATTTAACATGTGAATCAATAACTAGATCTAGACCGATGTATGATCATTTTACACGGGTATTTTGATCCGCTAAATCAGCATATACTGTAGACCCACGTTTTGCCCTTGACGATAATTTCAGCCTCACGCTATTTGTTAACGACAACTTCAACAAATACTCGCTGCATTTTTTGAACACCTTGGCAAGACGAGCAAGTAAGCTGTTTATCTAAACTGACTTCACACTTATCAGCTCGCGTAGGTGAAATTTTATCAGTTAAAGTACGATTAATCACAGACGGAGTAAAATTATACAGTGTTTCGTGGTTACAGTGTTTCCATATGGGAATAACGTAGTTATACAGCCGAAACGATAACGACACAGCCTGCTGAGGTTAGAGCACATATTCGAAATTTCTGAGCGGGTAGCTCAGTCCCAGAAACAAAATTTTGTGAACTCTTCCTGGTATTGTAAAACATAGTATATTCGCACTTACGTCACTCTTTTCTGAGGCCCTGCTAAAGTTCTACATCCATGATATTCCTCTGCCTCATAACGAAGCTTAATCGAGTCTAGAAAATTACGCCAGAGGGACAACGCACCGCATTCGTTCGCACTGGATGTAGCATTATTTTGCATAATAACTATTAATTTTTACTTACCATTACCACCATACCTATTTTCTCACTGTTTTATTCACATTCATTATAAATGAACTATTATAATCGATAGGTGAAATACAGGTAAAAGTTAAATTTAACCAAAAATAAGGTACCTTTTTAGTTGATTACAAAACGTTTGCAATGCGTGACATATTTAGGAAACAACCAAAGACGTCGTACATGAGATGATTTTTCAAAGGTTCTATTCAAAAGTGTATATGTACTATCCCTGCACATCAGCGATTCGTAGCAAAACAACAACGCCGGCAACAATACTCTGGAAAATGTCTTCACGCAAGATATAGAAAATAACACTGGGTAAGATTTTACTTTCCACTTTCCATTTGGCAGCGCTGCCGTGTTGGCTGGATACCCGGAACCAATTTGCGAGCACGTGGCGCGAAGTGACTAAGGAACGGGAGGATTGATTTCGCCACGGATACGCTACGCGGGAGGCGGCACGCCCACGGGGCCTCGGGATTGGTGGAGAGGGAAGGTGCGACTGCCAATGACCCAGTTCAAGGTGCTAAAGGTTTAACGGCCCGGCGAAAAAAAAAAAAAAAGTTGCCCGAGAGTGGCGAAACAAGCTTTTCATTCACGCACCTACGTCACATAAACATCTCGTGAGAGGGGAAGGGGGGGGGGACCAACCTCCAGAACCGGAAATTAGCACTGATGTAAGTAGAGGTCTCCATTACGATCTCGCTCTGTTTACATGCTTATTTATTTTCTTCCAAAGGAAATGCTTTAGAAAAGGAACAAAAATATTTATCTAATTTTAATACCCCTTTGCGAAATCATAAAAAAAGTCCTGGACATGTGTGATTACATGTTGACGTGTAATTATGACACTTAACTTAGCCACTTCAAAACTGCAAACAATGACGGTATGTTGTTATTTGAAATATCTAGTNAGTCCTGGACATGTGTGATTACATGTTGATGTGTAATTATGACACTTAACTTAGCCACTTCAAAACTGCAAACAATGACGGTATGTTGTTATTTGAAATATCTAGTCACCTCGCGATAATCGTATCTCTTAAATATTAATGTGGCAATTGGAAATCTGACGTCTTGGGACATTCTTTGGAAGGTGAATACGTGCACAGCAAGTATGGGTTTTCTTTGGGATGTCCAGCAAAGCCAGTCAATTCTAACTGTTGCGTGAAATGCAGGTAGTGCGATTATCCACGCCTTGAAGATGGCCAAACAATTCTCTATCCACACGTGGACGCCAGAACCTACTTCGGAGTGTTGTGAGATAATCTGGAAGTGGTTATTTAAAATAAGTAATAATACTCAATAAGGGCCTGACGGTCTGAAAACATGAAAAACAGCACAACTACAAAAATATTGCACAGGTACGAGAAATTTCATTTTCGACGTGAAGTTTGGACGGTGTTTACGACATTGTACACGTTCTATCCCTCGAAAACAGAAACACGTTAAAAAAAATACCACAAAGAAAACTATTAGTGCCTATGCATGCAGAAACGTTTATAAAATCACGAGAAACATAATTTTGACACCTTTAAGTAGTGTCTGAATAAATTATTTATCTGATACCAAGTAGATGATAAAAATGAAGTTGACGAAACGGCAGGCTTGCCTACGATATCAAATGGAAATACTGTAGGGGTGTCTGCTAAAGTAGATACATTATAAATAAGCTTTTTATATAAAGTGAAATTTTCTTGGTAGTTAAGATGGTAATTTTTGGGATCAAGTTCTCAAGTAACACAGGAATTTGCAGCACAATGTTATTTGTATTGTCACCCTGGAAATATTAGTATCGTCGGTGGAAGTTGTTCAGAAGCGCGTTGCCAACATTTCAGAACGTATCTTGGCGCAAAGAGACGACGATGTCGTTCTCCAGTTACGAATGCCACTTTCTGATAGTTCTAAAGTAACACCGTTTTTTGTTATTGTGACATGGCCTTTCACCTGGCCTGTTCCGACACCCGTAAGACATGCTGTCTGTGTTTGTTTAGGCAATGTCACACAAAATGGTCCTAACGAATCCTGCCCTACGATTCAGAGAATACTACGTTCCGCCTGCCACCCGACTGCAAAAAAAAAAAGCGGCCTTCGCAGCTGAGGGGACTGCGGTGGTGTAGCGGCTAAACTACTCGCATCCCACCTAGGCTAACTTGGTTCGTTTCCCAGCGGGGTCGCTCCCGAATTTTCGCAAGTGGCAATCGTGCCGGACGATGCCGCTGGTCAGCGGGTTTTCTCGGGGATCTCCCGTTTCCCCCGCCCTTTCATTCCGGCGCCGCTCCACGCTTTACCCTCATCGGCTCTCAAGACCTCGATGTTAAGAGCCGCCCAAATCTCTTTACTCACTCGTCTCATTCGCGGACGAGACAGAGTCGTAAGCCTCGGAAAAATTCACGAACTGAGGGCAGCCGTTTGTTGAGACTCGCTTGGGGTAGTAGCTCCCGAACGCTGGCAATGTTTACCCTTTTTTTCTTCCTCCCCCTCGCCCTGCTCGGCTACCTTTCTGGGCGGCCTACGCCTCGCCATGTGCGGAGCGGCTAATGCCGAGGTAAACACGGTGGGCTCGGTCGTGGACACCACGCTAAGTGGCAGTTTGGTCACTGACCCGCCCGACGGCGACCGCGACTCAGTCTCCCTGCAGCCTGGCCACGACTATGGGCTCTCCACGGTCAACGTCAAACGATCGTGCTAGGTCTCCTCCAAACAAATGAGTGTATGCAGCTTACGTGTTACTCATGTGAAACGCCAAGTCGTCGTAATCCCGGCCTAATATCTACTTGCACGCATATGGTGCATTATTCCGTCCTATGTGAAATTAACATTGCCAGGGGCCTGATCACTTCGTTCACGCGTCGTGCAAATGAAACCGAGATATTATTACAAAAGTAAATGTTTTATTACAAATTTGCTAATTCTCATACTTACTTATATGCAAGGAAAGCACGAAAATATATATTTAATTACAGTATTCGCAAATGTTTACCAAATACTTTTAATTCATCAACAATACACGGAACGTGGAAGCTATTCACATCCTCCAACAGAATGGATCATACTCGTCGGTACAGTTAATGAGTTCTGAGTTCGATGATGTTAAGGTTCTTTATTTTTTTCCTAGAGTTTCAGGCTATTCTATGAGTTTGTGGCACGATATCGATGATAATTTGACTACAAACCAAATCATTAAAAAATAACATAGGTGATTTTTTTTAAACCATAAAATCTAGATTCCCACAAATTTCAAAAATGTATGTCAACAAAAAAATTTTTTTGTTTCAGCCAAAATGTTTACTGTAGTCACAGTAGATGCATTTTGTAATTTCTTTCAACTCCAACACTTGGCTCACTTGTGCGCGGGTTTAACTTCCTGGCTATTTTTACTTGAATTTTAGCTTAAAAGTCAAAATTAAAATAGTGGCGAACAACAAAACAAATTTCCAAGATATAATGTATATGAAAGTCTAATAAATAATTAAGTATATGAACGATTATTTCTAGCTGTATCCTAACCTAGTGGTTTGGTCAAATTTTTATAATAGTTCATTTATTTAATTTTTGGAAAATAATTTTCCTACAATGCCACAGCCTTTTTTTTTTTACAGCTTATCATTTCATATTACAACAAAAAATTATGCTTAAGTGTAGAAAATCATTATGGACTTCTGAACGCCTATCTGACACTTGAACTGAGTTGCAACATCTTTGAAATACGCCTTTAAAAAAACTGTTAAACGTGTCACCAACGTGTTCACACACCCCATACAAGGACACATGCCATTTTCAAGATATCACGCACGCAAGAATAACTATTTTGGAGCCTTCGACGTCGTTCTAAATGATTTTTTCAAATGTTGTATCTTAAATGTATTACTTGGACACGAGTGGAACTACAATAGGAGGAGCCTTAATTTATCTTCGCTACATACCTTCCACCAATACAATAATAGGACTACCGCTCAATAATACATAGGTACACCTAGCACGGCGAGAACACTGTTCGCCAATGTACAGCCTTGCGCTTAGCGGCGATCGCACACTTGAAGCGCGTGGTAGTGCAACCCTTATTAGCTTCAATCGCGAAAATATCTTTACGTAGACGACTGCCTTGTGATTGCGTGAACATAAATCGAAGCTATAAATACGAACCCGTACACCTAAGTTATTGTAACCCATGTAGAATTACCAAATAATAATGACAACCATATATAAAACAGTTTTCGCTAACATTATAAGCACATATTTTACCAGGGTGATTTATTTCTTTCGTGCTATTAATTTTACACGTCAATGCGACGCAAGGTATTCTGCAAAATAAATGCATCAGTCTCTGACAAAAAAAAATGCACACGATGTTGGCAAAACACGTTATCTAGGATCGTCCTTTTCTTGACTTTTCCATGTCGGTTTCCAAAAACCTGTGGTATTCGACCAACATATTTGGCGTCATCTCGAGTTGGAAAGTTCACAATCGGTACCAACTTTTGAAAAAAAAAAAAATGTCCCAGCCTATACTTCATAATATATATCCCACCCGCCACTGAGATACGTGCGCGTATGTCAGTATTACTCTGCATTAGCCGTGTGACAATTAAATCACCATAAACAAGTACCTATAGCAACGACGTGTTTGAGCTGGTATTCTGAAAAGATATAATAAATTGTTTCCTTTCGATTGCGTCATCTTATAACATGCTAGATAATCACCAATAATTCAGTTTTTTTTTGCAGCGCTTGCGTTTGTTAAGTATATAAAAAAATAAGTTTCTACTTATTAAACAAATGTCATAGTTAAGTGTATCAAAAACAAGATGAAATCCATTTCTGTGTTGTCTAATGGCCTGTTATTAATCACTTAAAAAAAACATTTGTAGCCTATTTTTTGCTGTATTTCCACTGGTTCATACAATTCTTTATACGATAAAAGTACAAGNAAAAAAAACATTTGTAGCCTATTTTTTGCTGTATTTCCACTGGTTCATACAATTCTTTATACGATAAAAGTACAAGTGTGCCGAACCGTGTAAATTCGCCTTATGTTGATACGCACTTTACTGTTAAATCACAAACTTCAGATATGATTAATGTGACAGCTTATCACTTAACTCTAATTGGCTCAGCTTATAATACGAAAATAAGTAAAAAAAAATTTGAGCGCATTGTTGGTCACAAACATCGTCGGTCTCGGACCTAGGAGACCGCAAACTTGAAAAGACGCTTATCTCGCCCCAGACACGCCGAACAATGAACACGTGGAATCAACTCCTAACACAGGAAATGGTATCAAACGTCGCGAACAGAACACGCTGTGCGTGTTACGCCACGCACAGCTGAGCACGAGATCTTCACGTTACAACCTGTAGGAGCGTATGGCAGATAAGGGGTGAAAAAACTCGTGGGTGACATGTGTGACATCTTTATAAAACAAAACGACAGAACAGGAAGTACGTTTGAATTTGTAACATTTTAAGGCGCTTTAAAAACACTTATACCGAAAATTAAGAATTTTTATTTAATTTATTAAAAATAATATAACGGACATTAGTTACGCACGTCACAAAAACTTCTACTGAGACTGTAACTGAAACAAGGTAAATTTACACTACCAATACACGTTAACTTCCAGACGTATCTTTACTTTTATATACAAGCGAAAATTTGCCCCCAAAAAAAATTACAATGACAGACAGATCACGCGAGGCGAAAAGAAAAAAAATTCGTAATTTCTTCAAGGAATCACCGTTACTCATCCGCACGCCTGTGAACCTCGAGAATGACGCGATCGCGCGAACACGCCAGGTCAGGGACGCCGCGGGGCGTTCCAGGAAACCGCGAAAACACACAAGTCCAAGGTAGCCTTGGCGGCACGGTCGCCGACCCAGCGCCGCGCGTCGCGTCACTTCGCCCCAGACCACGTGGTGACCCCCGTCGCCTGCACTAACATGCAGCTGCTAGCAAACTTGTGCGACGTCATCTCGTTATTGAGTACATCCTCGAGTGAAGAACCACGAACGGGATCTTATTTCGACACTGGTTCAAAATAACGATGGATACCACCCGTCATGTAAACAAACTCCGCACAGCTTAACCTTACTTTGCGTACTTCAATATTTTTTAACGTAGCCTACTTTGTACGTGTAACGTAGTTCAAGCATACTGAGAACAACCACACAAATACATCTTCTAGAGAAACACCTAAACTAAAAAATGATACCGTTGAAGATCACTTAGATTTTTAACTTAACTTGCGGCGTGTTCCCCGCCAGCGTGATGTTAGCACCTGGAATATTTGTGCTCCAGGCCACACGTGGTTGATGCGCGACATTGGACGGAAGTAGAGTGACGTATGANTAGCACCTGGAATATTTGTGCTCCAGGCCACACGTGGTTGATGCGCGACATTGGACGGAAGTAGAGTGACGTATGAAGTGCGCAGATGCGCCTCTAACATAGACGGCGGAACAACTTGTTCACGCATGGCAGAGGTGACGGAGTACGACCTGGGTAGCGTGTTTCGACAGCAACGGTCTCGATTCACTCAGCACACCAACAAGACGACAAAAAACTTACATTGTTGCGGGTTGGGAGGAGGCGGCTGATGCTGTGGCGGGGCGCCGTGGCTCCTCCTTCTGAANGATGCTGCGGCGGGGCGCCGTGGCTCCTCCTTCTGAAAATGATCTGATAGACGGCCCTCTGGACAGTCATCAGGAGCTCGTAGATGAGCTGGTAGTCGTCCTCGTCGGTGCGCGGCAGGTTGAACGGCACCGCCATCCTTGACTTCTGTTGCGCGACAAAACCACACGGCCAAGTGTCCTCAACTGCCTTCCCAAAAGTCGACCACTCTGTTCGCGATCCGCGCGCATACTGCCTGCACTGACGTGCGGCCAGNTACCTAGTGCCGCTCGACCAATGAGCGCGCGGGCAGAGCGCGCCCCTCGCCCAGCTAGAGGAACATCCGAGGAGGGGTTTTAGTCAGCGAGCCTGGTCGACAACAGAGAGGGGGGACTCACAGCTGTACCCAAACAAAGTGTGTGCGCACCCTTTCCGCGCAGGGAGGAAAAAACCACCGAGAAGATGTCACGTGAGGTAAACTGTCAGGTGGCGTTACCTTCCTTCCTCCCTTCAAGATTTATTTTCTCACCTTACCCTTGCAAAGGTTAAATCTACTCAGGTTAGGAACAAAAGGTGATTTCTTATGGGACAGTTTGGTATAGGGAAAATTTCCTCCACTAGGAGCGCAGTGTTTCATAGAGGTCACTTTTAATTAAAATTTTAAGCACGTGAATAATAAAAGAGAAAGATTTTACTTAGTTACGAAGTTATTAATTAGCTTCCTTTCCGAAGGAAAGAAAGGCTTATGAGATCACTTCCTAACTGTGTGTTGTGTGTATGTGTGTGTGTGTGCAGGTGTGTGTCTGTGCGTGTGTGTTTTCCCCCTTTTTCAATTTTTGAACGCTTCAACCACGNTGTGTGTGTGTGTGCAGGTGTGTGTCTGTGCGTGTGTGTTTTCCCCCTTTTTCAATTTTTGAACGCTTCAACCACGTCGGGCACTTCCTTTCAAAATTACAGCCATTAAACAAATTGTAGGTGATATGTCATATCTCGGAAACCATTCAACCGATTTAAACCAAATTTCGTATGCTGTAAGATCATTGTGTAAGCATTAAATTTTGAGACGAATGTTGTTGTTAATCCACCATTTTATAAAATAGCACCAATTAAAAATAATTTTTTCACAATATATCTTGAAAACCATTCAACCATTTCTCGCCCAATTTGGCAATTAAGTAATACTATGGTAGGCCACGTAAACTTAAAGATTTTTTACTTGTTTAATTACTTATTTTCAAAATGGCGGCCATACAAATGTTTTAAGTTTATTTAATATATCTGCTAAACCATTTAACCAATTTCGACCAAGTTTTGTATGCTGAAAATATCAATTTCACGCGTCTTATATACCAAGAAATAACCAATTTTGGCCACTATTTTTTAATATACCGCCATACGAATAAATAATGTTATTACGTTATAATTCGGTAAATAATAAACCGATTCGTACCAATTTTGGCAAACAAGTAGTACTGACGCAGATGGTGTTAAGTGGTATGTTTTAAGTATATCAGACAATTATTTTCAATATGGCGACCATATAGCCATGTTTATCTTATAATGCTATATCGCCAAAACCATGTAATTTTTTTTCAAATAAGCTTTGTTTGCTAGCAGTAGATATTACAACTACCAACTGTATGTACATAAAGCATCTTTTGTCCATCATATTGTAAGATAGCACCATGCGAGTAAATAAAGTTTTTCTCTCATATCTCGGGAAACAATTGGCAGATTCCGTCCAAATTTCGCAAACAAATAGTATGCAGCAGGTGGTGTAAACTGGTCTGCTTTATGTAGGCCAGACACTTATTTTCAAAATGGTGGCTATCTAAATATTTTAGCACACTATACTCTAACGAAACACATTCCAACTTAACTTGGTATGCTGGCAGTACCTATAACAACAATCAAATTTGTCTATGCAGAGCCTCATTTCTCTGCAATTTTATAAGATTGCCCTACCAATAAGATATAATGATATCTCGTATCTCGGGAACAATCAACCCATTCTTACAAAATTTGGCGAAGATGTTGTACTTTGGTAAGTCATAATAATAAATGTATTTTTTTAAAGTAAAACACACTAATTTTCAGAATGGTGGCTATAAAATCATTTTAGTTTTGTGGGCAATATCTACGCAACTATGTAATATATTAAAATTAACTGTGTATACTGCCAGTATACAATCATAGAAATTGCTACTACATTATTTTTTTGTCCGCTATTTATGATTATCGCCACATGAAAATTGTGGAGGCTTTTTGGCCATATCTCGAGGAACCATCAACTGATTTCCACCAAATGTTACACTGGAACATTTAAAACTAATTTGTACCAAACTGTGCACACCATAAATTATACAGAAGGCCATGTAAACTTTTATGATTTAAATGTGTCAGATAACGATCTTCAAAATGGTAGCTTCATAAATAATTTAGGATTTTGACATATATATATATATATATATATATATAAAACAATTTAACCAAAGTCAACCAAAATTTGTATGTAGACAGTATACATTAAAAGTATCGTAAGTCGAGCCTCTGTTTCCGACAATTTTGTACGATAGTTTCAATTAAGAAAATAAAATTTTCTATGTCATATCCCAGGGACCAAACAACCGATTTCCATTAAATTCTTCACACAAGTATCTCTACGGTAGGTCATGTAATCTTACATGTTTTATGTGGCTCAGTCACTTATTTTTAAGATAAAGGCCCTGTAAATAGTTTAGGTAAGTAAACTTTATCATGCAAAACATTAGACTGATTAAATCCGAAGTTGATGCTCCGAATCCGACCTCCGTAATGCAGTGAATTGCACGCTAGCTTGTAGTACGAGGCTTTCAGGATTCAAGTCCCGGGCAAGGCACGTGTGTATTTGTAATTGTCTCACTACTGTTGCATAAGTTTCTAGCTTCATTTCTAAAGTTATTGCTTTCAAAGAGAAGTCGAGTCCTTCCTAACAACTCAGTTTTTAAGAAAATATTTAAAAATTAATTGCACCCATGTTGAGGAAAATAGCGCTCATTAGTTAGATCAGTAACTTCTTGTTTTATATTTTATTTATGATTACTACAACTATCCTGTATTTTTTAAACTTAGAAAATAGGGAAAAATCTGGTACGCATGCGACACTAGCGCTTACCTAGTGGCGAAAGATTTTGGTTGCTAAACATTTAACATTGATCTTCCCAACCTGAGTAGAAGTAGCCTTAGCCTTACTTAGGCCCGTTCTACAATGCCACGGAAGCAGATACACATTACGGAAGAGGAGCGTAACACTCCATGTTTTTAATCTACGATGGGGCGCATGCTTACGCGGATAACGTTCTCCCAACTGTTACGTTCCCGTGAATCCGTGTAGCCAGTACGAATCGAGTAATTGGTTTGTTGATATTTGTTTTCGTAGCCATTGTGGTATGCACGGCAACAAAAGCACATGGACTAGCGTGGATATTAATATTGTTGTTTTAATAAACACGTGCGCATGGCTTGGTAGGTGTCTTTACGCAATGTTAAAAACTGTTATATAACGAAGTGTGTACATTATAAAACTTATATCACCTATTAATTTACAACATCNGCTATATAACGAAGTGTGTACATTATAAAACTTATATCACCTATTAATTTACAACATCTGAGCATTTTTCATTTTGTATGTTGCAAAACTTTACGTGCCTGTATAAGATGCCTGGTCAAAGTCGTTCGGCAACAGAGGCCCCCTTACAAAGTGCAGTTGGTGTGTGTGTGTATTCATACACGCATGGGACGGTCAATATAGGCATTTTTTTTACTGATTATAGTCTATTCCCAGTATCTACAGATTTTTGGAATCAAAATTTTGAAAAATCACCTGACATATGGCATTTTTGGTTGTTTCCTAGATATGTAACGTATCACAAGCGTTTTATATTTATTTAAACATAAAAGTTTTTTATATGCTTTTTGTTTATAATTTATAATAATTCTTTATAATTGATACGAATAAAAAAAAGAGTGGGAANCAGTTTTTTATATGCTTTTTGTTTATAATTTATAATAATTCTTTATAATTGATACGAATAAAAAAAAGAGTGGGAAAAAGTGTGCGGTGCTTTGTTCCTCTGACGTAGGTTTATTCTAGACTCAGTTAAGCTTTGTTTGCATTATGCGGAGGAATAGACTAAAAGTAGAACTTTATCACGGCTTCAGTATAGTAGGAAGTAACTGTGAACGGGCTATACATATCAGTGCCAAGTGACGCTCATCAAAGTTATGAGATACGTCCTTGTGCATTTTTATTACAAGGCATTTCACAACCACTTAATACCAAGATACTGAATTCAAAAGATCCACTTTAATGCTATCAGTTAGCTACTCGCGTTGGCTTTCTATTTTTGTAACGTACCTGACCATTAAACGGCGATTCTCGCCATGCTGTACAATTATTCTGTGCACGTGATTGAACAAGTCACAATAAAATAATTAGTCAAATAAAATACTCTTTCAAACCACATTTTAAGAAGAATTTTCGCCATCACGAGCAGCTTGCAGCTGCCAAGTTTAAATTAACTAGTACAAAAAACACATTTTCGAAAATTTAACAGTTATTTTTCTATTCAGCAAACAGATGCTGTGGTCTCCTTTTCTGCGAATAGCTATGTGAATATAAAAGGTAGCTCTTTCAGATTTTCATGACATGCAAAAAAAAAAAACTGCAAAAACTATTTAATGCTGGGGAAAAAATTCAATTTTGGGCCAACCTTTTTTTCAACTTGTAGAAATTACGCACGACGTCAATTTCAGAAGAAAAATTGATTTCATATTGTTTTCGTAAACACGTGTCAAAATCACGCATTCACTCTTTTCGAAACATGCTTATGATAAAGAACCTACCGGCTTGCAGAGACGTGATCATAGGCCTACATTGNGCATTCACTCTTTTCGAAACATGCTTATGATAAAGAACCTACCGGCTTGCAGAGACGTGATCATAGGCCTACATTGAAAAAAGACAAAAAAAAAAGCATCTTGCGCTGTGTATTTTTATAGGTTGTTCCTTAACAAATGTTTTTCTTAAGTAGCAAGATGGNGGAAAAAGAAGAAAAAAAAAAGCATCTTGCGCTGTGTATTTTTATAGGTTGTTCCTTAACAAATGTTTTTCTTAAGTAGCAAAATGGGACAAAATTATAATATAACATGTAACTTAAAGTTATTATTGAGTGGGAAAGGTATTCACACTTAAAGAAAGTAGGATGTTTTTGAACTGTTAAAGATCAATAACTACACAAGATCAAACAACAAAATGTAATTTATGGTTTAAATATGTCAGAAGTTTGTAATATCGCGCTTTATTAGTAACAAAGGGGTGACACATTAATATTTTATTTTGCTACACACAGTGTAGCTGCCAGGTGTTTTTCGTAGGACTAACCTTACATAACATGTGTGTATATTAAGGATAACCGTTGGCCTCAGTTTGCCACACTAAGGGAACCTTTCTTGTTTCATTATTGTTAGTCTGGCGAAACAAAACAGTTATATATAACTAATGGTTATACAATAAAGTAAAATAAAATTTTTTTTATTCCTACGTTATTCATGAAGAGGGACGATATTATCCAATAATTATTCACGCTTTCAAAACCTTCATTAAACGAAACACTTTATTGTAATTTGCTGTTAAATGTCGTGTACTTCTNGCTGCCAGGTGTTTTTCGTAGGACTAACCTTACATAACATGTGTGTATATTAAGGATAACCGTTGGCCTCAGTTTGTCACACTAAGGGAACCTTTCTTGTTTCATTATTGTTAGTCTGGCGAAACAAAACAGTTATATATAACTAATGGTTATACAATAAAGTAAAATAAAATTTTTTTTATTCCTACGTTATTCATGAAGAGGGACGATATTATCCAAGAATTATTCACGCTTTCAAAACCTTCATTAAACGAAACACTTTATTGTAATTTGCTGTTAAATGTCGTGTACTTCTNGAATTATTCACGCTTTCAAAACCTTCATTAAACGAAACACTTTATTGTAATTTGCTGTTAAATGTCGTGTACTTCTTGATTTAAATGTTGTACATCTCCCTTAGTAATTCCTCTAGCCGTGAGTTGGGAAATATATATTTTTTGTCTAATTTTGAATGAGGAATCGTATCACAAGTTTTGTAAAGGTTTATGAAGGAAATCCTCTATAGCTTAATCACACAAAGAAAAGTTTCTACATTAAAGTAATCTTGAAAACTAGGAAATCTTTCCATATTTTTATTTAAGGCTTTTCTGAAATATGTACTACAGTTACACAATGAAAAGCCAATTTTTAAATGTATTAAAACAATACCGTTTAACTTCTGATGATTTTTGTGATTTATTTTATTTGCCTGTTCAAAAACAGTAAAACTTGGATTTTGACATAAGACTGTGTAAAAATTATGAACTATATGACTTTTTTTTTTTTGCTTGATGGATATGTTTAATCGAATTAAAACAGTATTCGCCACAGACACAGGCTAAAATATTTTTCCTCAGCCAACACGTTTAAGTCCCAGTAAAGAAAGCCTCTGGTTATTCTAACGGCAAGTGTTTGTAGCAGAATGAAGTAAAGAAACGTATTTTTGGTCGCGTATCCACTGTTCGCATATGACCAGTCTCGACCACCAGAGTCTGAGAATCTCGCTGTGAACTGCGGTGTGTGATCACGAAGGCAAATATTTCTTTATGTGAATTGTGGAAATATAATAATTANAATCTCGCTGTGAACTGCGGTGTGTGATCACGAAGGCAAATATTTCTTTATGTGAATTGTGGAAATATAATAATTATTAACATGGACCTTACAAACAATTAATTCATTGCCGATTAGTAGCGCTTGAACCATGGACTCAAGAATGCCAAAAGNATAACATGGACCTTACAAACAATTAATTCATTGCCGATTAGTAGCGCTTGAACCATGGACTCAAGAATGCCAAAAGTTTGGATTTTCTTCTCAAAAATTATTTATGTTCTCTAACACGGATATAGGATTAGATTTTTGTCACCGGTACATAATTTTCATATACATAAATATAACAAATTCTTTTCTTGTGTTTAGGTACTTCTGAGAAAATTAAACGTCAAAATTACGTCGAAAACTACATTTAAAAATTGAGAAATGGATATGATTTATTAATTACTAGTACGTACACTGCAACACGACTGAAAAAAAAACTCCTTTTAATCTCATTTAGGTAATTATTTATTCGCATTAGTTCAATACTAATGAAACTAGAATGACGATATAATGCAATTTGTTAAACTTCACTGTAAACAATTAAATACAGATCATTGGCAGACGTATGAAAATGGAGCCATGAAAAATTTTAAGTTTACACTCTCCTCACGGCTGCAGATTCACTTATTAAATTATCACTGATTCAGCTCCTTATCTGTTTTTCTCAATTTTTTTTGTCCAGTTTACTCAGCCACAGTTTCAAAATACTTAGATAATAATTATCTCAGAGTGTAATCAATTCTTGGCTATAGTATCATCACTCTAGGAATAGTCAAAAGTAAGAAAATTTACGTTATCATGTGACATGTGTTAACAGTTAGCAAATTTTTTTTTTTTTTTATGGTTTTCCTTTATATTAGGGTTTAACCCGTCAATCGCTTATTTATAATTATTTTGTCTATGCTGTATTTACTTTCCTCGCAGTCAATGAGTGCAATTCGAGTTGGTACTGGTTATACGTTCATACGACTCTATTTCGTTATTGTTGTGGCTACATGATTTGTTTTAAGGGTATTATTGTGGCAGTGAAGTAAATCTTCAAGCTTCCAGGACCAGGATTAGAGGTTATACAAAAGTATACAAACTGCAAGACTGATATACAACTGATATCTGACTAGTAGAAAGGCTAGGTTGGTTAAAAAAATCTATTATATTTCCATTTATTCCTATTACTGTTCTCTAAATCTGAAGATGACGGCAAAAAAGTTTAGAATTTTCAAAGATCTAAGTATATGCCGGGCTGAATACGTATCGAAAAGCAGTTTTCTTTTTAATTTCATACATCCTCTTTAATCCCGACTTATGTGTTTCTGAAACGGAACTTTTTTCGATTTCTACCTTGCAAAAGGCCAACTGGTTACAGTCTATTAGCAGTTTCTTAACACTTTATGAATCAAACATTTGTATTACGCGTTAGGTTTGCTTCCTTAAAATACCATGTTTCACGAGCGGTTTATATTTGTGCTAACATAAAAGTACCTAAATTTGGTTAAATCGAAATTTTATTTATAAATTACAATATTTAATTTATAAATAATATGCACTAAAAAATTGTGAAAATAGGTATGTTGGTAATGGCTAGTACAAAATAGTTCTTATGCAAAATATTATTACACTGAGTCCGTACGAATGGGGTGCGTTGCCCGTTTAGTGCAATTTTCTATACTCTGTTAAGCTTTGTTTGCACGAGATTGGGG